>WBNH01012065.1:20965-166682 GCA_013401255.1 Urocolius indicus | reverse complement strand
TCAGATCGCCTCCCCCTGACAGCCCCGAGCTCAGATCGCCTCCCCCTGACAGCCCCGAGCTCAGATCGCCTCCTCCTGACAGCCCTCGGCTCAGATCGCCTCCCCCTGACAGCCCTGAGTTCAGATCCTCTGCCTCCTCTGCCTCCTCTGCTGCCTCCGCTCGCCTCCTGCCCTCCAGCTCCTTCCCATCTCTCCAAGAGGCTGAGGATGCGTTTTAAAACCTGCAGTGATGCTCACAGTCAGTATAGAGTCGTCATTAGTGACTTGAGATAAATTCCCAGCTAAATGGAGAACAAATTCTGAGTAAAGAAATCTGTATGTGGAGGTTAAGGTGTTATCCTGGCCTGGAGGCTGATCATTAATTCATCAGCTTCCTCCTCGGAGGGGTAGGATCAGTCTGTTTGGAGGTTGGATGTAGAATGAGTTTGGAGGATTTGTTAGAACTTAGTCACACTAATCTTGCAAGCAAAGGATTGGCAAGATCCAGCAGTTGGAGATGAGAAATCAGTGTTTAGCCAGGAGGGCAGTTAACCACTGCCTCCAGAGCTGGCAGATGCTCTGTCAGGCAGGATCTTTAAATCAGTATGCAGTGTCTCTTTCTCTAGATCCAGTTCAAGCAGAAGTTATGGTGCTGGAGGCAGGGAACAGTGGGTGAAACTTGGTGTCAGACTACATTATCATACAGTCCTCTTGGAGCTTCGGAGGGATGTTTGACCAGAGTGTCAGAACAGACTATCAGTCCACAAGAGATGCAGCCTGGAGTAGTGCAGATAATAAGTCAGCATATGCCTGCATAGTGATTACTTTCATATTACATGCTCCTCATTTCCTGACAGACTCATCAAATCAGTCTCTGCATCCACCTTGTGTTGATTTTCCAAATGAAATCTCTGACATTATTGAAGATCTTTTTAAAATCAATTCATGATGCCTTGGAGTGCGCTCTGGGATTGTGTGAAAAGGTCCCAGCTGGTATTGTACAAGGGAGAAACTTGAGAGAACCTTATCTGTAGGCTTTTTTTTTTCCCAGGTTGCTCCCTCAGCAATTGTTGGACAAGCCAAGTGCATCCCTGGGCGACAAACTCATGCTTACTTGTCAGGGGAGTCCTGCAAGAGGGAACCAGCCTGGGCTCTGTCCTCAAGAAGCAGCAGGACTGTGACTGTCACTGTTGTGGTCACTCATAATCCTCCCACAATATTCCACAATCCTTTCCACTCTTCCTTTTATACTCTCTCTCTTTTAACATCTATGAAGAAAACATGACAACCACCTTCTGTGTTTCTTCTTTGCAGGGAAAGTTTTGCCCCTGTTTCTCTGGTCTGGAGTGGACTCGCTGGAGCTGTGAAGAGAGCTGGGAGCTGTCTTGCTGGTAAGATATCAGTACAGCAGCATAGGGTCACTTCCTGGGGTGTTGGCCAGGCTGGATACACCTGAGGGCAATGTAAATATAGGAAATAATAACAAACAACAACTCAGTAACAAGACTGCAGCTGTTCTTCTGAGGCAGCACATGATCATGACTGCTATGTGAAATCTATGGCATAGAGACTTGCAGTGAGCCTCTGCTGATATTTAATAAATGTAGAGCCAGAACAGGTTTAGAGAGGGTAAGGAAGAACCTCAGACATGGACCTTAACAGTCACTGCTGCTTTAGACTTTAGAGTCAAACAGGAGTGCTCCTACTAGCCAGACCTGGGGCTTTTGTCAAGGCTGGGATGATTTCCATGATGTGAACTTTTCCAACATCCATAAGGACATGCTGAGGTCTGGGAGGAGTGGCTGTGTGAAGCACTAATAGCATGAACAAGGAGGGCAGAGGGCAAGGAAACCTGTCTCAGTCAAGGGCAGATCTGCTGTTGGAGGTTGTGGTTGCTGTCTGCAGCCCAGAGAAGGAGTCAGAAGAATGCATGTCCCCTGAATGAGCAGAGATCCCCTTCTGTCATCTCAGAGCTTTGCCTTCTCTGGTCAGAGAAGCAACAAATCTGAGCAAGGCTCATGTCAGGGACAGTTCTGGCTCACTGATGGACCATCACAGATGGTCAGTTTGGGATTGCTGCAGTCTGTAAGCATGGAAAGATTCATATCAGATTCATTTTTTTTCCCCCATGAAAGGAAATGGTGTTATTTTAACTGCCTGCAACATGGCTGCTCTGGTCCTTCCCCTGCAACTGGAGTCAGCCGTGGAAATCCTGTGGTCATGGTTGTCTTCTCTTTGCTCTTCATGACATAAAATGTGGGCTGTGGTCCAATGCAGACTTAACAGAGAAAATACTCCAAATCCAATATCATTTAGTGTAAATGAGATCTTTGATCCTCCCCCAAGACACCATTACATAACCATTACGTAAACACTCTCAAAAAATCTATGAAATGCCTCTTGTAAACCCACCTCCATCATGCAGCTATTGTGAAAACACACTGAAGAGACCAAAAATACTGCCAGGGAGCTATCAAGAGTAAGCCCAAATCCCCCCAAAGGAGCCATTGTAAATAGAACCATAAAAAATTGAGGGATCATTGTATAAATCCAATCAAAAAGCCCCCATGAGAATGCTTCCAACACTCACACAAAAGGTTTTTAATGCTGGATGTTTTGTGGGGTTGTTTTTTCTTTTTTTCTGGTGGTCCTTTTAATGGGGTGTTTATGGATATGCTTTGACATTACAGATCACTTCTATGTGCTGTTGTTAGGAGCAATTTTAGAGTCACCAAGATGTTCACAGTAAATTCAGATGGTTTGACTCTAGGGCAGCTTCACAGCTGCCTTGATGATTTTCACAATGGTTTTGTCAGTGATGTCCTATGGGCATTTTCTAAACATCCCTTCAGTGTCACTACTGGGGCATTTGATAAATTGCTTTGTTGGGGCCTCAGATCTATAGATTTTCAAAATTGCCTTTGGCTGTGGCTCCTGGTGTGCTGGCTCTGTAGTTCACAAGTTTTTCTGAGGAGTCACAGAGTGGTTCCTGGGCTGCGACTTTGCCTGACTTTTGAAACTCTTCAGTGAAGTCTTTGAGTCAATTTAAAGTGACTTTTGGATGTCAAAGTTCCAGAGCTGGGGAGCATCTTCAGGGACATTGTAAGAAGGGGCTCACAAGTGTGATGAGAGAAACACTTTAAAAAGCATCCTGTGATATCATCTCGTGTCTCTGGGATGTGATTTAGATATTTATAGGATGTGATTTGTCAGGTACTTTCAGAATGGTCCATGAGTGCAAATGAGTACAGCATCTTCTACAGACGTTGGTAAGGATGAGATAGTGATGTTACAAGGATGAGACACAGTGGTAGCCAGATGCAGCCAGATGCTTTACTGCAGAAGTGTCCACACACCACGTGAGGGCACAGCAGCTCCAAGTCTGCTCCAGCAGCTCTGCAAGGAAAGGATCTTCACAGCATTGCTGTTGGAAGAAATAAATAAACTCTGTGCATATGTGTGTGTGTGTGAGAGTGGCTGCAAAGATCCCTGGTATTTCTTCTGAAGCACCCAAGCAGGAGCTAATGGTCCCTCTTTGCTTGTCAGAAATCCAGGCAGGGCACTATGTGTCATCATGTTGTGTTCACTACAAGGTAATCCAGCACTTTATCCGGTTTGGATCTGAAATATCAGCCCAGGGCTGAACCACCAGTCACTGGCACTGCAAAGTGGAGATCCCTGTGCCCAGACTCAGGGCTGAATCCTCAGAAGTCCAGTGCACACTGCAGGAGAGTGGAGATCCCCTGGCAGCACTTGTGGGCCCAGGATCTAGAAGTCGTTTCTGTGCCTCAGGCTTATCGTGGTGCTCTCCAAGATCTTGTGGACAGCTTGACTGTTGCTGTAATGTATCTGGGATAATATAAATTATTTCAAAATCATCATTTGACATGAAGAGATGTTCTGTTTGCTATTGTGTTTACTAAGATGTTTCCATGTTTTGCTCACAGGCTTTTTTTGTGTGTGTAGGGATAGTTCACCAGAGCCAGGTGAAACTTCCTTTAGCTGTGTTTTGCAACTCAGAAGGCTTTACAATGTTGATTCTAAACTGGTCTGTGTTTTGATAATGAGCTCCAGGGCTTATGGAACTATGTCGGTTTATGTTTTATTTGTTCCTTAACCAAAAGGCCTTGATGAAAGTGGAGGAAAACTGGAAAGGCAGATGTCTCCATACACCAGTGAAAAAAACTGCTGCTATGAGAATCTTGCCCAGATACTTGCATTTCTTTTTCTGTAAAGGCTTCTCTGTTGATATGGCATTTTGTTCCTCTAGAATAAGAAGGTAATGCTCACCTATGTCTAACATAGGTTTGAACACTCATGAGGCTTTTTACTTTATTAATGCAGTGGGGCTGTTGATGTGCTTTGAGTGATGCAGTTGTTGGGGTGGGAAATGGGTAGGAGGCCTTTTGTGCAGGAAAGATTGCTGCTGTAATGTGCTTTAAAGTTTTATGGAGCTGTGCTTCTATAAGCCATAATTTGTTCTGGTATAAGAAGTTCTGGTAAATACGAAATCATACTGAAGAGGAAAAATTAACTCACCAAAACATGAAAGTCTCCCAATACTATGGACTGCCAGAAATGTAATGGGATTTATTTTAAGTCCTCAAGGTCCATCACACGTATGTGTGCACCAGAGGCCCCACAAAGCTTTGCCAGACAGGTTGAACATGCCTGTCCTTAATGTCTGTCTTGCTCATGGAGTTGGCCTGCAGGCCTGAACCTCTCCTGTCAGACACAAAGTACTGACAGAAGCTGTGGGAGGCTCAGACTTCTACCAGAAGGGTTATTGTCACCTTGAAAGTTACTTGAGGTATCGTTGAGGCCTCAGACTTTGAAGCAGTTTAATCTGTGAAGAGCCAGGTACTGTGCTTTGCAGTCACATCACCTGTGCTGGACACAGGAACTATTGCTGTTGGTGAGATGGACAGTCTGGGGCATGGGACTTGACCATCAACAGACCTGTGGTGCTATTTGAGGGCTTTCTGTCTGGGTAGAGGCAGAACCACACTGGAGAGGACAGAGGCTTGCTGGGAAGAGCGTGTGCACCCAGCAGGAGCTGCCTGGGTGCCTTCAGTCAGCTGAGGGACAGTACTATGTTTTCCTTTCCCTTTCAAATCGGGAAATTCCATTCTGCACTGAAATGGCCCAGACTTGCTGAGTCTGGCAAGATGAATCTCATCTAGCTCAGCAGCCATTATTTAACCTCTTCTTTCCCTGTTTCTGGCTGAGCTCTAACCTCTAGACCTCTGGTAGAATGTTTTTTGTTTGTTTCTTTTCCTTCCTTGAAAGATATTTTTACTGGAGCAAAAATGTCATGTGAAAAAGGGCATTTTCATCTGTGAAGAATTTGTTTCTGGAAGGTGAATTGCAGCTCAGCCTATGGTATGCACATGGGGAGACAGCTGTAATTTCTGCCTTCCTTTTAAGCATGTGGGAGGCATTAAGAGGTGAGGTTCCCTTGGTCACAGTGTTTGGAACACAGACCATCAATTTAGAAAGCAGAACTTTATATGCTGATATTTTTTTTCCCTCTTTTTCACTTGCTTGATACAATTTACTATGGATTCCCCAAGGCTTTGTTAACAGCAGCCTCTAAGGACTGCTATGAAGGAGGAAAGGGGACTTGGAGGGTGTATCTTTACTCCTGATCACAGCTGAGACAATGACACACCAGATCTTTCCGGCAGAGGAAGCTGCTGCTAAGTGCTGGCAAAAAGATGTCTGACAATGTGAAATCTCAGCAGCCAGATGCAGGTGTTTGAGGGAGGGAAGTCAGAGGCTTTGGTTAAGGAAATGATGGAAATACCTCCTGCCAGAGTTGATGTGTAGAGGGAGGTAAGATTCTGTGGGTGACCTGGGGGGAGGATTTAGCATCCATCCGTTACTTGTGATCTGGAACACAGACCTCTCCAAGCCTTTCTTAAACGCCTCCTCCTACGACCCATGGCTTTGCTCTCTGCCTCCCTCTCCTGCCTGCTAGAGGTATCTGTAGGCCATCTGCAGATGAGCGAGGAGACACTGAACTGCCAGCTGTCTGTGCAGTACAACTTCTCCGATGCAAAGTCTTTCTACTGTTTCTTGCTCATGTGGGAGTGTTAAGGACGTGGTGGTGATCCCCATGACGGGATCCACACAGCCTCTGTTTGCTGGGCAGGTGCTTCCCTGGGAATCACAGGTGCCCTTCACATTGGCCAAGGTGCAGCCTTGTCAGCATTTCCCATCACTGCTCGTACTCTGCAAAGCACACAGAGCCTCAGTTTGACTGTCCTTATGGCACACATCTTGCAGAGAAGGGCCAGGCAAACCCTAGAAACTGGACTGGAAACTGTTTTACCTTCTTGTCTTCTTTTTCCTTTGCCCCCAGGGTAACTGAATGTGTATCCAGAGTCAAATTCACTTCAGTATGCTGTTACTCATTTGTCTTTAAGTGTAGTGGCAAAAGGAAAAGTGAATCTCTGGCTGTGTAACTTTTGCAAACCAAAAGTCACCAAAAAATAGAGGAAAAACAAAGATCTAAATGTGGGAGAAGGAAAAGAAGAGGTGGGTTGGAGGAGGTGGGTTAGAAGAGGTGTGAAAGAAAGATATTTCAGTGATTTTAATGTATTGATTCCATTGTCAAAAAATACAAGTAAACACCAAAAATGTAAAAGCAGAAAAGGCTTTTTGCCTGAGGGCTTGGAGCTAAAACAACTGCATATTTTTTTGGTGCAATTGTTTTTCTGCTTATTATTGCTCTGTTATTGTGGGGCAGCAAAGGAGAGGAAGAGCCTGCCTGGGAAGCACTGTGGAGGAGCAAGGAGCCCTTTTGGGCACCCCTTTATCATCAATGGCAAAGTTGGACACAACTTCTCATCTGCTTTTTTGCTGAGGATTAGGGTCGTTTCAGCTGTGTTGCTGAAGGCTGTAGTTTCCTGAACAGCTCTAGCTCTGTCCTTCTCTCTTCCACTGGTTCAGGAAACAATCCATAATGAAAGTAGCCTTTTTTGTTGTTGCTGTTGTTCAGAATTAACCTCAAACAGTTCCTACATGGTGTGGAGCAGCTGCTGGATTTTATCCCTAGACTGGCAGCAATTCAGGGTCAGTTCTTCCCACACACTGTGGTGTAAACATGGATGTAGGATGATGTTTTTGAGAGGAGGAGCTAGGTTTTTTGCCTCTACTCACAAAGTTCCTGGCCCTTTGCACTCTGCTACATCTTGACTTAGTAAGATTTAAAAAGTATGCTTGGTTATATGAGACCAACAGCCCCTCATGCTTCTGGTCAAATGTTACATTAGGATGAGACCAATTGTGTGTCTCATCCTGCTTTCCTCATAGAATCAGAGAGTAGTTTTGGCTGGAAGAGACCTTTAAGCTCATCCAGTCCAGCCTTTGTCCCAGCCCTGTCAACCACTAGACCATTTCCCTAAGTGCAACTCCTGTCTCTCTGCAATGGGATAGGGAAACCTGGACATGCAGGCTGGGATCCTGCTGTGGTGCCTAAGGATGTTCCTGAGCTGGACAATGAGAGTAGGAGGAGCATGGGTCATGTCCTACAGGCTAGAAGTTTTCTTTGTCTCCAAGGCTATCTCAGGCTAAGAGTAAGGAAGGGAGACAATACCTCAAAGATTCCCAAGCAAAGAAAACGCTGTCATCAGGAAGAGGGGAAAATGTGTGGTTAGTTTGTAGATGGCTTTGCCATCAACTTGATTTATGCTTGAGGGAAATCATCTAATCAGTTTAAAGAAATGGATCTCATGATATTTGTGTGAGATGCTGACTGGTTGTTATTTTACATTTTGTTTATTTCAGAACAGTTGGAAAAGGAAGAATTAAAAAATGGATTCTGATTGTCCTGACTGTTGCAGTCCATCTGTGATGATAGATATAAATGAATGAGTGATTGCTTAACATTGTCAGAGCATGTACTTTGGCAGCCTGTCATTTCTGCCTTTGCATTTTGGGGTGATGGGAACTGCAATGAGGAATGAAAGAACATGTTTGATTTTTCTTCCTTTTTTTTTTTTTTTATATGGGCAAAATCTGTCCTATTCCTCTCCATGTTTTGGACACCAATACCCTGACTAAAGCCAGCCTTGTTTCCCTTGCTGGATCTATGACATTACATGTTGTGAGCAGTAGTTGAATGCAGGTAACATTCACTGTGTGGTACACATGAAGAGCATGGAGTATCACAGCCTTTACCCAGCCATTGCCACACTGTGCAGTCAATACCAAAGTTGGAAATCCGAATAAGATTATTTCAGAGTGTTGAGCAAATGTCTTAGTTCCTTGCTGTTAAGTCCCAGAAGAACCTAGAAGAAGACTTCTTGCCATAGACTTGATTCCTTTTAGTGTTCTCACAGCAGAACTGGCACCTTTCAGCTGTTAACTGAAGCTTTATGTGTTCCTCAGCTCGTCATGTCCTTCTCCACAAACATCAGAGCTGACTTTGGATGTTGAATGCAAAAAGATCTACAACTCTCTCCTGTCTCAGAGGAAAAAACCCTTAAGCCTGTGTGGAAAACAATACCAGCTAAATCGTGACAGGATGCTGAAATTTAAACTGAAATTTTCTGTTCCTGTTTCTTACTGGATCCTAACACTGAAGTTCAGTGTTCCAAAGTATAGCTTCTTTTACATACTAATGCACATTTGTTCCCTGGAAGCTGGCTGTGCCAGACTCCTGCTAGTCTTGCAGCTGTGCTCATTTGGTTTTTGGTGTTCAGTAGCATGAGACATGTCTGTAATGCTGGTTGCTGGTTGATGGTGGTCACACCATGGTGGTCACCACCTGAGACACATGTGACAACATCACAGTGGGACATGCCCAGTGAGGCTGAGGCTGTATAAGGCACAGGCAGGTTGAGTGAGAGCTGTATTTCATGTAATCCCAAGAGGAAGCTGTTGGCTCTACACCACAATCTCTCCAGCCATGGCAGCCTGTCCATGCACACTGATGTGTGTATAGGAAGTGTGCATAACAGCCACACATTTTGGGAATCCTGTCTACCAGCTGGGACAACTGGGGACTTAATTTCCTCTGCACTGAACATACAGCATCCTGCTTTTGTCGTCCTGGGTGCTGCTCAGCTCCTGCTCCAGTGACGTTGTGTCACTGTTCCCGAATGGCCCAGTGCTCATGGAGACCTCGTGTGCTCTGTCTGTTGGAGTCAGCTGTCTGGCAAATGTTTTGTGGGTGCCTGGATGCCTGTCAGTGTGGCATGAATTTCAGGCAAGAGTGTGTTGCAATTACTTTGTGACTTGCAGTGATGCTCATTAGGGCAATGTCAGTGGGGTTTATTTTGAGGTGTCTCATAGTTAGGAATTTCCACATGGAGTTAGGATGCATGCTGAGGAATCTGGATTTATGTTGGGGATGGATAATCCCACTTCTGAAAGAGCATTTTGTTTGCGTAAATCAAACTAGGTATGAGTCTTTCCCAGTCATGTGCAAATGAGCAGCCCTAAGGAAGTGGAAGAAAACGTCGCCGTGTTTTTAACGAGCCAAACATGGGAACTGATTTTGAGCATCTGTGAGACATCAGGAGTCTGGATCGGGATTCAAGGGCATGTTTTTCATGGTTCCCACCTGAACTGCATAGCAGAGCTTTGGATTTTGTCACCAAATTTGGGGTTCCCATCCTATAATCTTTGGATCTTGTTCCTCTGATTTCCTGTTGATCTCTGAAGTTTTTATCCTTGAGATAAGACCACAGGGCTTATGTGTGGAGAAGGGAAGCAGAGCTAGGCTCTGGCTGGGAAGTCTGTCTTTGCATGAGAGATCCTGTTATATGATGCCCTTAAACTTTTATGCAACAGACTCTGTTCTGCTCGTGAACCCAGAGAGCCAAGCAGCAGATTACGGGGAGCAGCCAAGTGAGCCTGGTCCACAGGGTCTGGAGAGGGACATTAGTGGTGTAATTCTGCTGCATAAAGGCAGGCAGTTTATCTCTTCCCTCTGAGGAAGAGGGTTGGGGAGGATGATGCCAGCTCATGTGAACATGAGGCAATCTCCCAGGCAATGCAGACAACATCCAAGCTAGAGCAGTCCAGCCTGGCTGAGACAGGCAGGCAGCCACTGGATGAACCAAGAAGGTGCTTTTCACACACAAGAGGACAGAAGCCAAGCTCTGGTCAGCAACAGGGATCATTTATTATCTCACAAGAATGAATGACATACAGCTGCAGTAATGTCAGCAGAACCAAAGCTTTGCCCAGGGCCTGAGCTCTGACCGTGGGGCTCCCTGCTGCTTTGGGTGGCAGTGGGAGGGTTTGTGATGGAGAGGATGGATTTGGGAGATCCCTGAGCTGCAGGGAGAAAATTTGAGACTGTTCCCATTGGCCTGTGTCCTCCTGATGCCATCATCCCACAAGACTGATTTCTGTTCCCTCCTTCTACATGAGGTGCCCTTAAAATAGGGGAGGGGAAATGCAGCCTCCAAAATGACTACATGCATGGGGAACACGTACCCAAGAACCAACAGCCTCTTCCAGGAGCAAGATTTGGGGGCGGTGAGGGAACCAGGCCCCATTTTCACTGCACCTGACCAGGAGCTGAGTGACCCCAGGCAGGAGAGGCCTGGGGTGCTGCAGCACACCAAGGTGGAGGGAGCAGTCAAGTTCCCTGGGCTGCCTTGGCCCGGTGCTGTGGGTGACCTCAGGAAAAGCACACAGATTTCTCAGAGAGGGTATTGGGATTTGGCTGCCTTTGGGTTCAGAGACCCCTTGTTAGATGGTATGGGTCAGACTGAGCATCCCCAGCTCCTGGTATCTGCTGAAAGTGGAGTTCCAGCCCAGCCATAAGGCTCCCAAGGGATGAAGTGGAGCCTCCCAAAACGGAGGCAGTCCAACCCCCAGATGCACACATGGATATGCTGCTTTTAGCCCACTTCTTCTGCTCTTCCAGTCAGTGGAGTGAGGCAGACACAAGGCTCTTTCCAGCAGTCTGTGGGACCCGTGGAGGACCCTGCAGGACAAGGCCTGAGATCCCTATGGGTGGCCACATCATTGCAGTTGACCATTTCCATGTGTTTCTGCCACAGCACAATGGCTTTTGCTTGCCAGGACGTCTCTGCCTTGAGAAGACATGTTTGGCTTTGCTGTAGGCTTCTCCCAGGTTGTGATGCTGCAGGATGATGAGGAGGAGGGTCTCCCTGACCCATTTCCTGAGCTGGTGGGGCTCTCCTAAGCAGTTCCTAGCAGGAGAAACACTCGTGCAAGGGGTTTGTCTCCTCCCATGGCCAGCCCTGAGTATCTAGAGCTCAGTCAGAGCCCTTCCAGGCAAGTGGCAGCTGGCAGAGTGATGCCTGTTGCCCAGGCAGATATGATGGGGGTGAGGGTAGATGGGTTGTACTGGTGCTTTACATGGAGCAGCCTGCTGTCACCTTGCTGGCCACCCGGTGCTGGGACTGGCCCTCAGTGCATGCTGTGGGGCTGTTCGACGTGGCTACTCAGAGGTTTATGAGATGTGTAGACTGGTGTGGATGGAGAGGGCAGGAAGGTTATCTGGAGGCTGCTGCTGGCCAGATCTCGGCTCTCTGAAGTGATCAGCACCTCATTGTCACTGAGGCAGGGACAATGCTCAGGGAAGCCCCTCTCCTTCCCCCTCGTGCCCATCCTTTTCTGGCAGGGAAGAAGTGTCATGGAGGGGAAGCTGTAGCTCTCAAGGATGGGGTGCACTCCCAGGGAATCAGGTGTCTCAAATATGTGGTCGATGTCAGAGAAGCTCACCAGAGCCTGAGTGGAGTCATAGGAGCTTTTCTCCATATCATCAGCCCCACAGGACTGGGGGTAGCTCCCCTTGTCCTGGCCTTTCTGCCTCAGCAGGCGAAGGTCATCTCTGAAGTGGGGGTTGAAGAGCAGGTAGAGCAAAGGGTTCAGGCAGGCAGGCAGGGGCAAGACCACGAGGAGGATGGATTTGATGACCTCTGGGGTGATGAGAAAGAGGTTGAGCGTGGAGGAGAAGGTGAGGAAGGCCACTGGGCAGTAGAGGAGGCAGTTGGTGAAGATCAGCCAGGCCACATGCTTGACCATGGCGCAGTCCCAGACAGCGCTGAACTCCCCCTTCATCAGGTTGCAGTAGAGTCGGATGTAGGTGCCTGTGATAGCCAGGAAGCACAGCATGTTTGTCATCACCAAAGCCACAGTGAAGCCCAAGGTAGCGGGTTTCCCCTCTGGGATGGGATATGGGAGGCAGAGAGGGGATGCTCCATATTCCCCAACGGAGAAGAGAGGCAGAACAGCAGCCACAGAGGACAGCAACAGGCAGCAAAAGGCAGCAGCTTTCACCTTGCCTAAGGAGGGTGACTTTCCATATCCTCGCACACAGGAGACTGAAATGCTGCACTGCACGGCAGCCAACGTCAGCAGGAAGACGGCAGCCTCGGAGGCAAAGACTGCGAGGAAGCCGGTGACCCGGCAGCCTGTGCCCGTCTCCCACCTGGCACCGTGCCTGGCAAACTGGCCGTAGGTCAGCGCGTCCACGAGGGCCAGCATGCTGCAGTAAACGCCCGTCAGCATGTTGGCTCCAGCTATGGAGCCCACGACGAACTTGACGGGAGAGAGGTAGCTGGGAGAGGCAAAGACAGCCAGAATGACCAGCCCATTGCAGAGCACCGAGACCAGGACGATGACCCAGACTCCCAGGCGTATGATCCAGCTCTCAAACAAATGATCGCAAGGCTTGAAGGGACCTGGAAGAAAACAAAGCCCAGAGTTATCCCCAGATCATGCCACTTTGCTCTCAGGGCAGTGGCCGAGCCCCAGTCCTCTTCTGGCCCCACCAGCCTCTGGAATGCTGAGGGCTGGAAAGGAGTAGACAACATTGTCTGTCCTCTTCTCCAGCTGCCTCTTGGCTCTGTCTCTGTGCTCCTGTCCTCATGCTGACCAGGGCATTCCCTTAGATCTTGTCTAGAACAGGAAGGAGGTGCAGGGAGAGGTCATGTATGAAATGTGAGAAATGGCAAACTTCTCAGAGTTCCTACAATGTAAAAAGGCTGAGGCCTGGCATTGCCACCCCATGACCTGCATGGTGAAGCCTTTTTGCTCTCATTTCTCACCTGCCTTACCCTGTACAATGGGGCAGAGCCTGAGCTCCACATAGGCCTTTGTCTAAAGGAATTCAAGACCACAATACCCCACATTGCTGTGGGAATCCAGACCCATTAGCACTCCTGGTGCCAGCCTGGCATTTAGACCATTCTGCCATCAGATCCCTGTGGGATCTTGAAGTCAGAGGTGTGGAGATGTGTGTGAGATAGCAGAGTGATGGTTCTGCTCTGACATTGCCAACCCCTGCCCTTTTATACTCAATATCTTGGCTGAGTGGTGTCTTATTGTTTGTGCATGAATGACCTCTGCACAGGGGTGACAGCCAAGATGAGATGAAGTGTTAGAGCAGGAGGGAGAGACAGCAGGGGAGGAGGAAGAGAAAGAGGGAGCTGGGGTGGCAGGGAAGGAACAAAAGGGCCTGGGCAAGGAGAATGTGGGAGGATTTCAAAAGAAAGAATGGTGGAGGATGGACATGTGGGGGAAGGAGGAGTGAGTAAGGAAAGGTCGTGGAGAGGTAAAAAAGGGACTGGTCATGGATGCTGTTTGCCAAAGGAAATAGAAGAGAGGGAGGATAGAGTCACTGCAGTGAGACAGTGGCTTTGGGAGGGATTTGGGTGTTACAGTGAGGGGCTCAGGGCAGGAGCTCAGCAAAACTAGAAACAGGCTGGGCCAAGGTATAAGCAGTAGAGAGCAAAATGCGTGTGAGGAAATGGAGAGATCTCATTCAGCCCAAAAGGTGTGGAGGTCTTTGACCAGCTTTCCTCAGAGAGCCAACACCTCTGTACCCAGGCAGCAGGGCATGCCCTCTGCTTAAAAGGTTGTTCCTTCCTTTCTCTTTGGAAGCAAACTCAATGGGACAACTGGTGAAAACTCCATCCCTGCCAGTGTCCCACAGCTGCTTGAACGGAGCCAGGCCTCTCCAGCCTCCAGCTGTTCTTGTGTAGGACACCACTGAGAAATGGGGGCAAAATCCTTCTGTCCCAGCCAGACTGTGCCCTCTGGCACATTCTTAGGGGAGAAAGTGGCTGGGTGCAACCCAGCACCTCCTTTCTTGCCCCTTCTCAGGAAACACTGAGATATCCTCCCCTTATGATCAGGAGATCAAGGTCTCACAATGCAATATTCTGGGCTGGCTGGGACAAAGCAAATTCTAAGTCTTGCAAGAGAACAGAAACTTCTGGAGAGCCAGAGCCTGACTGAGGGCAGGTTGGTGAATGGAGAAGCTGGTGAAACCTGGGACTCCTGCTCAGGGATACCCTGACCTTGGCCTGTCCTCAAAAGCCTGGGTGAAGGAAGCTCCTCACTTGTCCTGTTTGGCTAAAACCTGACCATTCAGGCTTCTGATCTGCCTGAGACACTGCAGGAAAGATCACAAGATCCTGGGGATTTTGAGGAGTTCAAGGGATCCCAGCTGTGTTCACAGGGTTTCCCTGGCTGCTCACCGGGGCTTGGTGTGCACTGAATAGTCGGGTGCAGCTTTGATTCCTCAAGGTCCAGCTGGAGTTCATCTGCATCTAAGTCATCTGGGGAGAAAACAATGAGAAATGGTGCTCAGAGAAGGATGAGTAGGGCCATCAGGGCTAGCTGGGTCAGCAGTTTCTCCCCATCTGTCCTCAAGACAGACCTTCTGAGCCAGTTCCTAGCCCACAAGTTCAAAGCAGCTGCTGGTGTCCAGTGTGTCCCCTGCAGTCACTGCGCTGGAGGGAGAAGGTCTTGTGAACACTGGTGGGTTGCAATGTAGCTAACCTCTCTGTTTTTAGGTTACTCCCAATACATGAAGTGTCAGAGCCCCAGATCCCAGAGCTCTATGACTGCAGGCCCCACCTCCTAGCGCGCTTATTTTAAGAGTAAAGAAATACTCCAGCCCATGTGGTTACAAGCAAACAAAGCCTTCAAATGCAGCTTCTAAATGGAAGCTTTCTGGACAGGCCTTGTCCAACATTAGTTCCTCAGTGAGGACTTTGGAGCTTTGTTCAAAGAGAGCCTGTACTTGCAGCACGAATCCTTCATCAGCAGTCACCACCACTGACTGGCTCAGAAGCAAAACATTTATTACTTTATTTTATGTCCTATGATTTCTTGGTTTTAACCCTGGAGGCTCTCAGTCCTGGATTTGGTTAAAGGCAGACTTTATGTGGCCCATGCCTGCAGACTTGGGATCCGTGGGGTTTGTGTGACCAGCCTGTGGGACAGCATCTCCCTCCTGGTGGCTGCTGCTCCCTGAGCCAGGCTCAGCTCAGACAGAGACCCCCTGGCTGAAGAAGAAGATGCTTGAAGAGAATGAGGCTGAGACTTCAACCGTGTTTTCCATGGCCTGTAGGTGTAAGTCATCACCAAGCTGAATGGCACTTTCTTAATTTAATCCAAGAGAGGCGTTTTTGCTTTGCTTTGTTCCTTGTTCCTCTTCTCAAGCTACTGCTCCTTCACAGCACTGGGATGCAGTGAGGGCAGCTGGTGTCCTGCCACACCACCCCACACCCATGGCAGCAGCACAGCCTTCTGCTCCCAGGGGAGATCTTGGGAGGGTTTTCTGTGGGTGGGTGGAAGGGGAAAAGATGTGGGGTTTTTTTTCGCTTGCCACAGCTTGATAGTGAGGGAGCTCTCCCTTGGATGATATGGGCTGATGCTGGTGCCCAGGTGTGCACTTTGCAGCTCAGGGCCTGGCCAGGAAAGTGAGTGTCAGCAGTATTGAAAATGTGGCTAATCTAGGTGGGATGTAGTTGCCTAATCTGTTTAGAAATGATGCCTCTCACGAGGTCTGCTCCCTGCCTGTATTTGACTGGGATTGTTTGATTAAAGAATGGTGACAAATGATGTGCTATCTTTAGTGCCTCCTGACAAGCATTGTGTCTCAGCTTCAGAGAGCTTTGGGAGAAAAAAAGAAAGCCATTTTTAAAATCTGTCTTTATAAGAGTTGGAATATTACTGATGCTTTGGAGTCTGGCAAGAAAACACTCACAGTGGGATGGGAAAATATTTCCTCCTATTTTATAGTCTTATAAATCTCCAGTGTCTTTTCCATCCACAATGCTGAGGCTGTGATGTGCAGTCACCATAATCAAATCAATGCAGAGACTCTCTCTTTCTGTGCCTCCCTGCCACCCAACCCTGGCAATGTGACAGTCTAATCTGCCCCCATTCCTTTGCTCTCCAAAGGGCCAGAATGCACAAAGGCTGTTTTAAGCACAGGTTAAACATTTGTATGAAGTGAAGGAGCAGTCTTTTGTTTTGCCTGGATTACTGAGCTCACTGGGAATTGCACAGCAGTCCTTGGCCAGTGCAGCTGGATTCAAAGCAGAGAATGTACCTCTCTGCTGGAAATCAGAAGGTTTCCCAGCCTGGGACCTGTAAAGAAAATGGCTGTTGTGTTCTAGTAAGACAGACTGCATTGTTTTTGAAGTAGCCCTTATTGATTGGAATGTTGTTAAGGTCTTATGGAGAAAACACCAGCTTTGCTAGTAGTGCCCTTTCCATGGAAAATGTTTCCCACTTGACTGTACTCTCATCATCAACAGGAGATCGTGGTAGCAGAGTCATCTGCAAAAGCTGCACACAGTAAAGAAAGATGTTCCTGTGCATTTTGTGTTTGCACCTCTGTGGTTTGATATTTCAAGACAAACCCAGTGCTTTAACATCTGAAAATGTGGGTCGTTATGAGCTGCTAATAGTGTCATCTGGTACTTCTTAGGATCTGTGAACATTCCCCTCTCATGTCTCATGAACACACATATCCAGGAGGCTGAGGCTGGTTTGAGAGCCTTGGGAACCTCTGATGGGTGTTGGGCTGCTGAGAGGACCAGCAGAGGGTATCCTTTCAGATGCCTTGGTGCCCAGCAAGAGCAGGTCTGTAAGCAGTACTATGGGCCCTGGCCACAAACCATATCTTTTCACAGATGCTTTAATTTTCTGGGCACCAACTGTATGCACATGGGCTAGTCAAGTAAGAGCTGCATTAATGATGGAAAAACTGACCCAGCCCAGGAGAAATTCCTGCAGCAATGACCGTAACATATGGCTCCTCTGTACTGGCTGCCCAGTGTAACCACCAAGTCTACCATGCTTCCAGGAGCCACATCAAGCTGGTTGCAATCACATTTGTTAGCCTCTGGCTGGACTTTTTACATTGCTAAAGCTTATTCTTAGTCTGTGAAGAACAGGGGCAGGGCAGATGGAAAGAACAGGGGTGCTTGTGGGTGCAGGGCTTATGACTTACTTGCCAGCTGTGTCATAAAGTGTCTGGGTCACTCTGCCTCCCACCACTGCTCTAACACAGAGAATCCAACTGTTCTGGGTCAATATCTGTCTCCAGATCTAGTTCTGCCTGCTTAGGATGCAAGAGGAGATTCTTCAGAGCCCCTGGTCAGGGCTGTTGCAGGTGCTTTGGGAGTGGGCACACCAAGTGCTGTGCAGGGCCTCAGTTCTCCCCATCTCCTACGAAGTGCAGCACCATGTGGTTTTGCCTACAGGGCGTTTCAGACCTTGGAAGTGTGTGTGGCCTCTATATTTACACAAACATATAAACAAATACAGCATCCAAGCTGTGTCCTGAAATGTTATTTCCACTCTCCATCAGTTACAGAGGGAGTAAAGGGGCTCATGCATTTCTTCAGAGTGTTCTGAGATTCCCTGACAATCACACCAGCTGCATCACACCAGCTTTCTGCCTGGAGCTGCTGTTGTGCTGAGTCTGTGGGTGCAGGGGGTGTGCTCTGCTCACTCCTCTGCAGGCCTGGTGCAACAGATTTCATGAAAACCTGTGCAGAAGTGCACTTTGGAGCACAGAACAGATGAACTCTTGAAAGCATTGCTCACCTTGAACTGTGGAGCCACTTCTGCCCTGCCTAGGCTCATCCCCATGCTGAGCTCCTTGTATTCCTTTTGTTCATGCTGCAGTGTCAGCACAAAAGCAGTGCAGACATAGGTCTCTTTACCTCCAGACAGCTGCACATTCCAGTTCTTTGAGTCCATCTCTCTATGTTATAGCAACAAAGCCCTGCCAAAGGCCCAGAAGGCTAACGACCAAGCCCAGAAGCTGTCTGATAGAGCCTCAGCCCCTTCGCATGCCCTGGGTATCCTCCCTCAGTCAGCAAAGCCAGATTAGCAAATGTGTCTGTGTGGTTGAGGTCTGCCACATCTTTCTGTTAAATGGTGAAGGTTTGGATGCACCAGATCAGTTCTTCCTTCAGTGAAGTGGAGTCTATTCACAGCAGTGGGCCACTGGAGCTGGAGTAGGGCCAATCTGCCTTCCCTGAGGGGTTGTAACTCCCTGGCTGGCAGTGGGATGACTGCAAATGCAGTCACATCCCAGCTCACAGCATGGCCCTGCCCACAGATCTGTCAGGATTCAGCCCAGTTTACTTACAGTGATTATCAGCATGACCTTGAAACAATTCCATGGTCCTCTTGTGGGGATCCTCCTCCTCAGGGCTCATGTCTTCTGCCTCCCATTGGTTGGACATCTTGAAGAAGCTGCTGCAGCTTCCATAGGCACAGCACTGGTAGGCATATGGCACCTCAAGGACTCTGCCAAGGGAGAAAGCAGAATGTTTAGGTATCACCTCCATGACCTGACTTTCCACTGCCTTGCGCTTTTTGCTTTATTTCCACATGTCTGTCAGGTGCTGGTTACATCAGAGCCAGATGCTGGTGAAGGACTCTGCAGGACAGAGTGCAGATTCATTACCCCAGTGCCTTTGCACTGCCCCATTTTTTGCACTTAAGACTCACTCTGTCAGTAGGATATTGTCAAACATCAGGCTTGGAAGCTGCACTAAAATTCATGGATAATTCCTAAAAACCTTTCTGCAGTTCTCCCTAGACTGAACCAGCCTGTCTTTCCCATGCCCTCTGGCAATAAGCCATGTGAAAGTGCACTCTTCAGTTTTTACCCCAAGCCCATTTGGGTTTTTTTTGCTGGGCATCCTTCCTTTTGTCACTGAGGGTCAGAGAAGCATCTCCAAACTCCAGTCTCAAGTCTCTCAGGTGTAGCAAGTTATTTGAATATGTCTGATTTCTACTAGAAAGCAGAATTGTTAGTTGTTAATTATAGCTTGTATTACAAAGTTAATTAAGCAGCAGCTGAACATCATCTGAATGAAATACCAAGTCAGCAGCTGCATTTTCTTCAAAGACAGCAAACTCTTGCTTCTTTGCTGGAAATCAGGAAGACTGCTGATGAAGGCAAAGGAACTTCAGGTTTTCCAGACAATTAAGGTCTTCTGACAACATCAGTAAATACACTGAAACTCTATATTTTAAAAATATGCTTTTGTTTTAAGTTCCCAAACATTTCTGGCCAAGCCCTGGGAGGCTGAGGAGAGCTGTATACAAGCTTGCTTCCTGTTATAAGCTCCAAATTAAACCCTATCACTTAAAGGTGGTAGGAAGGTACAGATCCTTCCAGGATGGCTAAGAACTGTTCTCAGATGATTCCTCCAGACATATGCCCCAAGAATAAGATTATTTAATAGCACTATCCCAAGATTTAGGAAACATTAATAGGTCTGTTGCCTGTATCTGTTTCAATGGACCACTCTTACAGACTCAGTCTTTCTGGTACAAATCCAAACCAGCTCCACAGATATCAATGGAATTAGTTTAGGGAAGGAACTCCCTTGGAAGTGCTGAACTTGACCTGGTGTGCACAAGGGACTGCCACCTTGGGTGTAGAAAGCCCTCCAGAACCTTCTGGGATCCCCTGCCATTTGGAAACCAGTCACACAGCAGATCCCAGCTATGATGAGTTGGAAAACAAAGTCCTGCAGGCACCACTGCTGAAATGGACCCAGGCTGTGAGAGCTCCACACCTTTCACTGGACCTGAGCCATTAAGCCCCTTGCTGGTGCAGTGACCTGTGGCCCAAGCACTGAGTATCTACATTTAAGAAGCTTCAGCCTTGGGAACTTGTATTAGATGAGTTGGAGCTCCACAGAAACTACCTGAAAGACCCAAGCAAGGGACAGCTTCCCCTTGGGGGAACCTGAGTCATCTGTACCATGGGCCCCTCAGCCTGAGGGCAGGTGTCACTCTGGTGACCCACCACAAAGGGAGAATCAAGAGAGCCAGAGCATGCAGCGAGTGCGTCACCGCGCTCGGGGCCTTCTGCAGCCTCGTCGTGCTTGGTTTGACCCCTCCAGGCTCCTCATTAATCCAGAGCAGACAAGACACGGCCACACAAACAGAGTTTACTGAAGGAAAGCTGGATGTCATTAGCTAGGACTGGCTTCTGGGAATGTTTTCCATTGAGAGGAGCCCTGAGCTGGGCCCGCTCCATGCTTTCCACTTGTGTGTGTGTCTGGGTGGGGGTGGAGGGCCCGGGAGCACATCACTGCTCTCCTAGGAGACTTTAAAAGATGAGGCACATTAGCAGCAGATGAAGATTCCTCAACCTATTGGCCTAAAAGGATGGAGGAAAGCATGAGATAAACAAGGGGAGCAGGAGGCTGATTGCTGTAAGCAAATACAGGCTGTATTCTGCTAAGTGCCAGAAAGAAAAGAGCCACCACCACCAGTACCTCATTTTGGGGAAGCTCTCTTTGGTGAAGGGCTCAGAGAGAGCTGGGTTGCCTTGGAGCTTCAGATGAGTCAGTCCACCCAAACCATCCAGAGGCAGTGTGACCAGCCGGTTATCAGTCAGGTCCCTGGGGAAGGGAAGGAAGAGAGGGAGGCTGCACTCAGGGTTTTGCTGCTAGTGTTATCTCAGCCAAGCAGAGGCTTGGAGAGCTGTGCTGCCTGCCTTGATTGCTCCCTCAAATGTGATGCTGAAGTGGGGCTGAGTGCTGTGTGGGGACTGGATGGGGACCAGGATCCTCTGGAGATAAACAGATTGATACTGCAATCCCTAGGGAAAATGAGGGGCAGAGGTTAATGCTCTGGGTGGTACCTACCCCTCTGTGCCCCATGCACCTCTTCCCCCACCACTTCCTCCATGAAAGGTCAGGTAGGACTGCAGCTCCCACCCCATACAATACCTAAGAGTCTTAGTGAGGGGGCTGAGGACTGGGGAACCCCTTCAGGGTCAGCAAAGGTGGTCTGCAATGACTCCTGCTGAAACAGTCTACCATGCTGATCTTTCATACGACATCTAAGGCAGGTATGAAAACATCAGAAGGCAGAGGGTTAAGTGCTCAGGGTGAGAGCATCTTGAAGATGGCCCCTTCTGTACTTCCATCATCCCTTTAATATTGACAGGAAAGCTTGGGATTTGGTCTGCACATGTCAGTGCTGAGACATGCACCCCAGCACAGTATCCTGCTGCTATCTGGCTGCTGGGTGTCCTGGTAGCTCAGGGAGTGAGGCTGAGCTCCTCAGGTACCTCCTGTCCATGGCCTACTGTGAAAGAAATATCACTGCAACTTACAGCTTGGTGAGTGAGTGCAGGGTCACAAAGGCTTCAGGGTGAATAAAATGGATGTAATTCCAGCTCAGGTCTCTGCAAGGCAAGGACATGCCAGTGAGAGGGGTGCAGTGCAGGGCAGGGAAGCTGCTGGTGAAAGAATTTGATGTGAACAAATGTGAGATCTGTAGCCCCTTTGTGGGCAGAAAATCCTGTCTCACTGCAGCCCTTTGCAGACAAATATGTTTGGGTCTATGTATGGGTGGTTTCTAACAGAGGGCACAGGGTCTGTCTTGCAGGAGCTCCTGCACTGAGACCAATGGGAAAGGTTCCCTTTGGGTTCATTTCTGTAAATTTGGCAAGTTTATGCTAATGTGTTAAACCTCAGAGCACAGGACAGGTTATGCCTTATTGCCAGAGCATCCCTGATGTGGTCACAGATAGTCAGGGCTGTGTGGAAGGCTAACCAAGGTCATCTGAGAGTATCTGCTGTCACGTATGGTTGCCTTGGACTCAGTGAAGTGCCTCAATAAGCTCTGCTTCATCTCAGATAAAGGGCTCAGCTCTCTGTCATCAGCAGAGAGGAACCAGCATATTGGGAGTCAGTTCTTCTCCTAAGGCTGACTATGTGAGCAATCTCCTAAAGATATCTTCATCTCTGCAGCTCTGGAAGCAGCAAGGGGTGCCTGCCCAGAGGTCTGTGCCACACTGCAGGAGGCTGAAGTTGAATCATTCAACGAGTGAGATGAATCCTCCCCCCAGGGACCCAGAACACACCCAAAAGTAAAGCTTTGCACACTCAGCTGTATGTTTGTGTGACTGCAGTGTGGCAGCAGCATGCTCCTATTTGCATGTTGGCCTGCAGTGTTCTGTGTGATATGGGTGTTCCTGTGCAGTGTGTGTAGCACTCATGGGCTCTCTGGGAATGCTGGGCTGTTAAATGACACTCAAATGGCTGCAACATGGGAAAAGGCTTGTATGTGACTTCAGTTCACGTAATAAAACAGTAATTAAAGACCATCAGCACTTGGAGGACTCTTCCCACGTGTTACAGAGAGAATCACAGCTTGTGGAGCCTTATGAGCTTCTCAAAGGTGCCAAATACAAGTGTGCTGTGTCCCACAAGGTCACTCTGTGTGTCTGACATCAGCCTGCTCTTGTGCACTTCAGACATTTCACATGTGCTTTTGAGTTGTGGGGACACAGTCCAGAACCAAACAGGATGGTCTGTGTTGATGTTCCAGGATTGCACAGCCCAATGTAGGGAAAGTCCATGTATAGGGAAAGAGGTGGTAGAGCTTTGTGCCCACTGTGGTAAATGCTGTGTCTGTGACTCTTTGGGAGGCAGGAGCCTGCAACCTGTGCTGTGCAACATGAGTGGCAGCCTGTGGGCAGAGAACATGTGGGCAGTTGTGCTGGCAGGTAAGGAGTTCATTTACAGGGAATGTCTGCACGCAGAGGGGAAACCAGAGGGAAGGTTAGTGCCCCTTTTGTAAGGGGAAGTGAAGAGGGATGAGGCAGCAAAGCCCCCTAGCAGAGGCAGTGGAGTTGGGAATCTCCACATCTGCCTGGCTGGGTGCTTGGTCCCTCCTCTTCCCCAGCAAAATGCCCAGCTGTTCCCCTTGACAGCCAATACTCACATGGAGCGCAGGGCCAGCAGCTGCACAAAGGTGTCTGCTCTGATTTCATGGATCCTGTTGTGCTGGAGACCACTGGAAAACCAGAAACTGGTTTGAGAAAATAGCTGAAGGCAGTATTCATACCTTGTAGGGATCTTTGTCCCATGGCAGCAGGCACAATCTGTCACACTGGAAGTTGTCACTGAGTTTAGGTGACCTATTGTTATTTCAAGGGACAAACAGGATGAGCAACAGAACAGCTCAAAGGCATCCTCTCCTGTGGCAGCCCCAGGGCTCAGCCAGCCTCTCCTGCTGATGCCATCATGACACAGTAAAGTGCTGTTTGTGTGCAGCAGTTACAAAGGTGCCCCATTATCTTCAAAGCCACGCTGCTTTGCCACTCCAGGCCTGCAAACTGCTTGCTCCACAGCAAAAGAGGAGAGCTTGGAGCCATTGGACTGCTGTTAAATTTGAAATGTAGGGCCAGATTTTCAGACACTTTGAACTGAGTGTGAACAACTGTCTCAGAGCAACAGAGGTGCCTCCCAGGGCCCAGAGCACAGCTGGTTCAAGTGCTACAGGAGCAAAGCATCAGTCTTCTCTACAGAGAGGCTACCCATGGGCAGCATGGAGAGCTGCTTTGTGCCCATAGCTTGGGCAGAAGACTTCATATGGTAGAGATAAACCCCATTCTTGATTAGCTCATGCTGGGACTTGAGTTAATGAAGTCAAATTCAGTGCTTCCGTGTCCTATTCTGTTTGCAGTAGCTGGGACCTGACCTGAGTGAATGAAGCTCCTGTGCACAGGGGATGTATTTTTATTCTGCATTTGCCTAGGGGTAAAGAGTGGGGTCTGGTCCACTTGCAGTCCAGGTAGTGAGTTATAATGCTCAGCTTTCCCAGTGCTTGATAAAACCCAAGTCTTGTGTTTGGGAGCTGCTTCTATCCCTGAATTGGCCCCTTTCCCCCAGAGCATGGTGCAGGTGAAGGTATCTCGTTACTCACAGCTCCTCCAGCCGCTGACACCGGTGGAAACTGGGCAGATCTTCAATTTGGTTGTGTGACAGTTCTCTGCAGGGGAAGGATCAGCACAGAAACATTAGGAGATCAAAAGCCAGTGCCCCTGAGCCCTCCCTTGGAAAGTAGATACTGTCAGACGTGGGGATGACCTGATTCCATTTTACACAGCTGTAGAGAGCAGTAACCCCAGGTGAGGGAGATCTCTGCTCTGCACACACCTGATGCTTGCTCTGAGTGTCTCTGTGCAAGGCAAGGACTGCTCCATGATTTACTCACTCACCCAGCCCCAGCCCAACTCTGTCCAGTGCAAGCTGTGGACTGACAGAGCTGCTTCTCCAGCCAGGGTGGACTTTTCCTCCCTAGCCCCAAGTCAGCTGTGATATGTATCAATGCCAACTGCTGCTGTCACAGCCTTGCTTTTCTGTGGGCAAAGCAGAGAGGGGTTTGTGCCAGAGCTCCTGTCCTGCTATTGTGGCTGGGGGAGCTCACAAAAGCTGCAGATGTGCTGAAATGGGCTGGGTAAGGAGTAACGAGTTAATTCAGCTTTTTCTCCCCACCAGTGAGGCTGGGTTTGTGGCTGTTCAAGGAAATTTGCCCCAGGGTATAGTTTTGTATGTGGCCTCTCTGCTGACTTTCCAGACTCAGTTTCCATCTTTCTGCCAATAAGCTGCTGCTAAAACATTTCAGTTATTTGGGTTTTTTTTTTATTTTATCAAGCCCCTCTCCACCAGTTTTCCGTGGCAGGGAGATGGAGGAAAGGAAAAAGGGAACAAGGGAACCACAGAAAGGAAAAAGAGAACAAGGACCACAGATGGTCCTTCATAGCTGGTCTCCTCCCTGAGCTAGACAGGAAGAAATCCTGGCTTCTGATGGCACTTTATGCTAAAGATCAGGCACGAGAGAGAAACACACATTACTCACAGGACACGGAGGCTGGGCAGCTGCTGGCACATCCCCCTGGGGAGTAAACAGATGCCTGCCCGGGTTAAGGTCCTAGAGGAGTGGAGGAGAGGGAAGAAATGGTGTTACTGAGAGGCAGCAGGCAGACTGACTCACAAGCCTGGCACAGTGTCTGGACCAATGCCCTAGAGAGGAGACCCATGGGTGGCCAGAGGCAGCGTGTTCTCCAGCCTCCTGATCTCCCAGGTCTGGTGGTGTGAGGATGGGACCAGACAAGTTCCAGGAGCCCTCAGCCTAGGTGGCAGGTGTGTGGCAAACACTGCAGATATTTCCTCCACTGTACTACCAGTCCTGGCCTCAGGTTGGGCACAGACACTGGGTCTCAGTAGACCATGCTGAAGCACTGCACCCAAAGGCTTGTTCCTTCACAGATGCAGAAGGGAAGGAGGAAATAAAAAAAGGAAAGATTGGAGCAGACAGTACTCAGTACAACAGCACTGAGAAAGCAACTCACAGAGAGGAAAGCTGCTGTCAGGAGTCAGAGTGAAACGAAGCAGAGAGGTGAGTGACCAAGGAGAGGCAGAGCTGAAGGCAACCAACTGCACAACACTGCAAAGAATTGTCCTCGCTGAAACAGCCTGGACTGCCTTGAAGGAGGAAGAGCACAAAGAGCAGAAAGGGAGAGAGTTGCCACTCACAAAACTTCTAGGCTGGTGGTGCCTTTAAGGTTTGGGAATTCTCTGATGTCTGTTGCACCATTGAGTGACCTGCAGAGAAATGAGAGTGAAGTGAGGCGGACACAGAACTCAGAAGCAAGTGCAGCTGCCCAAAGTCCCAGACCCATCAGCTGTGGTGGCAAACTGGCTTCCTCACACCCAAATGGGGTGATGAGAGGCCCAGATCCAAAAGTGCCCATATCATCAATATTCCACTGTCATCTGGGTGATAGAGCAGATATCTCAGGCAGTGGAGACACTGTGAGCCAGAGCTGGGCTTGTCTGTGTGGAGGCTTGGCAAGCTCAGACCTTCCCTCAGCCCCCAACACTCTTGGTATGACCTCTACCCAGATGAAACAAAAAATGCCAGACAATCACCATGGGCAATGTCAGGAGGGCATCCCACCTGAGCCTCCCAGAGGCTGTGCATTTGCAGCTATTTGGTTTATATGAGTAAATGTGTGTTCCTGCAGCAAAAGGCTTGATGAAGCTCATAAAGCTTTTGAGGTTGCCTTTGCCTCAATATTTAGTGCTGTGCCACACCAGGTTAGCTGAAGGCACAGACAGCCAGGGAGCAGCTGTTCTGGTCCAGATGGTGCCCATCACATGGGGTGGCCCTGGGACAGACTTGGGGCCACATGTGTCACACTGGCTGCCCAGTAAGATGATTTGTGCCACGGTGTTGGTGTGATGAGACACGTGTTCCTCTGCTTATCCATCTGGTGGGGGAAGGCAGATGCCTTCAGTGGCCCCGTGTTTGGGCAACTACACAGCAGCACAGGAGCACAGGGCTTGCTTGAGCAGCACACAGCAAATGTGGCACTTGTAAGTGTGGCCTGTACTGGTGCTGGGGAGACCTTAGGAGACTGCAGTGTCTGTCAGCTGAGTGGGCAGGAGGAAAGAATTGCTCCTTCCAAAATGCCTTTCCCAGAATTATTCCTCCTCAGCAGAAAACATCTGCAGTGTCTGCTCCTTGGCTCCCTGCCTTTGAGGCTGGCCAGAATAGTGGCATCATGGTGTTCTATTGGCACAAGGGCTCTAGAAAAGAGGAAGGGAGAAGGCCACTAAGGTGTCCAGCTCACAGGGCTTGGAGCTTGGATGTGTTACCTCTCTGAGGATGTGCTTGGTGAACTTACAGAGTGTGGAGCTTTGGCAAGTACTGGAAAGCAGACTGTCCAACAAACTGGATGGGATTGTCGTAAAAATGGCTGCAAAAGAAATCAGTAACTGGTCAGATCTTGCTGGACACAAAGACCAGATGCTATTACAGGTCAAGAGCCTTGGAACAACAAATAGTGAGCTATGTAGGAGGTGCTGGCTATCCTGCAAGGAGCTCTTGTCTTCCAGAAAATCCCAGGCTCTCTCACTAGTCTGTTTTGGCTGAACATTGATATAAATGAGGTCTCCTGCTTCTCTGAAAAGGCCCTTTAGGATCCTGCTGAGCCAGGCAGGCTAGAAAGATGCAAAGCCCTCCTTCAACCCTGCTATAGTACTGTAATCCTGCTGGGAAACACCTTGCACTTGATCTCTTGCACCTCCTCTTATCTTACCTGTCCACATCACCAGCATCTTTCCTACTTGTCACAGTCAGCAGAGAGAAGTGAACTCTTCTAGCATCCAGCTAGCTTTAGGAGGAGTTGAGTTGCCTCCCACACAAAGCTCTTTTCCCCCCCAACTGTGAAAGACTTTAGGTGGGCAGATCCAATGGACACTTGAGTATTCTGGATGTATCCCACCTCCACATCACTCCAAGGCTGGTGCCCAAGGAAGATGAGGATGAAACTGGTTTGTTTTGACTGGAGCAGTGACTATTTTCACACCATGTCTCCATGGCTTTCCAGATGTTGGTACCTCTATCAGTCTCAGACTGGCTAAGCAGAGCTTTTGTCACCTGCCATGATTTCCAGTATCAGTATGGCTCACTGAAGAACTGTCCAAAAATCTCTACCTGTGTCTGTGTCAGAGCGGAAATGAGCTGACCACTGGGTGTATTTATCTGCACAACTACCTGTCCATGGGTGTGGGGTAGGTACACAGTGATGTTGTGTCCCAGCTCCCTGACACCTACAGCTGCTGCTGGAGCTGCTGAGCAGCTTTTCTAAACACAAGGGATAAACACAGGCAGATAACAACCAGGGCTTAGAAAATCATGTGATGCACAGCAAGATTTCCATGCAGACCACCCATATGTGTACTGTTCCTTTGTTGTTATCAGCCTGTACTTCAGCAGCTGCAGGGAGAGGAGAACCCATGGCAAACCCACCTGAGAGGTAGCTGAGGAGGAGCCAAGTTCAGCTTGTGCTGCCCCATATACAACAAATGTCAAATTGTGGTCAGAAATCCCAACCAGACATCAGGAAAAGCCCCTTTCCAGGGGATGGAAGGATTTAGGAAACACTGTTTAATTTTCTTACATGGTTTGGAGGAGGGGATTCCCAACAAATGCCTTCTCTGGAATAGTTTTGATGTTGTTGTTATGAAAACCACTGTTGGGAGAAACAAATACCTTGATATTAATGGATGAGAAAGGCTTGGAGACACCTTCTTTGCTCATCACTTTTAAAGGCAGAGAGCCTTTGAAATACACATAAAATAGGAGCTGTGGCCTCTGTTCCTCCTGCAGCATCATCCCAGCAAGTGAACAAAGTCTGTCCTTTGCCAGGGCAAAGGCCTCGTTCTGTTGGATTTTCTGTGTGTGCAGCTTGGTGTTCCACATGTCACTCCACTGAACCCACCAAGAATACAAAGACTTCAGGTTTAACCTCTTACTTAGTGACAGGCATTCAAAGCCACCTGCAAGTGAATTAAGGATCTTATTCTCATCTTGAGGGTCAGAGTAATTACTTTTGTCCCACCCCAAAATATCACCAGTGTGATAGAGTTCCTGTGGACCCACATCAACTCAACATCACCCTGGGGACTCTACCTTTGTGGGTGTTAAGTGGGGTGGTTTCCCATTTTGAGTGTCTCCCAGGCTGAGCAGTTAGAGGAGAGAGAGCTAGCAATGAAAATGGTCATAAACTTGTGTGATTTCCTGTTATAAATTAGTCCTAAGGGAGATCAAACAGTTTCTGCATCTCAGAGGAGGTGACATGGCCTCACAATAACACAGATAACTCCATGGTCATGGTCTCAACCTGGGAATAAGTAGTAGCTGGAGATTGGATGGACTTTGAGTGCCTCAGATGCCAGAGGAGAATCAAGAGCTGCAGGAGGAACTTGTTCCAAGCCCAATAGGGGATCTCCAGCTCCACTCCATCAGCTGTAGTGCAGAGGCTGATGGTGGGGATTAGAGCTGATGGGAATGGAGGGAACAAACTGCTTTTATGTGCGTGGCACAGAGGACTGGGAAAGACAAAAGAGAGGCTGGGATGGAGTATTTTCCTCAAGTCACAGCACACCCCACACTTTATTGGTGACTATCTGTCAGGGAATTGCTTTGAAAGGAATAAATAGAAAATCTCACAGCTCCTGCAGTCGGCCCAATGTCCTGATAGCCCCAGGGAATTCCAGCAGCTCGTTGTAGTTTAGGTCCCTGAAAGACACAGAAGGGAAAAACATTCATTAACACTACTGTAGGAACTCAACCAGTGTATCTGTGCTTTGAAGGCACGGAAACTTGGTTGTTAAGCATGGGAGATGGGTTTTTCCTACTGTGCTGATCCAGCCACTGCCTGGAAACAAAATCTCACACATTCCTGCAGCAGGAATATTCCCTGCTAGGAGCACTGTCAGGAGAGAGACAGTCCAAGCCGTGCCTGCTGCTCTCCTGATTCCTTCTGCCCAAGTCCCTCCATGCCTGGTGCTGGACTGTGCTGTGCTTCCCATCCCCAGAGTGCCTCATCCCCCTCTCGCAGGAACTCATCCCCAGGGGCTTTGGCTGTGAGTAACTTTCCCTGACTTTCCAGATCAAAATGGGACGTTATGAAGGACAAGAAACACCAGAGCAGCTTCAGTTGTGTTGGCTTTCTTGCCCTGTGGTGCAGAGGGCATCAGGGGACCATTCACTTGGTGCTTGTCCTGGGGACACTGGGTTTTCCTGCCACTGGGACATGCTGTGACTGGGACAGGTGGGAAGAGTGGGCTATGGGAAGGCCTAGGTGGTTGTCTGATGGTTGAGGTGAACCCACCATTGGAAACTGTGATTCAGAGGTGGAAGTGATGTGCAAGAGGCATTGACACTGCAGAGTGTTAATTTGCAGTATAACATGAAGTAAAATGTGCTGGTCAGAATGACAAGTGTAGACTTTGCCTGCCTCAACTTGGCAAGCAGAAGAGGCATCTGAGCCTGCATAAAACATCATGGGCTGTATTTGTTCTCCAAGGGTGGGCTGGCACCTCTGGAAAAGGGTTTACTTGAGCTATGAGGCACTGCCAGCACCCTGGGAGGAACAGCCCTCTGAAGGTACCAATCCTGCTGTTGACTGGAGGGAGCCCATGGAGACTGGATGGGCTTTGGACATGCAGCACTGCTCCTCTGTCATAGCCAAAACTCTACTTTGAAAGGCAGTTCCAGGTGAAGCTGACATTGAACCCTGTCCTGGCTATCCCACAGGCCAAGACACTGCGGTCCCAAAACCATCCGACTGCTTCCTAACTGTGTGAAACTCACTGAGTTTTAAGTGGTAGATACTTTGGAACATGAGGGTAATTACTGGCTCCTGGAGATTACTGTATAATTACACTTAATGGACCTCAAAGTAATTACCATGTAACCTGGATTGTGGTTTACAGAACAGAAATAACCATGCATTTACACAGCAATGAGCTGCTGCCCAATTACCTTGTAATTCTCATCCTCTGGGCCCAGGCATGGTAATTACACTATGATCTCTCTTGGCCCCCTTCTAGTCTTACATAGTCTTCTCCTTTACCAGTGTCCCTGCTTGGGAATTACTCTACAGCACTATCTTGCTTTTGCCCTGTAGGTATTTACACAGAACATCGACCCAGAGAGTCTCTTCAAACTGATCTTCCCTTGTGCCTTCCAGGACTCCAGGCTCATATGACTTATGTCTAGGGAGTATTTATCAGGGAATTACAAGATAGGGGACAAAACCAGATGCCAAATATGGAATGAAGTTGTCTTGGGTGGATTTTGTCTTGTGTATCCCTGACAAGGTCCATGTCAGACTTTGTTGCTGGATTCCCTTTGCAGACCAGGGCATGTGGCAGGTCTGCTATGGCAGGGTTTGCCTCCTCACACCAAGGGCTATTGACTCTTCTGCAGTTGCCTGCACAGTATGTATGGGTTTGAGGAAAGCAATTCGCAGAGTCTAATAATCATCAGTGCTGGCAATCAGCAGGAGCACAGGGCTGGTGACAAGACCACAAGCTCTGCCACCCCACTGTGTCTAACCTACAATGCAGGGGCAGAGTCCCAGCACACGTGAAGGTGTTGTGAGTGTCTCCAGGAGTGAAACAGGAGTGATGCATCCCCTCCTCATGCCAGCTCATATCTGTTAGACATGAGAGCTCTGCATCTCCTAAAGAGCTTGCCCTGACACAGTCAATTCTCATCTGGATCCAAGCAGATCAGTGATTTTTTGGAGTTTTCTCCTCTTGGGCCCAAAATGATCTGTTTAAGAATAAACAGCCCAACACATAACTGCTCATATGCCTTACTCTTTGCAAGGCACATGTAGCTTCTTGTCAGCTGCTTGGATGCTCTTGGCCAGTTTCTGTCAGTGGTACCTGCCAGATGCCCATCACTGTCATGGCTGAGTGCCTCACATCACACAGACCCTGTCAGCTGGTGGGAGGCAGGGCAGGACTTACAGTGCACGTCCCTTCACTGAAGCACAGGGAGGCACAGGAGTGGATTTCCAAAGAGAATGAGCAATTAGAAGTGCAGACAGGAGACTGCTGGGCATTCTGAAAGCATCAGTCAAATCCCATTACCCTTCAGATCACTGCACTGAATGAAATCAGAGAGCATTAGCAGATGATGTTGACTGACAGTCCCAAATCTCTGTTTGCACATCAGGTGCTCAATGCCTGTGAAATCTCACCCTGCAGTGACTTTCCAGAGTGACAGAGAGGTTTCACAGCAGCTCAGGAAGCTGCAGAGGTCACTCAAGGCTGGGAATCCACCTGTGTCTCTTTCATCTCTTCTACCCCAAACTCAGGGGCTGGAAGGAGCTTGAGTGATGCCAAGGGACAGACCCTGGAGGAGAGAACCCTGGCTCCAGGTGACACTCAGCCTATGGCTGCCGTGTCACTGACACTGAGGGAAGGAAGCTCTGTGCCACAGTGTGGGGTTGAACTGCTCCCAAGAACCCGACACCTCTGTGAGCAGCCAAGAGCTGGAAACTATTGCCCAAGAGAGAGAAGGCTTGGCTCACCTGTGAATCACTGACAGGAAAAGGGATCTTAGATCTGTAACCTATATTATTTACAAGGAATAATTCATTGTGCTGTAATATTTGCTCCTGCCTTTCTCTAAAAATGCATTTCCTTTCCAGCCAGTGTCTCTTCCAGGCAGGCTGGTCTTTCATCAGCAGATGAACAGTTTGTTTGTACCTCTGTGTGTGTGCAAGTATGTACAGGACCAGTTCTTCCTGAGCGAACACACACCTCTCCCAGCCCTGGCAGCATCTCAGGCCTCCCTCTCCCCTTGACAGATACAAAGAGCATTGTGTTCTGCAGCTCCCTCTGGGTAAAAGAGCCATCTCTGAATGCTGGCACACACTGGGCTTGTTGGAAAGTGGAAATACAACAAGGTGTAGTCATCCTGCTTCAGCCTGGCTGCCAACAACCCCAGTCTGTTTAGGAGAGACAATGTGCCCGTGCTCGCTCCTGCTGATGCTTCCTGGTTGTTGGTGAGGTGAACCTCCTCCTGGGAAACAACCTCCATTGTGCTCAGTGACAGCTCCCCTGACTGATGTTTGCAGCCGACTGCTCGCCGTGCCTGTGCCTCTGCTGCTGCCCTGACTTGCCTCCAGGCTGGCCTGTGCCAGGCCCTGCTGATTTCAGGGGGGGTCATTTGCCTGGAGGAGGCTTCAAGAAGCCAGAAGCTGAGAAGGTCTTCAAGTGTCATCTCTTCCCTGCAGTGGGGCAGCTGTCCCCAAAGCCCAGACCTAAACCAGGACATAAGGATGACTTCATCTCCTTTCCTTTCCTTCTCAGAACTTGAGTTGGGCTCTGGTTCAAGGAATGACCCAGAAACAGCCTCCAGCCTTTACCTCAGGGGAGGCTGTGGATGGTAGTGGCAGTGGGGAAGCTTCTGCTCATTTAGTGAGATTCAGTCCTTGAGTCTTTCCACAGATGTCTGATATCAGCAGGGCCACATCCATCCCAGACATGGCTCTTCTCTGCCTGCCTGGGGTGGATCCCCAGAGCTTCTTCCCCAGCACAGGTCTGAGGCAGATGGGCAGGAGTCTGGGCTCAGGGAGGATTTTCCATTTTGACTTTGGTGTCAATAAAATTTCCTCCCCTAAGCACATCAGTGAACTGTCACCACTGACAAACCCTTTCCAGGGGTAGGGGCATACAGGAAATAGATGTGCTGCAGAAAACACCTCCAATGGTCCTTTCTCTCTCTATGCCTTGTCTGAGCTGCCTGGGCAATGCTGTGCTGATCCCTACTCCATGCTCTAATGCTTTCCCACTGCTTCTAGCTTTGGGATCATGTGGGGAAAGCTGCAAAAAGGCAAACTTTCTGCCATTATCCCTGCTTCACTGCTGGGGCACATGGGCTGGGGAGGCCATGGCACTGGCCTGGGAGGCCTCTTGGTGCAAGGGAGCTGGAGCTGACACTGCTGGGGTCTCAGCTGCTCCAGCTCTGGGGTCCATCCCAAGGATTTGTACACTATGTATAGGATCTCACATCTATGGGGTGCTGCCCTTTTTGTCACACCTGGGAATGTGGACCCAATGCCAGCATGACCTGGTGAAAGGATGCCAATGCACCCTTTGGCTATGCCAAAACAGTAGGGAAGCTTCATAACATAAAAGAAATAAGGAGCATGGCATAAGGAGGAGAGTTTTGCCCATTATCAAGGGCTTTTGGAAGCAGAAACATCCAGCCAAGAGGTTCAGAAATGATGTGCAAGAGAAATGACTATAAAAACAATCACTTTCCTTAGTTGGGCTCCAAGTTGCCAGCTCCAGGCATCACAGTGGGATGTCGAAAGGAGCCCTGTCTATTCTTCCAGTTAAAATGAAAACCTCTTAAAGGTCACCCCGTCTGCCCAAGACACAATGAGCTGGCTGGGTTTCTATTGTTGTTATTTCTAGAGTGAGCCTATAGCTTCATATTTGGAAGATCTTAACCAACCCTGTTGTTTATTTAGAAATAAAAGTAAATTGACATCAAAGGCACAGTTATTTTGGGCTGTAACTGCCAGGGTGATTTGAAGCTGACAACATACAGCCTGGAACTATTAATATCTTCAGTTGGGCCAAAAAGAGAGAAGGAGGGGAAAGAGTCTCGGGTCAATTTTCTGCCTGTTAGGGACTATTAGTGGTTCCACACAGGAAGCCAAGAAAAAAATTATATAGTGCTATAAATTCTCCCATAAGCCACAAAACACCACAAATTTGCAGCTAATAAAACCTGAAGATGCAGTGAGATTAGGAACTGGAGATGGGACACTCGCTGACTGTTTCAGTCCCAGTGTCGTTTGAGACGTTACTGTGGTGTCCTGAAGAGAGACTTTGTGCAGCCCCTGAGGAGGGTTGATGTTTCCACCTGTCCTGTGCTGGCATCTCATCAAGCTGCTAGTAAAAATAAAGACCTCTGCTACTGGTTGTGCTGGTTCCTGTGGCCAAATCAAGCACTGGAAATGATTTAATTGGTAGTCTGAAAGCCCAGGGGGGCTGTTGTGACTGTGTAGTTTGACCTCTTGCCCAGCACTGGCCAGACAGTTTTAGCCAGGTACTTTATATCATGGCTCATGGCTGAGCTTGGGCTGGGAAGAGCTGCCTGATTAATCCAGACTGTGAGAAGTGCGTGCACCATTAGGTGCCACCTTGCTGTTGTGTAGTATCAGCATAAACCCCCCCACTCTCCTGGCAGCAACTCACCCGTGCAGGGAGCGTGTGCCCTTCCCCAGCACCACCTGCACAATGACAGCAGCAAGGGCTTGTAGAGAGGGAAAGAAGGGAAGAGGGATGTGAAAGGACCCCTAGCACGTGTCTGACTTCAGCCAGCCTGGAGCCATGTGCCCATCCTCGAAATGGAGGCAAGTGGGGACTGCTGAGGCACAGGCAGGAGAGGGAAGGGACCTGTTGTGGGGTTCATCTGCCAGGGTCAGGGTTTTAATGTGGGGAAAGAATCATGTCCAAGAAAGGCACATTTTCAGCAAATTATAAGGGGAAGCCATGCTGTGATGGAGTGCAGCAGAGGTCATGGGTGTCCCAAAGGAGCAGAGATGTGCCCCCTACACCATGGGAAGGCTGTTAGGCACTAATGGTACCTGAGGAGCAAGAAGCAACAGGGATTCATCCTGATCCCAGCCTCTCACTTACACACTGCTGCACCGTTTTACAGGGTTCACGTCGCACTGAAAGGTCTCTTGCTGGGACACGAGCAACCTGTCTGTAAGTTGTGCCTTATTCCCTTCCAGCTCCCAACCCTTCCTCACACAGCTCTGCTCTCCATTTAAAAGTGCAGCAGTGCCCAGAATGTGTCTGTCCCAACCACTGCTTCTGTCTGTTCTTTAACTGATGAAGGTGCCGGATTAAATATGTTTCCAATTGGGTTTGATTGATTTAACAAGGTTTGAACTAAGCCTTGGAGCAGGGGATTTGGTGGGGGGTCCTGGGAGCACAGGCACTGCCATGCACGTCTCGTTTCCCAGATACAAAGGAGCTGACCGCAGCCCGGGGCAGGGGGCACAATAACCACAGAGCTGATGACTCAGGCAGGGGAGGCACAGAGGAGGCTGCTACACTTTGCCAGGAGAGGGAAGGAGACAGGCTGAAGGATGCCTGATCTGCAGCAGAGAGTTTCTCAACTGCCTGAAGGAAGTTGGAGACTTCTGCCTTACCCCCAAGGGGCACAGCTGCTGCTAGGAGGAGAGGGCATGAGGTGGGGGCAAAGCTGCTATGCATCAGCACATCCACAGTGAAAACATGCCCACAGATCACCTCTGCTGCCATTTCTGCTGCTTGAAATGTCTGTTCCTCCTTTTCTCAGGCAAACAATTCACTCTCCTGCTTTTCTGAGACAGAGGCTTCACTTCTTGCTCAGCTGCTCTGGGAAAGGGTCTGTGTCTGAGGGGAGGACTTGGAGCAAAATGAAGCCCAAAGAGTCAGAGGAGTTGAGGACCTGTGACAGGTCACAGCAAGCATGTCTGGAGACAAAGGAGTGTGAGGTTTGGAGAGATTCAGTGCTGTCTGTCACTGCAAGATCAGTGACTCCAGGGATCAGGAGGGGCCAGGCTGACGAGCTGGCAGAGCACAAGGGTGGTGGTGTGAGGATTTGGTGGGCAAAGGGAGAATAGGCAGAGTCCTGCCAAGGAGGTGAGACAGCAGAGCCATAGCCCACAGAAAAGTGCAGCAGCTCCAGAACTCCCTTCTCACCTGAACTGCCTCCCCTTTCTGTCTTTTTTCTTCATAGTCTTCCAAAATGTGATGTCTGCTTGGGGTCACGTTCACCCAAAGCTCAGAGCCTGGCTGGAAGGTACCTGACTGGTTCAGAGCCTGAACTTTTATCAGTGAGGACACTTTTCTGACAGCCCAGGTTTCTGCTCTTGGGAGAGAAGATGCATCAAACTGCACGAGTTGGCCTGAGGAGACTACAGGAGGGAAGATTTGGTTCCCCATGCTCCACATGGTGCTTCGTGCATTTGCCAGTTCAGTTTTACAGGTGGTTTTCTCTGCTTGGAAAAAAAATCATCATCCATTTATGTGATAATCAGAACAGGCAATGAACTTTAGAGCTCTGTTCTTGAACCAGATACTGGGCCTTAGGCTTTGGTCTCCCTTTCCAAAAAGCCATCTGGCCCCCTTCCCTTGTCCATCCCCTGTGTAGGGGTACCCAAGGCTCTGCTGAAGTCCCCTCCATCCTCTGTCAGGACAGGGTGGGACTGTAGAGCCAAGCTGCTCTGATGAGCTGCCTGGGGACCCACAGTGACACCCAGCAGGGCTTGGAGCATCAGGATACTGAGGCAGGAATGGAGCAGCTCAGTGCAGCAAACACCTCATCTCTAGAGGAGTCAAACCCAGCAGCTGCTTTGGGAATTGCACAGGCTTGAGGTGAGCACCAACGGGCTCATTCAGTTGCACATACTGATGGACCCAAATGCCACTCCAGGAGCAAGGTAGCACATGGCAGGCAGTTTCCCCATGAGAACAGCAAAGCTTGCCTGGCTCTATAAGGGTTAAACAACCTTTAGATGAGCTGTGGTGGAACTATTTCCCATTTCCTCCTTCCTGCCTTCACTGCCTGAGGTGCACTTGAAATTAATTTTCTGGGGTTTATTTTTGCTCCCATAGCAAACGGCAGGTTCCAGCCCTGCTCTGCCTTCACAGCCCCAGCTAATTACCCTGCTAATGGAGCAGCCTGTGGTAAGGGCACTTCCTGTGAGGCAAGGTTGGGCAGAGAAAGCTCCCAGAGCCCCAGGGGCTGGATGCAGCCTGGGTTGGATCCAGCCCTTTCTGGGAGACGTTGGGTATTTATTAGTGTGATTCCTCTCCCCCCCCCCCCCCCCCTTCCCTTTCTTTTAAAAAGAAATTAAAAAGGTTTCCAAACGAATGGAGATTTGAGAGATTTGCTCTTCCCAAGTGATTTATCTCCTTTGTCTGATGAGCTGGCAGGGATGTGGATGTGGAGGGAGAAGTCAGAGATAGGAAGGAGTGGGGTCATCTCAGGTGGAGGGGATGGGCGAGGGCTGTGGAGCCTCTGAGCAGCTTCCCCAGCCCAGCTGGAGGTGCCTGAACCATCAGACGAGCAGCACTTTGAGGGGCAGATGGTTGCTAGTTTGGCTGTAGCCTGAAGGCCTTCAGCATTTGGGGCTGGTCCTGGGGAGCAGCCGTTGGTTTCTCATCCCTGCCTTGCCAAGACACGTTTTTGCTCTGTGCCAACATCAGGGTCTTGTCTGGTTGCATGTGCCAGGGCAGGGAGGAGCCCTGGCCTCTGATTTTGGTTCAGCCTATGCTCCCTGTATGTCCCTCAGCCACATCCATTGATGGAACCACTGGAAGGACCAAAGCTCTTACTTCTTTATTTCTCCCTTTTTTTGAGCTCAACTGGGGGACACATGGTGGCTTTTGTGGTGGGGGGCCTTGCCCAGACCCTCCCCAAGCAGGGATCTGTGCCTGGGAACCATGTGAGAGTGTGGACCTGCTGGAGCTGCTGCCATTGTCCCCCTGCCCCATATCAGAGGCCCCAAGGACCTGCCTCGATAGGTTTCCTTGTAATGTGTGTGTGTGTGGTAGTTGCTGCTCAGTGGCTGTCTGGAGTGACTTGATGCATTCACCTTCTCTTCCAGGTGTGACCCATGGAACAATGATATTCCAGGGAAGGAGAGGGCTCAATTCAGCTTTATCACAACCTGCCTAATGAGGACAAAGTCAAACACTACAAGGCATGAGGCAAGTATTTATCAGCCTTTAGACTGCATTCACACTGCCTGCAAAGCTCAGGCATCTTAGGGCACTGGTCAGCTTTCCAGGTGAAGGTGCTAAAGGAGGAAATCTGGCCACAAGATCAGTGTCACTGTGGAAATTCATGTCATGGGGTTCCCCTTCTTTAGAAATCCCATCCTCATACAGCATTGGGGAACTTGGCTCCTGTATTAGCCCCATGCAAGCCTTTGGATGGCATTTTTTCCCTGCTGTTCCTCTGAAAACAGCCCTGTCTCTCCTGGTGCTGTGCTCCCAGACCTGAGTACAAGGCCTGAACGTTTCCAAGAATCAGCCTCTGTCACTTCAGTGATGCTCCTGGCTGCAGCTCACTGGTCTATCAGCTTTTCCACAAACATCCTTACTTACCAGATATGCACAAGCATAATCTAATCCTCCCCCACTTCTCCCCACATTGTTAAAGACTGAGAAATAAGGTCCAATGAAATCAGGAAATGTGAAAGTTCAGCTCCTTCCATCCAAATGGCAGGTAGCTGGTTCTGCTGTTTTACAGCACACCCTAAACCCATCACACCACAGAGCAGGTTTTACACGCTACAGCAGGAGCAGTGAAGTGATATGAGGGGCAGTGTGGCTGGAGTCTCGTCTCTTGGCATGCCTTGCTCCTGCTTCTTGAAAAGATAGTGCTTCCCTGTGACTTTTCTCCTTTGTTTCATTGCCCCACTCCTTCCCCAAAGCCCTCTCAGTATTCCCCCACGCCACTGCACCAGGCCATTTGCACTGCTGCCCTTGGCCACAGGCCTCCTCTAGGCATACCTATGGTTTATGGTTCTCCTTCCCTTGGTGTTTAAAGCCTCTGTGCTCATCTGGCCTTGTTCCACTCACTGGGCAGATCTGACCCTGCTCTGCATCTCCCATGGACACCTCTGAGCTCACACCTTAGTTAAAGTCTCTAGTCCATTACCTGAAGGAGTTACAGGAAGAACATGCCACATAAGGACATTCACACTGTTATTTACTCCATGTCTTTATGAAAGGGCTAAAAAAATGCCAAGTATCACCCACTTTGATCATCTAATACGTGGTTTCATGGCTCAGCTATGCTTGGGGTTCCTTCCCACAGCCCTGCAGCGTTGCTCCGTGTCATCTCTCAGCCTGATGGGAACTGGGGAAGGAATCTCACCAGGTTTCAAGGATATTTCGAAACCCTATTGGGAATCTGGCCAGAGTGGCTCTGACTTGCTTCCAGCTTGCCTGCCCAGGTTTCCTTCCCAGGAAGAGGCAGCTGGGGGGATGCTGATGAACAGCCAGATCTTGCCTTGACAATTTTCTTGGAGCTGCTTGCTCCAGCTCCACGCGGGTGTTTGACCGGTTGAGACCTGACGGCTGTTGCACATCCACCTTCCCTCCTCATCAGCATGGAAAACACAGAGCTGCTCTTGCTCTGTACCTGGCAGAGCTGACTAGTGCACAGTAGCTGCAGGTCAACACAGGGGAAACGTGAAGTCATTCCTCTGGCTTCCATTTTACAACTCTTTCTAGATCTGCTGCCCTCCTGATGCAGCTGGGCTGAGACCTCTGCAAGGACAGAGATACTCCACTGGGATTTGTGTTTGCAAGAAACCACAGGACCTGGGGTAGATGTCTGAATTGGCTATGCACAGACAGTTTGCACACTGCTGACACCTGTGTGGTGAAGTAGGTGCTGTTTCTCTTCAAGTTTCGCCTGTTTCCCTTTGTAGGTGAATGTGAGAAGAAACATCTCCCTCAGGGGAGCAGAGCTTTACACACCTCAATCTTCCTGGGATTTGCTGAAAAGCCTGACACATGGTTTTTTTTTTTTTTCTTACCTCTCATACAGTGCTTCAACAATTGTGCCTGGCTTATAATCAGCATCTGGCCACAAACACACATTTTAGGAACCCTAGAGAAGTTTCTGTCTTCACCAACTCTTACCATCCTGTTGCCTTCCAGGAGGTAACGCCCACGGTGTAACTGAGAGCACAGTTTGGCCTCCACAAGCCAAGAAAATGTGCTAAGTGCTGTCAACAGAATGTAATCATAATTTGAGTTAAAGGGTATGTGCACAGACTGTAATAGTCTCCACATGCACAGGACCTGCGAGGTGGTAGGTAGATACAGGTCTATCAGCTTGACTGGGCTGCTGCAGCCAAATGCTCAGCTGGTTTTGGTCAGCAGGGCAGATGATGTTCAGGCCAAGAGGAGCAAAAGCCATCTCATTCTCTCCTGGGGACACTCTTTTAGTGTGAGAAGATATGGAGGAGCCTGGGGGTGTGATCCACACCACTGTCCTTGCAGCTGCAGGTAGCTGGTGGAGGATGGAGGTTGTGGGATACCCCCATGCACCAGGCTGGGCGTTCAGAGACAGTCCCTGGAGGTCAAATACTCCCAGAGCTGCCTGGTCAGCAGGGACAGGACTTCTACTGCCATGTCCCTGCAGAGAGCCATGTCCCTATAGTGCTATGCAGTCCTGTCCCTGCAGGGACTGAGAGCAACAGAGGGAGATGCTGAGCTCCCCTGAATGCTGGGCAGCATCTCAGATGAGCAATGGAAGGCAAAGAAAGTGATAGAGCAGGAGCAGAGGGGGAAATGTGCTTTCAGCACAAATGTCTATGGAAACTGAAATATCTCCCAGGGCAATGGAGTCCCTTTAGTCTTTCCCACTGTAAATAAGGGACCAGGTTCTTCTCTGTAGCTCTGTCCTTCTTGGGATGAGCAGCAGGTGGCTTTAACCACCTTGGCTTCAGAATGAAGTTGTCCTTATGTAGGCTGTAATGCTGCTGCATGGTCTGCCTGGGTTATAGCCCAAACAGGGTTTTCTTCCCTCACAAGTTCTCCACTCCTGCAACTTGCCTGCCTTTGTGCTGCCTGGATGCCACAACTCTGCCCTCACACATTCACCTGCACCCACCAGAAATGACTGGGGAGAAAACCAAGCTGGCAAAGTGATGGAGGAGACCTGTGGGTCACCAGAGACCATCCAGCAGCCTCCCTTCCACATGGTCCCTGGCATGGTTCATCCTCTCCCTAGCTGAGCCCTTCTGGGTGGCCCCAGGATGTGCCAGTCTGAAAGAGACAATACATGTCACGGTCCTGGCCCTGTGGAGTGTGTTGAGGGACCAAGTGCTTTCCTGCTGCTGCCACTCTTGCCTGCTGAGGAGAGATATTCCACATATCCCTGAGGATTTTATTGGCCTTGAACTTAAGCCAGCACCTCATTTTGGTGGTGTCAGGTGTTTAGGAGGGTTCGTGACCACATGCATGTTGTGAGGAGGTGGGGGCACTCCCCAAGGAGCACATGCATACAAGCTCTCTGGAATGCACCAGGGCCAGGCTTGTGTCCAGGGCCCCACAGCCCACTCCCAGCCATGCTGCCCATGTGCTCAGACCTCTCTGTAGTAGCAGCACAGCTAGACAAGCTCTCATGGATGCAGGGAGAAAGTCCAGTCTGCCACTACCCCAGGAAGCATCGTGCCTTGAGCATCTGCTGCTTGGGTTGATGCCCAGAGCCAGCCCTGCTGCTGCCCTCAGAGTGTGGTGATGAGTGAAAGTGCATTGGGGCTGGCCCAGAGACACCAGCCCTTTCCTGAGGCTGTACTCGGGGGGTTATAAACACACACAAGCACTTTAGGACAGAGAAGAAAACAAGTGACTCACAGGGTTTCCAAGCTGTGCAGCCCATCGAAGCCGTTGGCACCCAGGCTTTGGATCCGGTTGTTGTGCAGGTGCCTGTGGACAAAACAGATGGTCAGTGGAGGTGGAGGCTGACCTTCTCCTGCCAATCTGAGCCATGGCTCAGGGACATCCTGCAAGCTGAGCACAGCCTGGGCTGACATGAGGAGGAGTATTAAAAGGTCTCCTCACTTGCCCCATGAGACACAAGCAGTGTGGAAGTGCTTGCAGAGCAGCTCCTATTTCTCCCAGGGAATCCAGGCTGATGCAGGAGTTGCCCTGAGACCTCCACTTTCACAGCTGCCCCAGGTGACTTTAGATGAACATGCTTAAGCAAGAAACTTCAAGAAGCACTCTAGATCTCACTTTACCTTGGGCCCAACCCTACAAAGTGCTGTGTGGCTTCAGCAGCTGTTCACGGGCACTGGGTGCTATTTAAGGACACAGTCATATTTGGACTCCTCAAAGCCTTAGTAGCAGCAACGAGGCCGAGTTCAAAATCATCCTGTTAGTCACAGCTTATTATCTTAACTTGCTAAAAAAGTGAAAATGCTGCCAGTTCCTGGATTAGCTCCACTTTGGTTGCAAGGAAAGTTGTCTTCAGTTTAATGCTTCAGAGTGTCTGGGTGAAGCATAGGGGCCATGAGCAGCCTGATGAACATTCTTTACACTAAGGCAACAATTTTTTCCCCTGTTCCCACTCATCCTGGTGTTACATGCCACAAACATCTGGTGCTTAAAGGCTCTGCAACTCCCAGCATTAATACTGGTGCTGGAGAGCCATGTGCTGGGGGAGTCCTGCAAAGTCACCTGGGGTAGTTTTGCATTGGAAACTCCACAGGTGATGAGTTTCTGGAGCCCCATCTGCTGAGTTCTCTGTTGCCATGTGCCCCTTACTGCTATGTCTCAGGTTTTTTTGGCAAATGGAAACCTTTCATTCCTGGTTTCTTCCTCTCTGATTGTCAAGGACTGTGTGAGTCTGCACATCTGACTGGTTTTGCCATCTGTCTTCCTTTACAGCTGGTGGGAACCATGTGGCTGATTGTGCATCTCCCTCTGAAATCCCACTTGAGGGCACCTTGAAGTCCATATAAAGACATCTGGTGAGCAACCTGAAAAACAGCAGAAGGCAACCCACTGCTGCCCAGCTTGCACTTAAACACTGGGAAGTCTGTGTGGAGAAATGCCCACTGAGGAGGTAAGGCCCTCTGGGGCAAGACACCTTTGCTCCCTCTTTCCCCATCAGTTCATTTTGCTGTTCCAGTTAACACAGAGTCCCATGGTGAATCTGTTGCTGCAGCACTTGCCTTTGGGGTCCTTTTCTCCCTTGCCCATGCTCAGGGAATGCATCAGCCTTTGTCCAACACTGTTGCCTCCTTCCAAGAGCCTGGGGGGGACTCAATGCTGGCAGGTGGATCAATGACTTTTTCATTATTCCCTGCTTGATCTAAATCTGTCTCAGCTTGAAAAATCTCTCACTCCACCTGGATTCAAGTGTGAGATGTTTGGCTGAGCACAGGCAGCTCCAACTGCCAAATATTCTAGGGTAAAACAGGAGGGAGCTTGAGAGTGGAGGAACAGGCAGGCTCTAGGGCAGTTTGGTAGGGGCTTGCAAAACACAAAGCAGCCCAAGACGACGGTTTGTTTGTCATTGGGATGAGAACATACAAACATTTCAGAGGAAGGGGAAGGGAGGGGAAAGATATGTGATAAAATATGTTTGCTCTTCAAGTAAATGGGAAAGAAGGAACGGATGTTGCCTGCAAGAAAACCTGATTTGATTGTGACTCTGAGAGGTGAAAAGCAGCTGGGATCGAAATCAGAATCTTATAGGAGACATTTCTCCTTGTCACAAGAAGACAAGTTCAAGTTCAGATGCTTTTCTCTATCAAATGTTGTGGGATAGCTTCAGTTCATGTTTCTTTACTTGGTGCAAGATCGTGCCAAACACTTTGGGTCCCTTTGAGCACTGCATTTGGCAAATGGAGAGTTTGGATCTGGAATCTCTCACTAATCACAGAAGGAGGTACCAGAGGAGCCCCTGAGCCTGTACCTTGGTCTGCTGCAAGGGGACAGCGTGGGGAGAAGGGAAATGCTGAGTACTGGGGAAGGTGTGAGCTCCCTGCAGACACCTTACCTGAGCTCAGGCATGCTGAGCTATCACTAAGGCAGGCAAGGAGACAGAAGAGCAATCACCTGCTGTGTTTATATTTGGCTCTAAAGTGCTTTGTTTGGAGGCAGAGTAATAAAAATCATCAGAGGGAAGTTCTTTGTTGGTGAGAAAATTATGAGCAACCAAAAAAGAGAGTTATAAAAAAATTTGCTGTCCAAGCTGAACTCTGGTTGTTACCCAACCACATGGTAATAATAGAAACAAGAGAGCTGGAAAGGTAAACACTTGAAAAGATGTTCCTTTCTTCCATCTTGCCTTCTCTTTTTTTTTTTTTTCTCCCCTGGTAAACAAATTTTACCAAGTGAAATTGCAACATCTCCAATGTTTGTCAATTTGAGCTCAGCCCACACCACGTTATATTCTGCCCTGGAAATTACAGCTGGCTTGATAGCAGCTTGAGATACTTGGTTCTGGGCTATAAACAACCCTCTTGTGATGCAGAAACATGAGAAGTCTTTAAGCCTTTGCTAATGCTGTTGGAGCTGGCATCCACCACTGCTCTCAGTAACAGCAATGGGCACAAGAGTTTCTAGAAGGAAGATTTTCTATCCCTGCCAGCAACCTCTTATCACAAATTGAGCATAAATGAGAACTTCCCAAATCATCCCTGCAGAGCTTCTAGTAGAATTCATTTCATTTTACTCCCTTTCCCTGTATGTTTTTCCAGTGGATTAAAAGATCCTGAGGAAGTCTTGTACTAAAGTGAGAGACAGTCCAACAGAGGCTCTTGTACTGAAGTGGGATAGTCCAACATAGGCATTAGCACTGTGAGCTCAGAGTCTGAAGACGTCACCTCCAAAGGGACAAGGCACCCCTGTCATTTGTGCTGCACCCAGGGGAAGGCATCTAATGTGCTGGATACTGGTTAAGCAAAGGTGTTTGTTTGTATGAGCAACAGAGTAGACTGTAAGGAAAGGGAAATGGTGTTATATCTGCATCATGCACCGGTGACACTGGCTCTAGAAGGGTAAATCTATTTCTGGTACCCACATTGTTAACTGGATGTTGATGATTTGGAATGGGTACAGAGAAGAGCAATAAAACTGATCCAAGGGCTGGAAAAAAACTAGGATGGAGACATAAAGAACTTGATCTGTTGAGCTTATTAAAAATAAGATCAAGGGGATGAGTGCAGGGTAACGTAAAGGATTCTTCCTGCTTAGAATATGGGTACTAAAATGATTCTGTGATTTAGTGGAGAAAGGAATAATGAGAACAAATGTCTGAAGTCAAAGCCAAAGAAAATTCAAATGGGAAATATGCGCTTTTTTTTTGTTGTTGTTGTTGTTGTTAACACTAGGGATGATTAACCACTGGAACAAACTACAAAGAGACGTGGTGGATTCTCAGTCGCTTTCATTTCTAATGACTTCATTGGTGCCTCTCCACGAGGACAAATGCAAACGCTTCCCATCAGTTATTTGCATTGGATTGATTGAACTGAGTTAAAATCTGATGTGATAGGAATTCTCCCACTGGACCAACCATTGTCATGATGAATTTCCAGCTTTATTGTGGCAAAATTGTCCTTTTCCTTCATTTGGCCATGGGAAAGTGGAGAAACCTGAATCATAAACGTTGCTCGTTCCCATGGATTATTTCTGGCAGTGAAGGACCAGAAAGAGACTTGTCTGGTGAAGCTCAGTCAGGAGTGACATTGTCAGGAGTGTGTTGAACTGCTGTTCTCTTCTGCCTAGAATGCTGGAAAGGGAAACTCACTTTTGCCAAGGCAACATGTTCAATCCTCAGAGAGAAAAGGCACTTTTGCAAATTAAAAGGCCCCTGAATGGGACCCAGATGTTCCAGGCGATATTGTTCTGAGGAATAATGAGTTGCACATGGTTGGCACTCCCCATCAACACCCACCTTCCCAAGAACTTCTCAGTGAGGGGCTTCTTAACTTGTACAGGTGAAGGTAGAGTCACACAGGTTTATCCTAACAGTGATCTAAGGGACTGGGGTTTGTTGTTCTGGGGAGCTGTCTCACAGATGTCAGCTGAAAATGCTGTCCCTCAGTTCCCATGGGAAGCAGGGATGAGCTGTTTGATGAGCATCTCTACTGAAAGTGCTCCTGTCTCCTTTGGTGACACCAGGAATGAAGGGACCTGCAGCTCGTTGCAGAGATGTGGCAGCAGAGACACATCTGCAGCATTGAGGGAATTCCCAGCTTTGGTTCCCAAATTCATCCAGGTGAGATGTTACTGCAGGACCAGCAGAGCCCTCTGGGGACTGGGGCTGAAAGAAATGCTGTGACTCCTGGTTTGAGAGCTGACTTTCTTGCTGAATTCAGCCAACAGAGATGAGGGATATGACAGAGAACTGCTGCCATGCACTGTATCAGACTCAGCACAGCAACTGGGGGTTTCAGATGCTCACTTCTGAACTAAAAATGCCTGTTTGTAACCACCCCCTTTGCTTCATACAAATAATTAGCTGAAAAATATTCAGGGCTATTTCTGCCTGTAGATGCTAAGATAAATTCTACCCTGAATAGATCAGACTTAGAGGTAACATCTTCAGTAGCTCATTCCCATGAGCCCCCCTGATCAAACAAGCCATCTTCCTTCTGCCATCAGCAGCACAGTGCCAACATCCCAGCACATGAAGCCTTTGTTATCGAGGCTGGGGAAAGGATGGTGCCAATTACTGAGACTCACAGATTGCATGATGAGTGATTTACATGAGGCTCTGCTAACTGAACACCCTGCAGTCCCAGTTAGAAACCTGCAGCAGCCATAGATGGGAATAAGATCAGGGAATTCCTCAACAGAGGTGTAATGGATTAGCAGAGATAAAATGCCTTATTCCAGATGGAGGGCTGTGTATTCTGATGCTGGTGCTTTGTGGCAGCACAAGATGATCACCCACATCTCTCCCAAAGGGCCAAGGTGTGTGGAGGAGGAAAAGTGCTCTCAGCCATGGTCAGCCATGTCCATGAGTATTAATCAGGCTGTGTGAGATTCCCACATGCTCTCCCACATCAGCCCTTGTCTCTCCTCTCCAGGTGCTCATTTTAGTAACTCTCAGGCTAGAAGTTTGCTGATGGTTTTGGTAGCAGCCAGCTCTTCATCGATGGGCAAATTCCCACACTCACAGAGGAATGCTCATATGTATCATCTGCATCTTGGTAGGGAAAGTCTCCTCAGAAACTCGACTGGCTGTCTTGGCTGCCTGTTGGGAGTGTTTGCTTCTCAGCTTGTTGGGTGAGTCTGAAGCAGGGAAACAGCTCTGGAAGGGTGCAGGAAGATCACTGGGTGACTTTCCACTGACTGTGCGCTGACAAGGGGATGCATGGAAGCTTGGGAGAGATTTATGGGCCCACTCCTGCCAAACACTTGTGGTCCTACAAAAATTCAGCATTGTGTCCCACAGTCCCTGGCAGGATCACACATGTGTTCCCTTCCAGCTGTCTGTGGTAGGACATTATTCTCTCCCTTGTGACCTAATGGTCAATGACTTTTCTTTTTTGAGCTCGCCTGTTTAATTAGGGAATTGCTTCTCACCCAAAAGATGGGATAAGCCAGAATGAAAGCAGCATGTTTCTGAGCCTGAAATAAAGCCCCAAATGTCAGCTCACCCGCCATGCTCCCTGTCAAAGCTGAATGAAGTGGTTGCATTATGATGGTCATGGGATGCCTTGTAGAATGAGCCCTATTGTGGGTGAAAACGACTTCTTTGACATGTCTCGAGTTGCTTTTAGCATTTCTCCTAAATAAGCCTTTATGCTTTGTCTAAACAGTTGAAGTTGATGGTTAATAAAACTCTGGACTCTGCTTTGTCCAAGCACTTTCTATGCTAGATGGCTTCAGTAAACACTTCACATTTCGAAAGAGAAAGAATGGCTAAACTTTCACTGAGGCACCACATGCTGAGGTTACTTAATGCCCTGGGATCAGTACAAATTACTGAACCATTTCTGTGATTCCATGTAGATCCAGAAGCTCTAAAGTAGTTGGCAATCACACCTGAACTTGCTAATCAACACCAAAGAAGTAATGACTAGCTAAAGTGCATGTTAACTCACTTTTAAATGCTTGATAATGTACAAGTCTCTGTTGACAGGAGATGCACCTCCTGATGTAACCAAAGACATCAGCCTGCTCTCCCATTGCAGGCTGCAGAGTGCTTTAGTTTGTCTCACTGCCCAAGAAGTAAATGTTTCCCTCGTAGGCCAGATGTTTTGTGAGGCCAGCACTCTTCTCTGCATTGCTCTGAACGTTGTCAGTTTGGGTTTAGAATGCAAATTGGAACACAAGGTGCACCGTGGAGTTGTGATCACTGCAAGGAAGAGTTGATCTGCATGTACAAGTCATACAAATAAGCATGCACAGGCTTGGACAAGGTGTTGAGGTCAGACCTGTTGTTTCAAATCATATTGGGTGAAACAGTTTTCTTGGCATGGTTTCCAAGGGAAAAAAATATTGCTTTTTGACTTGACTACAAGCTGTTGCTTTTCATTTTTTCTGTTGATAGAAATTCCTGTAGTATTAACACAAGGATTGGAGAGAGAAATACAAACTGGAAGCTTTTTGTAGCTTTATTCTCCAGAGGAAGAGAGGAGATTCTTTTTTTTCCCCTCCCGTTGTTTGTTTGGTTTTTTTTTTGAATGAGGAACTTTTTGGATCTTCAGTGAAAAGAGAGGAAAATATGCCAAAAAACAAATCAAAAGGGGCAATTTTAGCACTTCATATCAAACGGTGGGGATTCCTCAGCTCCTGTGGACAAAACCTCTGCCTGCTGGCCCTGCAGCTAAAAGCTGCTCTGGGGGAAATGACCCCCAGATCTTGCCATGGGAGGAAGATCCCACTTGACAGCACCTTGTCCCAGCCTGAGGATGCAGCTGCAAGAGAGGAAAGAGAGGAGAGGACTTACAGCACCACGAGGCTGCTGAGGTTCTGGAAGGCGTAATCAGGGATGTGCCAGATCTGGTTGAGAGCCAGGGTCATGGCTTGTAGAGCTGGGAGGTGGTTCAGAGCTTGCACAGGGATCTCAGTCAGGGCATTATCGTCCAGCCACAGGTGACGCAGGGAGAGCAGCCCCTCAAAGCTCTTCTCGGGTACCACAGAGATAAGATTTGCATCCAGGCGGCTGAGGGGGAAAGAAACAGGGTGGGGATAAGTGAAAGATGGCTCTAGCAGTGCTTTAAGTGCCCACATTATTATGCAAAGGGAGTCTGGATTGATGGTCAGGGAGATTGGATTAGGCTGTAAATAGTGATTAGCATAAGGAGGTCTTGGTGCAAGGCTCCTGTCTGTGCTTGGAGATGTTTGCCCACCACCAAGGATGATCCTTTCTTGATGGCCATTTAGGGCTGCCAACTGATGGCAGATTCTTAAACAAAGTGGTTGGTTAAGTCCTTTCACCTGGACCCACCAGATGGACACTGGCCAGTTGTGACTTGCAGACACCCACCCCCCCCTCCTTAAAAATGAGCATCAAAGCTGCATCCCCTGGGGCTGGGCTTGCCATAGACCTGCCTGAGCTGATCTGTAGAGGCACAGCCCTATTTGGGGTACCCCACAGCCTGCTCAGAACCACTGCTGTGGGATGTGCAGGACAGCCAAGATCTGTGGCCAAAGCCCCATTCCAGGAAAGAATTATTTGTGTGGAAATGTGAAAGATGTGGCAGCCCAGCTTGGGGTCCTGCATTTGATCTGAGCAGCCAGAGCTACCTGCAGAAGCACTGTGAACAAGTCAGACTGTATGTCATGGTACAGGAATTAAGCCCCTGCTCTCTGTATCACACATGTTCAGGCCTTTCTTTCTCCTCAGCCCATTTTGCCAATTGGTGTTTTGTTTGGTTTGGTTCTTTTTGATCATCATGGGAACCTGAAGGCAGTTGAACTCAAGGTTTAATTTGGTGAGAAACTTTAATTTTTAAGTCTTGGTTTTGTTCCAAAGTAGAAGCCAAAAAACATTAAACTGATTAAAAAAAAAAAACAGGTTAAAAAATAGGTTTGGGAATCATCTCTCCTCAAAGTCTCATTTCAACAATTGTGAGCAGGATACAATATGTTATCTGTAGATTTAAAAAATCAAAGTATAAGAGGAAAACATTTCAAATTTGGATAAAATACCAGGAACCAATTATATACCAAGGATAAAGCAACTTCTAATTTCCATCTATGGCCAAGAGAGCTTGTTTCATCTTTCCAAGCTATCTAAAGGAAAGATCTCTCAACTCAAACTGCAAAGAGAAGGCACTTTGTCTCTTATCAAAGCGTGAGAGAAGGATGTGAGCAGGACTGTCATGGCCCAGCCCGCTACTCAGTGATCTTCCATAAAGGAATGTGCTGTAGAAATTAGAATGTTAACTACATGAAGGAGTAGTTTTGATGGAAGGTGAAAATTGGATCAGCCCCCAGATGCTGTTCTTCCCCTAGCACCACACTCTTGTCCTAAGAGCATAGACAATACTTCCTAGTTCACAAACCACTTCCCAGCACCCTGCAAGAAACTCCCAGTCTGCAGGAGACCAAACCCTCCATTACAAACTCGAGCACATGCTGGACAAATTGTCCTGGATGGAAAGTTGTACCTGGTCAAGGAATAAGGTCAAACCTTGCTGAGCCTTCCCACTGTCCTCTCAGTGCAGTGTACAATGCTACCCCCAGGTGCATTCAATGACAATTCAATTACTCTCAATTTGCCACACAGAATGTCTTTTCTTCCAAGTGGCATCCAGCTGTGTTGCTGCAAAGGGCATTTTGTGCTTCATGCCATTCAGCTGAGAGGTTTCTCAGCCAGCTCTGCTAATTCCTGTGTGGATGACAAAAGAACATCACACCTGAAGCTCAGCTCAGTTGTCCCAGGGTTTGCTCAGAGGGCTGATATAAGACAGTGTGTATTTTCCTCTTGAAGAAGGGAGGTTTCTTCTGTATGTTGTGCTTCCCTTTACCTCCTGTCACCAGGACTACAAACAAATCATAGCATCCTATCATTCATCTTCCAGAGAAGACCAATTCAAAGGATGAAGAGCAGAGAAGAAAAGCAGCTCAGGGTTAAGGTTAAAGCCTCTTATTTGGAAATCTTCATCAAACTGTTTTGGGATGAACAAGAGCTTTTTGAACAAAGTTAAAACTCAGGTGGGAAATATTAATCTGTGCTGAATTTTTCTGTTCCTTCTTCAGCATCAGAGTTCTGTCAGACTTTGCTATCACAATCTGTCTTAAAGCACACCAGCAAGAAGGATTGGCTCCTGTTCTCAGAGACATTCTTTCATCCCAGTCCCTCTATGCTTACTGAAAATTGTTTTAAAGTGAATGCTCTGTTTCGTGTTTGATTAATGAAAGAACAGACAATGAAATGATCTGTTGAGAACGAAGCTTTCAGAAATGGGGATGTTAAACAGAGCCAAGTGCTGGCACCCAGGCTGGGCTGTCTAAGACAGGGGTGGTGAAGGAGTGAGCTGGACTCCATCACTCCCTTTGTGCCTCACTTTGTCCTTGAACTCCTGGGTGAAGGCACAGACATGAGCCAGAGGGAGTTTGGCTTCAGCGTGATAGTGCTTCAGGTGTTGGTGAAACCAGTGATGTTGGTGAATTTGTGCCACAGCTCTTTAGCATGAGCTCAGGAAAGGTGTTTTCACATTCGTGGCTCATAGATAGAAGTGCCAGGGAGCGGCGTGGCTCCTCAGTGGGTTGTTTTGAGATAGTTGGACACCTCCCGGTCTCTGTGGATCCCTGTGTTTGGCACAGGAGCAGTAACAGATTCATCTAGGGAGTTTGGCCACTAGCTTTAGGGTGCTGCAGCCCCAGGCTGGGCTCTGCTGTGTCTCCACTTGCTGCCATCAAGGAAAGGTCCCCTCTGCAAGACCTAAAGGAATCCCAAGTGTCCAGTCTCCTCCCTGCCAGGACTGCCTGGTGTCAGTGTGACATGTTGTGATGAGTGTGGCCACTGTCCATGAGACACTGTGTGGTGAGCAGTGTGCTTGAGGAGTGGTGCTGAGCTCCAGCCACATTAACTACTGCCCCAATCTGCTCCAGAGTGGGAAAATCAGACCTCAGCCAGATTCCTCAGTGGAGTGAAAGGGAGACTTTCTGAGCAACCTCAGAAGCAGAATCCTGCTTGGACCAGAGTGTAGCAAGTTGCATCTCTCTGGAGCTAGTGAAGTTGAAATACAGCATGAGAGACAGAGTTCCTTACGTGCCTTTGCAGCATCAGTGAGGGAACAGGGAACATGGAGTAAGTGATGGCTGTTTCTGATACCACAGGGGTTGTTTAATCACTCCTCAGGGAGTTGCTGGCTCTTTCTGGAATAGAGGTGCATTCTTTCTAATAAAAGCTGTGCATGTGGGGATTGCTAATTGCTATGGCTTTCAGACAGCTCTCTTCTGGAAGGAGCAAAGCTGAAGTTCTTGGCACGGAGTTGTTAGTAATTATATCAATTATACTAAACAAAAACCAACCCAACAGTTCTCTCCTTTCTTCAGTGTGTGACTCTGGCTCCCTGAGAGCTTTTTGTGTTATGATTTATACCTTAGATAATTGGGCTGATTAGTGGGTAAATGGGACAGCACAGGCTGGGGCTGGCTCCTCACCTTCCACGGAGATGTTTTAATCTTTATTTCACCAAACCACTCAGTTGGTTTTCCTTGCAAGCATTAACCCTTTTGGTGCTTACAGAGGAAGATGCCTCTTTCACAGAGCTGCTGGGTGTAAGTGGGGCTTTATCTCACCTGCTAGCAAGCACTGCAGTAAGTTTAGAGAGTGAATGACACACAGTGGTGTCCAACTGTCTGCAGGGGCAAGGTTTCCAAGGGAGCTCATAGGCTCAGGCAAGGTACTGCAGAGCACTATCCTGTCTGTGGCAGGCAAAAGGAGCTCATTTCAAGTAAGACATTCAAGAAGGACAGAAAATGAAAATCACCATCTGCTTGCAAGTCTCAGCTTCTAGCTTTAGATCTCCATCCACTGCTGATGGGTAGGGGACATTCATCTGACTTCAATATGACAATTAGTCAAAAGCTCTAAAAGTGCCTGGAATCACCTCAGATTTTTCTCCTGTGTTCTGCTTTAGGACAGTGTTAGATAAGCTTTGTGATGGTGCAGGGGTAAGAGCCCAGCATACCTTTGAGGAGCCACTGTTCTTTTTTGCCAGGATCAAAAACATTCCTAGAAGGAACCAAGCAGCTAGGGAAGTCCTTTTCTAATGAGAAAAGGTCAAGAGTGGGAGATTCCTCCTCCCCAGTGTGCAGAAGATAAACCAATGCAACCAGTGCAGCCATTCAGGGCTCCAGGTGATGGTGGAGCTCTGTGCAGTTGCTGGAGCATTGAGTATGTCATAGATTTTGTATTAATTCTGACAGGTTGAGTTATAATCTGAGATCTTTGGTTTCCTGTGCCACAGACCCAGCAGTAAGAACAGTTTTGTTCCAAGAACTGCTTCCACAGCATTTCAGAGGATTTACAAATGTGTTTCCTAGACATCTGTAAGCACAAGCATCCTGCTGTCTGTAACATGCCTGGCAGAAGCGTGCAGCTGTGGAAAACCTGAAACAGTCTCTGTGTTCCTTATCAGATGTGGTGCAACTCTCAGGCTATGACTGGTAGAAGCAACTTTGCCCATATCTTTCCAGTTCCTTCTGGCTGTGGACTGTTTACAAGGGGATCTGCAGCCTGGAAACCAATGAAAAGGCACCATGCCATGCTGCCAGGGAACATCCTGACTCTTGCTGCTGTTCTTCCTTCTTTGCACACAGTAGGGCCAAGGGCAGCTGCTAGCTGGATGCTTTAGACAAAGCCAGTCTGCAGTATGGACTCTGTGATGCTCCTCCAGTGCCCACAGCCCTCCCACAACAGGATAGTGGTACCTCAGACACAAATCTATCCTCCCAAGAGGGTTTTCTTGATATATTGGGCTGTTATTTCTCTTGATAAAGTAGGAGAAAAGTTGCCACCAAAGGACATACACAGCATTGGGTGGTAATGGGCTGGGATATTCTCTCTCAGAACTGGGAAGCTACTCTGCATCTTGGTTATGTGTCAACAGCAGAGTACAGAAGGTAAAGAAAGGGCACTCTGGAGAGAGAGCTGCAACCCTCAAAAAAGTGAAGACTGACCTGACAGCAGTGGGAGGAAGAGCTGGTTGCCCACCCCTTTCTCAGGGAGCGAGGTGCTTGCTGTGTTCCCTGGCCCCAGCCTGCATGTGTGCTGGCTGAGCAGAGCTGATCTCACCAGAAATGTCTAATTGGTGCCTTCAGGCAATCATGTCTCTCTTCCTGTCTGAGTTTATCTTGAAAGGCTCGATTGAGTTACCTCCTATCCCATAATAGGATCTAAGTTCCTTGTAGTAACATAAGAGGGAGATGATGTCACTGCAGCTAAACTTCTCTGATAACTTACTAATGACTGGGGCCAACACCTCAGCTCCTTTCTCAGGCAAAACTCCCAGACACACTGAGTCAGGACCTGGCTTGTGAGCTCCTGGGGAACTTGCTGTGAGAGGAGCTGAGGGTGCAGTGAGGGAGGACAGCTCCAGAGCCCCAGGAAGCACCCTGCTCACAGGCACTCTGAACCCTCTGCCATGTTTCCCTGCAAGCTAGCTCCATGTCTGCTGCTTTTTCTGCCAGGCACAGCACCTAATGGGGCTTGGACACACAGAGGCAAGAGATTCTGGGTCCCTGAGACTGCCCAAATAACCTAAATGAGGAGCAAAGGCTTTTTCCACCACCTGACAGTCAATGGAATAGGAGGGATTGCAGTGCTAGTCTGGAAGGTGGGAAACTGGGTTCAGTTTTTGCTCTGTCTGTCATGTCTTCCAAATCATAACATGCTGCAGATACAGTGGGAGGTTGGACCTGTTGGAGTGTGTCCAGAGGAGGCCACAAAAATGATCAGAGAGCTGGAGCACCTCTCCTATGAGGAAAGGCTGAGGGAGGTGGGGGTGCCCAGCCTGGACAAGGGGCTTGTAAGATGAGGACAGACTTTTTAGCATGGCCTGTTGCAATAGGACAAGGGGTAATGGTTTCAAACTGAAGGACAGCGAAATGTTGGCACAGGCTGCCCAAAGTGGTGGTAGATGCCCCATCCCTCGAAATATCCAAGGTTAGGCTGGGTGGGACTTTGAGTAACCTCATCTAGTTGCAGATGTCCCTGCTGATTGCAGAGGGGTTGGACTGGGTGGCCTTTAAAGGTTCCTTCCAACGCAAACTAATCTGATTCTATGAATGACATATTGAATAGGTAAGACCTGCTCCTGGACTCTGTGCCTCTGCCACAGCAGAGCTCACAGCCCTCAAAGCAAGAAGCAGAAGAGCTCCCCAGTTCAATTTCCAGGTTAAAAATTCATGCGATAACCATCCCAAGCAGTGAGCGAAGGTTCAAGACACAAACGTGTTCCCAGTTGGCTGTGGGAGCAGACCTGGTGGAAAAGTTTGCAGGCTCCAGTGAATCTCCACTCCTGATTGAATGGGACATGTACCTCTGGGAAGCACTCCACGAGGGATGCTTGGGAAATGAAATCGGAGCGATACCTACACTCCACACAAAGTACCTTTGGGTACAGACAAAAGAGCTTTGTTATCCTCAGTTGGAGACACCTCCAAAACCCCTCAGGTCCGAACTGTGCAAGAAGGATTGCCAAAATCTCTGTGCAGCTATAGAAACTGCTGACAGTTGGGCAGCTGCACCCCAACCTACCCCCTCCTCGGGCACCTGGCAGTGTCCCCATTGCCTGTGGTGCCAGGCACAGGGAACTGCAGCAGGTATAGAAAGCATTCAGAGGCCAAGCAGGATTGCTCAAAAGCCCACCAACAAGTGTGGGTGTTGCATATTTACTGGAAAACCCAGTGTTTGCCAAGCACACAAGCTAGCTGGAGAAGTGAAGAGGGACAGAGGGACCAAGAGGACCAGGACTGCTGGGGCCTGTTGTGCACAGGGCTGACTCCTGCTGCAGAGCTGCAATTGACATTTTGTTTATGCACATTACTTGGCTAAAAATTCACTTGGTGTTTGTCTTACCAATACAGCTCATGAGTCCTGTGATTCATGATTGGTGATTCACCTCCTGAGGTGACACACTTCTGTACTTTCCATCCCTGAGTCTCATTAGATTGACCATGCTCCCAAGGAGCTTCTTGAAGTCCCCAGGGTTATGAAAGAGGCAGAGTGTTACAGATGAGAACAGACTAATATGTCTTGCAATGGAGACTAAATGCTGCATAAATGGATGCCAGTTGAAACATTTTATTCCTCTCTTGCCTGCCTTCCTATCTGCAGTTTACCTGCAGCTTCTCTCTGGTTCATGAGCAGTGGTTAAACGTTCAATGCATGTAACATCTGGGGCCCATCTTCCTTTTGCCCTGACACATCTACTGTATGTAACATCTGGGACCCATCTTCCCCACTCTGAGGCTGTATCTGTTCTGTGGAACATCTGGGACCTATTGTCCATCCCCTGAGCTGAGTTGTCACTGGGGAAATAGAGCTTTGCCCTGGGTACTGGTGTGTGTAAGCAAGAGAGTTAAGGTTCATCAGTCCCCATAATAAAGGTCAATGGAAAACACATTGGAACTTACTATATGACTCATACACCAGAGTGTGTGTGTGTGTGGATTGGAGACGTGAGCTGTGGTTATTATTTCTTTAATGTCTACAATGTTCTAGGCACTGGGAGGGCAGTCAAGAGAACATCTGCCTCTTCCTGATAGCTATGGCAGTCTGGGATGGGAACTGATGGCGCGTATGAGAGGGGTATGAAGGTGGAATTATGCTTCTGTGTTTGTCAGAGTCTCTTCTAAGAGTGCTTATCAAAAAGTTGTCACTGCAGTCATTGCAGGGTGGGTAGAGAAAGGTAGGAATGATATAGATAGGCAGGTGGCCACCAGTTTTGGCTGGGTTTGAATGATCCCCTGAATGGTTATCCAAATGGAGCTCCTGGTTGCAGCACTGGTTTGCCAGCAGTCAATATAGAAAAGTTTGGAAGTGACTACAGTACAGGATGGGCATAGCCATGTAGGTATGACCTCTGCCAAGCTGCTGGAGAAATACAGCTCAAGCCACCCAGCCTGTGCTGTGACCTTTTCACTTGAGAGAACAACTGGTGAGTGCCAGAAGTGCTGGGGCACAGCAAGGGTGTCACTCAGCATCATCCTTCCAGGTGTTGCCAACCATGAGCTCAAAGAATGGGGAAATTAGTGAAATCTTTAGAGGAGCTGACTTTAGGGCATTATCATGAACATGATGGCTCAGCTGAAGGTCACTGGGAGCTGAGGACCTCTCTCCACGTCCCAGTAAAGAATTTCAGAAGCTGTGAAGAGATGAAACTGCTGGGTTTTTACACACTGTGCACACAGGTAAAGCTTCTGATGTAGTCAGGGTTTCTGTATCTACTGACACCAGTGCTGGGAGGAGACAGCAATTTATGCAGACATCTCTTTCTGTACACACAATGAATTGACTGACTGAAGTTTGCTGAACTTCTAGCTGTTGGTCTGATAAATAATACAATAACCCCTGGATTATGAATCCAAGGATCCTCCACACTCACAAGCATGAGCCATATGGACATTTCCTTTACATAAACCTCACAATAACTTATTGCTCAAAGGCAGAAAGTAATGGATGAAGGACAAATGGAGGCAGGGATTTATTGAGACGTTGCTAAGAGGACTGTTCCTTGAGGATGATCTGTTACACAGCTTGTGTGTGGTCTCTAAATCTTCCTCTCAAAACCAGCTATTGAGGTCATTGTAGTGGGATAACCACATTGCATTTCATGCTTTTTTACTCCTAAGTGGGAAAAGCTCTAATCTGACAAGCTGAGTTCCTCCTACTGACAGGAGAAAAGCTTCTCTGGGATGTACCCAGTACCCATGTCAAAAGCCTTTCTCATCTCTGATTTGCCTCAGAACAGATTAAAATCCTTCCAGCTATGGAGTGCAGAGAAATTCCTCTCAGGGTAATGAGTGAGCTGCTCCTTGCACTTGTATTTTGAGCAAGACAATCTCCTCTGATAGGTTTCTTTGAGGACTACACATGTGTGCTGGGTCATGTGCATGGGGCTGTGGGGAGGGAGAGATGCTCAGCTCTGCTTTGGTACCCATGTCTGACATTGTGTGCTACCTTGGTGACCTGGTTTTGCCAGATAAAAGTGGAGAGTGGGGCATTTTTTTTCTCTAGAGGTAGGAAACTATATCTCACCCAGCCTTGTTCACACAGGAATTGAAACCAATTATAGAGTCTTTCCATAGCCAGAAGAGAAATCCATAGTCCTCCAGAGAGTGATTAATCCCCCAGACAGGGCTCTGAGATAACAGGGATGATTCACCTTCTGGAGATGCCTTTTTCCACCTCAGACTGTGTGGGATGAGTAACATATCGATACCACGGTCAGGAGACACAAATCCACCTGGTCTGCCCGAGGGAGATGTGGGCACAGCAGAAGCTGACCTGAAGAGGGGGGGGAAGGTTGTGTGGCAAGGCCATGGTGGATGACTCAGAAGGATTTGATTTCCTTCTCAGTGATATCTTAGGATCTCCCTCCTGACAGAAGGATCTAGCACTCCAGTCATAGCAGAGACATGAAGACATCAGTTCTTTTGTCCCAGCCACTTGACTTCCCAACTACAAATCTGGCCCAGGCTACTCTGCTGTAATACCAGATAGCAGCTTGGCTCATCTCACTGCTGTTCTTCGAGGGCTGCAAAGGGGAGGCAGTGAAGGAGGCACTGTGACACTTGTTGTGGGCTCTCCTGACACAGGCATGATTTCTGCTGCAAAGTGATCTATGACAGGTGAAATTCAAGGCCCTGTGCTCTCAGCAGCAGCAAATCACCAAGAAAGTCCCTGTGGCTGCTTTGTTTCAGATTCCCTGTTAGGAACTACCTCACTGCTCTTCCCTCACCTCTTTTTCACTGTGCTCCAGAAAGACCCTGTGGCCAATAAATCATGTTACAAGACTGAGATGGTCTTGCCACAAGACAACTTCCATGTCAGTAGATTGTAAGTCACTGCTATGTTATGTTGACTTTATAGACTTGTACTTTTTTTTTCCCCATAGCTTTTGTCCTCTAAACACCCAATGGAAACACCTTCAGCTCCACAGAACTGCAGGTGATTTATAGAGGAGAATATTGCTGCTAACAGCAAACTGTCAAACCTCAAACAGATCAAAGAAACGCAACAAGGAATGAATTGATTGAGCTCTTCAGGTCATGCTGATTCCAAAGGAATTATTTTCTTCTTCCTTCTGTCATAAGAATTTATAAGCTTGTGGGACTCTGCTCAGGTGGGCAGAGCTTTCCTCCTTTGTCTACATCAAAGTCCACGTGTTCTCAGATTGCTCTGAGTCCTTCTTTGCATTTTAATATCCGGCCATATGTATAAAAAGAATGCTCTGCCTGAGGGACAGGGGATGAAGGAGTCTCTGTTACACTTCCATGAGACTCCAAAAGGTTCCTGCTAAAGATAGCAGAGAAGCAGCAAACCAGTGAGTTGGAGGAACTGGATATTTTAGAGGTAAAATGAAGCTGGTTTAGAGCTGAGGGATTGGGAGTCATGTGAAGCTGCAGGGAAGTCAGAGTATGATGGGAAATGATTTGTAGAGAACACAAAGATGCTTGCTGTGTTTTTTTTAAGAAGACTGTGTATGATTGTATGATACTGCTTGCCCTCCAAGCTACATCCCATCAGTTTATAAAGGCAGTGACAGACAGGACAGGCCCTGCTGTCACAAAAGCATTGACAACAGGAAGGTGACCTCAGCAGGATCAGTGTTGATGGTACTGGAGTCTTCCTTAGGGACACTGTCTGACTTTGGCTGGGAACAACAGGTTTGTGGCAGAGTGGCAAGTGAATCCTGCAAATGTTTCACAGGGATGCAGTGAACAAAGACTGTGAGGGAGAAAGGAAAACTAAAATGAGAGCAAGGGCAGGATCCAAGGGAATGAGACCTGTTGGGCTGTTGCCCACCAGCTGTGTGTGGCTGTGTACTGGGTGCATTAGCCACCAGGCAGCAGCCAATGGTTTGCTCTAGGTGACTGACACGTGCTGACACAGAGGGAAGTTCTTTGGCCTGACATGCTGCACACAGGAGGAGCTGCCAAGAGCCAGAGGACAGATGGAAGCAGAGTGACAGAGTTTTTCTTGCTGGCTCCTTTGCTTTGGCAAGCATGGCATCCCAAGACTATCCTTTTGGGATACAGGGCTAATGAAATGCCCACAGGACCACGTTTACATCATGATGCATCTTGAGAGGGAGATGAGAAAACTCAAAGGGCCTTTATCCATCAGGGAGAAACATGGCTCTGGAAGTTTGTGTCAATGTTGCTGTGAGAAAACCTGCTGCTGTCCCAGGCCCAAAGGCTCTCAAAATCCCAGCAATTAGCTATTAGTGCAATTGCTCCTCAGTCTGGAGGAGGGAACCCCAAAGAAATGCACAGCTCTGGGGCTCATGGCCATGGGCTAGAAATCAGATCACCACACTGACACCACCAGCCAGTGCTATGGACCTGAGCTACAGTGGTAACTTTGGGAAGGCTGCACTGAGCCACTTAGAAATCTTACCCTCCTGGAGCCCCTGGCCTCAGAGCCAGGTGAGAGAAGCCGTGATCACTGCCCTGAGGCCACCATAGAGCCACCCACACTGGAAAAACTCTGACAGTCTTCTGGCTGGCACTAATGCCCCCTTCCTCCTCCAAACTCCCGTAGGTAACACCCATCCAGACGAGCCAGACACACGCTGTGTGCTAATCTGCCAGAAGCTGCAGAAGGAGTCAGCCATTCTCATCCCTCTCTATAAGCATTTGAAAAAAGAAAACCCAAGAGTTTATCTTGATCTCTTAATCCACCAGGCTTCTTTTTCCCTTTGCTTTCTCTACCTTTGCAAGCCTGGTAATTATAATTTATAGCACCTGCTCCCTTTGAAATACCTTTTAGACTCCTTCTGCCTGGCAGAGGAACAGACATAGTGCCCATCTGCTTTAGATAAGTGCTCACAAACCACAAAGTTGTTAATTAGACTGACACACGACTCTTCCAGAATACACACAGTGCACCTATAAACCACTGGCAAGCAGATCCTCTGCCAGGGGATCACAAGTGGAGCGGAGAGTTACGCAAAGCCTTGGCACCCCTCGCAGGGCTCAGAGCGTTGCCATCAGCGCTGCGTGTTCTCTCTAATCCTCCCCAGTGGGCTTCCCAACATGCTTCCCAGGTACAGCAATCCTGCTGGGAAGCAGCTCCCTCACACTTGGTAGGAGGCTCAATCTCCAGAGCTTTGTGTTCTCTTCTTTTTGAAAGCCAAATTCCTCTTTGTATTCATGGAGTGATCCCAGCCAAGGTCTCTCCTTCCTGACAGCTCAGGCTCCAGGCAGTGATGCCTCCACATCCTGTAGCTGACAGGGAGCAGGGCAGGTCTGATTGTGGCCCCAAGGGCATGGCTGCAGCCTCAGAGGACCTGTGAAGGGGAGTGTTTGTAAAGCCAGGTGTGTCTGATGTGGAAGAGGGTATTTGGGTGGATCTGACACTTGCCTCCTCAGGCTGCCTGGGATCCACAGGGCTGAGTGAATCATGAGCACCTCTGGTCAGGAAATGCTGAACCCTCACAATGGGGGTTCCAGAGCAGGAGTGGCCAAGACCACACAAAGTCCCTGATGAATGATCCTCAATGATACACAGTAATCCAGTCTGGAGCAGCCAAGTTTTAGGTCAGCACAAGAAGTGCTGGGGCATGGACATCCCAGACCTAGGGATGCTCTTGGCATGGAGTTGAGTGACTGGAAACCTCCACTTGGTTTGCCAATCTCCCCAGCAACTGTGTGAGAGCTTTCAGGAGGAAACTCTCTCAGGGTGTTTGAAATACTACTTGCCCAAACTCATGACTGCATCTTCTTTGGTTAGAAAAGGTACAGGGGGATCACACAGGTCAATGGGAACATCCTCTTGGAGACCATCTGCAGGGGAGCACCATGACTCTCCCATCTCACCTCCACCCAAAACAATTGTTCTCAGCTTATGTTGGCTGCTTCTGTCGGAAACCTGAGGAAAGGCTTGTGTGTTGAGAATCCTGTTTTCCCTCTGCTGTGTCAGCCTGTCCATAAGTGACACACTTTCCCTTCCAACCCCGCCTGAATCCCAGCATAACCAACCTGGCCATCAATTGCAAATATCTGAAAGAGCAAGAAAATAACCAGCACACAATCCCTTTCTGTCTACTGCAGCTGCCCGTTCCACCCCACTCCCCTTGGCTCCCATTTTCAACCCCTTTTCACATGCCTTGCCTTGCTTAATGTGTGTTGCCAACTTGCAAAGCAGATCATTAATGCTCTAGGAAGTACCATACAAGTCTGGTAACTCATGAACTGCCATCGTGTGCCATGAAACCACCTCCTGAATGGAAAAAAAGCAGTCTCTGGGCAACACAAGTACATTGGATCTCAGGTAGGCTGAGCAGTAATGCTTGGAACCCACGCTGTGGGTGACCTATGGGTGTTCCAGGCTGGCTGATTTTCCACAAGTGTCTCATAAACTTGTGGAAAATGACTCAGATATTTGAAAAAGAGGGGAAAAAAAATATCAGATGCAGAGGTGTCCTGAAGGCTCTTGGCCTGAGGTTAGCAAATACATTTAGAGAGTCATGGCAGCACCAGTGAAAACCAGACAGAGCACCTTAGCTCTGTGACTGCCTCAAGACATAGTGACTGTTCACACTGTGCCACTCCTGACTGGCCCGGAGACCCCCAGGAACCACTTTGAGACATTTCTGTGATAAAAAGACACAGTAAGACTAGGACTGAAGTGAAGGATTAGGGTTAAGATGAGTTTTGCAGTGGTTCAGCCCAATCCAGATTGCTCTCCCAAGCTTTGGCAGTGCCAGGTAGGTGTAAACTCAGTGGCACTACCAGTATCTGATTGCCAGTGTGTCCATACCCAGGAAAAGAAGCATTTTGGTGACCTGTGGTTCTTTTAGTGGCTGCAGTAGCACAAACTCACTGTGGATGTAGCTCCTTTAAAGAAAAATCACACTCTCAGCCTCAGCTTCTCACGGCTGAAGCACTAGAGGTGACTCTTTCTGGGTAAAACAGCCCAGCTTGCACGTTGACAGACCAGTGTCCTCTGTGCTCCCTGGCAGGTCCCTTCCCTGCTGTGGTCCACAGAGGAGAGGCCACAGCCCCTCCTGGGTGGATCTTTTCCAGTGTTTCTTGAAGTGTGTGTTGGTGCTGGTGGCCTTTTCATCACGATGCACACACAGGGAGCTGTAATTTCAACATCCTTTACCAAGACACTGTTCCTTCCTTGAAAACTGCCACCCCTCGCCCTCTCCCCTTCTACACTAAGTGACAGCAATCTTAGCTTTAATTGGAAAAGAAAAGGAAGAAGGGACAGAACATCCTTGACAAAGGAACTAATGACTCAAATGCTGGGAAGCCTGGGGGGCCTCAAGGGACTGTGCAGCTCGAAGCATTGATTTATAATGACTTACAGAGACTGGAGGTTTGGAAGATCCCTCAGTGCCTCTGCAGGGATTGTTCTCAGCTGATTGTTCTGCAACATCCTATAATTAGAAAAAAAGAAAACTTTAGGGGGAAAAAAAGAAAGCCTGACACAAAATGAAGGCTGTTGCTGATTGTTACTGAAGCTGCCCTGGACTCCTGTGGGAAACACAAAAGGGTTGGAAAGCACAGTGATGGGCACACAGAGCTCAGCTTGCAGGCTGTTGGACCTCTTGGAGATTGTCTTCTCTCACTGAGCTCCTGGAGCACCATAGGTGTGAGTTTACTGGTTTTATTATCTCTGCATCTCTGGAAAGGTGAAGCTTTTGACTCTGAACCAGCCTCTGTCCTGAACCTACTTGTTCCTTCCAGAATTGAGACAACAGGGCACATGTGTCTCTGGATGAGAGAGACATCCCAGCATGGGAGCTGGGCTGGTGAAAGTGCCTAAAGAAAGGGATGCTTTACATATCTGAGGTTTCTGTTTCCAAAACCTTCAAGGAGTGGTTAGAGATGACAGGAAAAGGGAAACAGTGCTTAGGGGGCTGCTGTAATTACTACCAGTGCCAAAGGGAGAGAGCATGGCCTTAGGAGTGAGGAGTAGCCTAAAGAGTACTGATGCAAGCAGGGAGCTTCCCTATTGCTGGGGCTGCTGACTGTACTGCAGAGGATTCAGAGGTCTGTCGTGAGAGGAAAGTTAGAAAAAGACAATTTTAGAGACAGTCTTTTAAAGAGAGAAGCTATAGGACATACAGCTTTGATTTCTGGAAGAAAATGGGGACTTATCATTGAATTCTTTGTATGCATTTGGAAGAAAAGCAGAGAAATAGGCAACTGTCAGTAGTGGCTTGTGAAAAATGAGTTGTGCTAAAGCAATAGAGGTTTTCTCATATCCAGGGTAAAACACCATGACAATGGAGAGAAAGGCATAGACATCAATTACCATGACTTCAGCTTTACAGATGTTAAATGCTGACATGCAATGCAGGAGAGAAGACACTTTTGACATGGTACAACAAGGCAGCAGAGGGATCATACTCAATAACTGGTTCTCTTTCAAAGGAAGAATGGGTTTAAGGGTCAACAGCATCTCTCCTGCAGGTGACACTCAGCATTATTGCTAAGGACCCAGATGACAGCTGGGAGGGAAAGGCTGTTACCTCTGCTGACAACACAGGGCTGCACAAGGCACTTTGCACATAGAGGCAGAGGTGCAGAGATCAGCCAGTGTGGGAGAGCAGCTAGAAAATGCAGGATGCTGCAGGGCAACCAAGAGAAAGGCTTTGTGGGTGGACAGGGAGAAGTGGCTACACAAGTACAGCTGGGCATGGACTTGCAGCCTTGCCAAAACTGCAGACTGTTGGGGTTTTGATGGAATAGCCATTGGATCTCAGTGGTTCTGTGAACACTGAGCTCAGTGTTCAGAGCTAATCAGTGGGAAGTATCTGGAGTCAATATTAAAGCAAAACCCATTGTCATATTACAGCTGGATCATGCTGCCTCCCATCTACTACAAGGCTCTTCTCCAACCAATAACACAGCTGAGACTTTCCAGACCACCATCAGCATGGTCTGATTCCAAAACAAAGCCGTTTTGGCACAGAGAAATGGTTTTTAAGGAAGATGCTTCAGAGATCTCTGAAACCACTGGAGTGCTGGACAGTACTGTTTTTCACAACAACAGAGGCAGCTAGAGAAGTTTTTGGATGCTGGGACTGGGACAAGAGGCAATGCTGCTACACATGGCATGTAATGACTCCAATAACTCATCATCAGAGCATAATACAGAGAGGCCAACAAATAGTTCCAAATGGGGTTAGGTAATTTTCTAGGGACAGGGCCACCCTGGTATTAAACAAGAACTTCTTCAATCAGCCTCAAGCTTAGAAAAGTCCCAGCTCTGCTCACTGGGAGGTCAGGTTTGGACTAGAAAAGACATGTTGTATCTCCTAGTGAATGTCCCACGATGCCTCTTCCTACAGCCTGGTATTAAGGACAGACTCCATCAGGCTCCTGGTCACTGCAGCCATTTCTTACATGTCCTGTTAAACCTTTCTTGCACGTTATTTAGGGTTGGGTTTTTTTTCTTCATAAAAGATCCTTTCAACAGTACAAATGGCACAATTTTGGCAAGAGTTAAAATAATTGAACAAAAGCTGGAGGATGATGTCAAGGAGATCCCTGCACATCTCGTTCCTGAGGCTGCTCTAAACTAGGCTGCCCAAGTGCCTCTACAAAAGGGTTCAGAGGACAGAATGGCAGCTGGAGAGCTGGGACAGGGTCACAGGGTCCCTCGCTAAGTGATGGCATTCTGGGATGCTGGTCTGACATAAGATGGATGAGGACAATGCTGTAGCTCACAGAGGAGAACACTCACAGCCCCAGCATCCTGGGCTCCAGCTCCAGTGATGGTCAATATGTTCTGCATTAAAGGGGTCATTGGATGATTTACATGATCTGGTTAGTGCACTGTCACCTGGGGCTGGCACTGTCCAGGTGAACATTTAGGAGTCTGCAGACACAGGTAGACATGGACACACAACACACTCTCCACAGCAGTCTGACTGGAACCAGCATAAATCACAACTCTTGAGAGGTCATGTTGTTATTTTCAGAAGAGGGAGGACTCTTTGCTGGCAGACACCATACCTGAATGACCAGAAAAATGCTGGGATCGGGTCCCATCATAGCAGGATCCTTTCACAAGACAGTCTCAGCAGACTCACAGCCCTCACAGCTACAGGTCTGTGCATGATAAAATGTCCCCATCTTAGGAGGCTGAAGTGACTCAGCCAGAACAGTCAAAGGGCTGTTACTGCTTGAGGCAAGTGTGCCTGGAGCCCATGCATGGGGATTAAAGACATTCCAACCTCTGCACCTTCCCCTTCCCTCCCTATGGGAGCGTCTCTTGGATGTGCCACACCATTCCCTTTGTCTCAAAGCCATTTCTGTTCTGCACTCAGGCTCGGGGCTGTCAGAGAGGCAGGGCCTGTCTGGGGATTCCTGAAGTGTCCCAAGACACCTGCAAACCTGCCATCCTGGGGCAATATGGCTTTTTTTGGTGATGTTTTTTGATGTGTGTTCACAAGCCAGACTAGTCAGTGCCTGTCTTCAACCACATGAGATGCTGCGATTGCGGCTCAGGGGGGTAAGAGAAGGAGGGACCAGTGAGGGTGGCCACAGCAGTGGGTCAAAACAACCCCATGCAACACCACAGGCTGGGGCAGAGGGGCTGGAAAGCTGTCTGTGGTGGAAAAGGACCTGGGGGAGGTGGGTTGATAGTGGCTGAACATGAGCCAAAAGTATGCCCAGGTGGGCAAGAAGGCCAAGGGCATCCTGGCTGGGATCAGCACTGGGGTGGCAGCAGGAGCAGGGCAGGNGGCAATGGGCTGCAGCTGCCCCAGGGGAGGTTGAGGTTGGAGCTGAGGCAGAACTGTTTCCCTGAGAGGGGTGTCAGCCCCTGTGCCAGGCTGCCCAGGGAGCTGGGGCAGTGCCCAGCCCTGGAGGGATCCCAAAGGCGTGGGGCTGAGGTGCTGAGGGCTGTGGGTCAGTGCTGGGCTGGGCAGGGTGAGGGCAGGGCTGGGACTGCAGCAGCTTCAAGGGCTTTAACAACTGAAATGGCTCTGAGTCTATGATTCCATGATCCTATGATTGAGTTGTGGTCCCTCTGGCCAGGCCACTCTTATTGGGCTCCCTGCAGCCTGCCCTTTGCTGGAGACCTGCCATGGGCAGCACTGGGTCCCACACGTGTACAGGCAGGTGCTGGGCAGTGCTTGGGCCGCTGTTTGTGCAGGGAGGCCATGGGCAGGACGAGGCTGCACGTTCCCAAAGGCTGGTTGAGGCTCGTTGGGGAGTGGAGCAGTGGGGTGGCCCACCCCAGCTGGCTGCTGTGGCTGCAGAGGCCACAGCCAAGAGGATGCACCCAAGTGTTTTGCCCTCCACATTTTGGGGTGAGGCAGGCTCAGTTTGTGGTTGTACTTGGAGTTCTTCCCTGTGGAGTTTGGTGTGGGATTCCTTCTTGGCTACTAAGTGCTGCTGCAGCATGTTCAGCCAGGAAAAGTAAGAGGCCTGGCAGTCCTGACAGAGCATTTGCTGAGGGATACACGTGCAGGGGGGTGGGATGTGGTGAGAAGCCATGGCAGCACAAACTCAGCCACGTGGCCAGCTGGGATGGATGCTTCCTGGCTCCAGCCAGGGCACTGGGAGTTGAGGGGCACCTTGGAGGCAGCTCACAAAGAGGTCTGCAAGAATGAGGGAATTTCCAGTTTTCCAGAGACTCCAATGAAACAGTATGCTCTGCCACCCTGGAATGTTCCAAGGCTGGGAGAACATGGACTGAGGAGTTCATTTTGCAAGGGCAGAGGAGACAAACCAGCCTGTGGAGTTGGTTTCTAATGATCCTGGCACTGAAGAGTGGACTTGGGAGCATCAGGCTCTGTGGGAAGGCATGGGCTGGCCCTGCTGCAGAGCAGAGCCCCTGCAAGGGGTACCCTTGCAAAGCCTCTTTGCAAAGGGATGGACCCATCAGTTGAGAAGACCTCAGAGCACCAGCTGCTGCTGCTGAGCATCCATCCCTGTCAGGCTGCACTCATCTGAGAGGGGCTGAGGAGGCCACATCTCGCCTTGCCTTTGGTTGGGGGCTGATGCACAGCTCAGTGTGTGAAGATCTCAGCATGTGTCACAGTGTTCTGTTGGTAGTGGGGCAGCCTGGCTCTTCACTTGCTCTTTTCCAAGTCTCCACACACCTGCTTCTCTGGGTGTACCCCTGCATGGTTTCTGCACAGGCCTATCTTCATGGCCACTTTCCAGGTGGTTTTTCTGCAGTGAAGCAGCCGGAGGAGGCAGAGCCAAGAATCTGGTCCTGCTTCCAGTAGCTCTGGGATTCACTCTGAGGGCAGGGAGAGGACCATCTGCACAGGCAGGTTTAGGGAGGAATTCCCAGGGTGTTTCCCATCCTTTTTAAAACAAAAACTAATTCTCTGGAACAACTGGGAAAGCACCAGGCCCTTTGACAGCCCAAGAGACACAAGTGAGAGTTTGCTTGTGGACATGCACATGACTCCTATGAGCTCTGAGGCCCTGGCACACTACAATGAAACCATTGAAATTGTTACCATTGCCAGCTACCAGTCTGTCTCCTCAGGGGACATCACTGTCACCAGAGGTAGGATGTGTGATCCTGTCATGAGTCAGCTCTTGAACACCTACAGGCTTCAGCTGGTCATGTTTCCATTCCCAACTCTAGCTGCCTGTGGCCCTTGTCAGACCTCAACCAGCCTGTGGCAAAGCAGCCACATCTGTAATCTGTCCTGAATATCCCTGGTTCCATCTGCTCCAAAACCTTCTAGTCCTGTCTTCAGGTATGGAGAATATGTATTTCTTTTCTTATTGCAGCAGCTGCTTGTCTTTAATGGTTTATGTCCATCCTCACTCAGGTTAAGTAAGCTCAGCTGACTCCTTCTTCCTTCAGATCATCACCAGACCCCTGCTCCCTCTCACTGTTCTCAGACAAAGCAGTTTGTTTTACTGCCTCATTGGGCTGTAGGACCCAGTGTTCTGAGCCTCCAGCACACCTTGGCTGCAGGAGGTTGTGGTGCTGCTGTGGAAGGCACCCTTGCCCGTGTCCTGAGGAGCTCAGAGAAGAGCTGGAGTGGCTCATGACTTTTCAGCAAGATAGTGCCAGGCAGGACATTTGTTTCCCCCAGTTCTTGGGGAGATAGATCAGGTGCTGTAGGGTCACCAGCCCCAACCAGATCACTGATGCAGTGACCTGAAGAAGCTGAATCACAATCTGAAGGAAACATGTGGTGGACTTTACCTGCCTTTGCAGCACCTTGTGATTTCCTCAGTCTTTTCTCATGAGAGGAAATCAGGGACAGTCCTTGCCAAGAGCCCTTCCAATGTGATTCAGCTGGATGCTGCTGAGGTCTGTCCTGGCAAAATTTCTAATCCTGTCCCAGCAAGTTCCCATGGACCAGCCTATCTTTTCCTGTCCCTCACTGCTGGCCTCACATTCACAGTGACAGAGGAATAGATGAGAGGAATGACTGCTGCTCCTGCAGGGTGCAGGGACCCCCAGCTGCATCTGCCCATGACCTCACTCCCATGGAGCCCATGGTATCATTGCAGACAGGAATCAGAGCATCTCCTACAGCCAGAGCATAGAGCAGTCCAATACACCCCTGCAAATGAGCCAGGGAGGTGAAATGCTCCCAGGGAGATGAGGAGTGGCAGAGCCTCTGCTTTTAGGGAGCAGGAACTCCTTCAAATAAGAGACCTGGATGGGTCAGTCACTGTGAGCCCTTCCTTCCCTGGCCATAGAGTTGAGCTAGTCCTCTACATACCTTGATGGGAAAGATCATGGGGGTTAGTGTGAACTGAAGGCAGGTTTGCAGCCAGAGGGACTGGTACCAGGCACAGCCTGCTGAGGGCAGGGCATGAGGACACCAACTGCAACAATCTCCATGCAGCCATTTCCCAGCTGGACATGCTCTGATCCTTTAAGCCTCTCCTTTGGTGTAGGGTGCCCATGTAGGGCAGGGGGGCTGTGCCATGGGGAGAAGAGGCATCTCTGTCCTGCTGGGCATCAGCATTTCCCTGGGCCTGGCACCGACAGCGATTGATCAAAAGCGGCTTTAAAAGCTGCGGTGTTCTCGGAGCAGAAAGTTCCTCTTGTTGAAATTGGGTGGGAGAGCTGCGGTTTTGCCTCAGTTCCTTTGATTTGTTGCCTAATGCAGAGGATGGATAAATCTCTAAGCTCTGAGATTTAGGGCAGGATTCATACTTTACATCTTCAGAAGACGTAGTAAACAGCCCTATGCTCTCTAATCCTGGGAGCAGGTTTGTACCTGCTCGCTCTGTATAAACTGGACCAGCTACAACAATTTCACATTGTGGTGGAGTTCAAAACATCCCCTTGGGGATGAAATGTTTATTGCAGGAGAGGGTTTTTTTTTGTAGTTTTTAAGATGGATCCTGAAAGGGAGAAAAGGACTCCCACCTCTGCACAGAGCCTGTGAGGCTGTCACACCGATGCAGAAAGGGGTGAGACTGCATGAGCACAGACACACGTAGGAAATGCTCTGTGCAGGAACATGCTGGGAACCTCTGTCATTGAGACCTTCCCCAGCAGACAGACAGAGGTGACTGGCCTGTCCACAGTCATGAGGAGGCTTTCATTCACCCTGGGCTGTCAGTTCCCAGGCACAGCCTGATGGCTGCAATGCTGGATCCAGCTGCACATGACCCATGGGCAGGCTGGGCTCAGGCTGGAGTGACTGTCCAAGGATCTCACAAGTCACTCCAGAGCATTGCAGGAGCCTCCTGGGCCATAAAAGACTTTGCAGCAAGGACAGGCTGGTTGTAAGGAGACAGCTGAGCTGGGTAGAGAGCAAGAGCTTTCCATGATGCCTGCCAGAGTGCAGAGATCTGCACCTTTGGATTGCTCCAGCCCTGAGACTCTACAGCAGAGCAGTTGGGGATCAGTTTGGGGTCTGGATACCACATCTAGGGGACACCACACTGGGGCATTGGGTGAGTTTTATGTAAAAGGTGCAGATTCTGTTTTCTCAGAGGCTGGAGGACTGTGCCCTGGAGGTGACCCACTCATGGTGTACAGCAGCACAAGTGAGGAAGCAGGGGAGAGGGAGGATGGTCCTTGGGGTGGGACACAGCTCCCCACTCCTCAAGGACAGTGTCAGTCAGCATGGGTTTAGCAACTGACACCACATCCCCTTGTAACTTTGCATCCTCCTCTGGGTGGTTGCCAGTCCCTGTGTGTGGCCAGTGCTGGGGGAGCCAGGGGCCATGCTGGCTCTGCAGAGAGAATCATAGGATGGTGGGGGTTGGAAGGGGCCTTTAGAGATCATCTAGTCCACCCTCCTGGTAAAGCAGGTCCCACCTAGATCAGATCCCAGAGAGGAGTGAGTTACTTACAGAATCTTCAGGCTGTACAGGCCAGAGAAGGCTTCCCCTGGGATTCTGGAGATCTGGTTTCCAGAGAGGCGTCTGCAGGAAAAGAGGAGCCAGTAATGTGTCAACAGCCTTGTAATGACAATCCCTTGTCTGCAAAGGCTTAACAATTCATGCATCCTGCCCCAGTCCCAGTGGAGAGGCTGCAACACCTGAGCCATGGCTCATGAGCCTGAGCTGAGCCATGGGCGTGAGCTTGGGCAAACTCTGCCCATTGTCTTCTCTTACAGCCCAGGGAAACAGGCAAAGGAAATAACAGCTGCTCACTCCTGCCAGACCTGAGCCCTGTGTTTTCAGCATCCAATGACAGCTCGTGGCTCAAGTCATTCCCTGGGTGCTTGCAGAGGAGCTCACTCCACAGACATTGCAGCAGAGACTGCTTGTGAGGGGAACCTCTGCTCTGACCAAGCCACAGACACCACTCTATGCCTTTTGCCAGGGAGAGAACAGAACTTTCCTGCTCATGTGTGGTCCTGGAGGGCTGTTCCTAAATCATAGACCCTTATCTGTCCCTTTTGCCTGCATGTGGGCTGTTTCTGCACCCTGCAGCTTCTCCTTTGTCCTTTCCTTACCAAAAAAGGCTGTCATATCAAACCATGACACAATTAAAGCTCGATGCCACTTGATTTGCTTTCCCTCCCTCCTTCCCAGCCCTGCTTTGACCTGTGTGATCAAAGCCTAGCTCCTTCCACATGTGTTTGGTGTTACTGTGTGAGGGGAGGCAGGGGAAGGGCCTGGAGATACCATGTAGGTGCCACAGTAGAACCAACTCATCTGAGCATGGTTTCCAATTTCAGGACAGGAGAGTCCAAAGTGGTTCTTGGATGAGTTACATCTGGAGAAAACCATGGGAGGGAAGATGAAGTTTGGGACAAGGCAGCCTGGGAAGGCTGATGAAGATGAATGGAAAGGGATGGGAGAGGAAGACAAAGTGATGAGCAGCATCACAAAGGAAAGTGGGATAGTGGAGGACACAAAGCAAAGAGCAGAACTTGCTGAAGGAATTTACCCAAGGAAACCTGTGGGATTCACCATGGTACAGCATCATCACCAGAGCCAGGTGGACCTGTTTTTAGCAGGGAGGGGTGGACTAGATCTCTAAAGGTCCCTTCCAGTCCAACCTATGATTTTATGATTCTCTCATCTTAGCAAGGCCCAGAGCAGGCTGGGGCACTAACAGCTGCTTGGATTTGGAACTACATCACTTTCACTGATGAGGACAGTGGTCCTGAGAGGCTGTGGTAGGAGCCTGTGGTGTAGTCAGAAGTAAAGTCCAGGGCACTTCAGTCCAGGCTTGACCAAAGGAGAATCTTCTCCTCTTTTGTCTCATCAAGACAATCATGGACTGAGTCCCAGTGCCCATCAGCAGCACATGATGAAGATGGCTTTAACAACCTGAAGCCTCCAAATTACTGCTGCATTTGGGCTTTACTCTCTGATCCCCATGTGATCAAAGAGAGGTCAAGGATGGGCTTTTCCATAGTCATAGGGTAAGAAACTTCTTGTCTGCTTGACTTGGAGTGGAACATTGCAAACAAAGACACTGAGCAGCGTTTGCAGCCAGGCTCATCTTCACCTTCCCAGGCTCAAGAGGTTGGGCACAGATGCTGACAAACTCCCTGGTGTTCATTTAGCATTGACAAAGCTCTTTTCCTTTGAGACATTTGGTCTGTGGAGGAGGCAGGTGTGGAGGATGAGCAGTGGAATCCAGGCTGGAAGCAGAGTGCTGTGCAGCCAGGACTCTGCAAAGGTCATGAAGAGGATGTGAGCTGCTGCCGGAGCCCCGCTCAGCGGTGGCAGGGCAGGCGTGTGCAGGTGCCCAAACTCTCCCTCCCTGTCTCTCCCCTCAGGATTCTAGAGAAAATTGCTCCCATAATTAGGCCTCTGACAGCATAAACAGCACAGGGTCCTCTCTTTAATGTGTGTGAGCAGGTTGGAACCTGCCTGTGTGCAGCATGCGAGCCGCCTGCCAGGCTGGGCTATTTGTCACTTCGGGGCTGTGATTTGGGGTAATTGCTCCTTTTGATTGCTGATTTCCACATGGGAGGGAGTGTTGTCCAGGAGACTGGAGTGCTCCCCTGGAGGGGAGATGTTCCTGCACCCAGCATCCCTCCTACCCACGGCTGTCTGTCCTCACCACCCTGAGTCTCCATCTGCCCCTGTGCCTTCCCTGGCACCAGGCTGCATGTATTCATGGTTCAATTTGCCTCTTGCCTCCTGGCAGCTCTGCACCTTTATGTTAACTTTTCTGGGTGTGTTTGAGTGTTTGCCAGGTCCCTAAATGGATCTGGGACCTCCAGGATTAGCAGAGGAGGAGAGTGGAGCTTGGATGGAGCCCAGGCTGGGGCTCCTGCCTTGGAGCAGAGTGGCAGGGAGCCCCGTGTGTTGGTGGAACATGTGCTGAGCCAGCCTGTGGCATCTCCGCACCATGGGCAAAACAGAACATGAGGGGAAAAACAACTGCAGCAGATGCCCTGGTTTCACTGAACACCATCTCTGGGGAAATTTAGAGGTTGCTGCAGCCCCAGGAAAGGCAGCCACATCTCCTAGTGATGCTGCTTCTGTCCTTGGCCCTGTCACAGTTGAGTCTGTGCTGTGTCCCTGACTCACCTCTGGCCTGCGGCTCATCTCTTTCTCCCTTCACCTTTTCCTGTTGCCAGGGCAGCCCAGCTCCTTTCCCCAAGGTGCAGAGCTCCATGCTGAGCCAAGAACCAGGCACAAAGGGAAGCACCAACCACAATCACTTCTCAATCCAGCTCTGAAGGCACCTACCAGTGCTGTTGGGGTCCAACCATTGGGCTCTGCTTACTTGTCTGCATGCAGAGACTGTGAGGTGGAAGATGTCTGTGTTGTGCACACAGGCTGAGGTTTTGCTTTCCTAGACTGGTACGTGGTGGGACATGCACACAGGGTCTGGAGGTGTGGGCTTTGGAGGTTTGCTCTACTTTCCAGGACAGGAGCTGCACGCTGCTGTGAGTGGTAACTGGGTGTCCTAGAGAAGGGAGCACAACTGTCCTGTGTCTCTGAGAGTGTGTCAGGAATCGCAGGTCTTTTGGGGTGTCCTGTCCATCAGGAGGAGTGGCCACTGGGGGGAGAGATGCTTCCATATTGTTAGCTGCTCTACCAGTCTCAGAGACCTGAGACTGAGAGAACCAAGACAGAAAAGCTTCCCAGTGAGAGCCTTTCCCCTGGCTGTGGTCACTTGGCAATCTCCCTAGTGCTTGATTCCCTCTGTCTCTCTCATCAAACTCTCCACAAGTCTCCCAGGCTGGCAGACAGACACCCATTCAATGTATCTCCAGAAGCCAGATCCCACAGGATATCCACTGAAATGGTCCCTTCCTTTCTATTTAAAAGTCAACAATGACATTTGAAGTGATGCTGCCAGTGTGACTTCCCCTGAGACAGCTCTTAATTTGCTCCTTCTGTGGAAGAAAATAACCCCACCAAGAAGGACTGAGAGGTGGCATTCCCTTGTGCACATGGGAGGAAGAGGAGCTGCTGTTGCAGGGGTAAATGTGTGGTCTGGAGCACACAAGCTCTGCTCCAGGCCTGCTCAGGTCTGTGTTTGGGATAGGAAGGTTTGGTTCAGCTGTATGCATCACTGTCCTGGAACTTACACCATAAGACAGGGTTGAGGGAAGAGAAAAGCTCTGGATATAAAGTGATGGATGGAAGAGGGAGAGAAGGGGCAGGTGGCAGGGGAGGGTGGGAGCTGGAGGGGGCTGTCTTGCTTTGGAAAGCTCACGTGTTCAGTGGGTTTTAGATTCTGCTCCCCCCTCACCCTCCCTTCCCCACTCCTGTGATTTCTGGGAATGCTCCTCCAGGCTTTGATCTGCATTCCCAATACACTCCAAGTTGGAACAAACTCATGGTTTACCACCTCATGGTTGCTGCTGTTCAGTTACCACAGGCTCCCACCCCCTCCTGCATCTTGGGCTTCTTGGTCATGCTGCAACTTCCATGGCACACCCGAAGGCTGTTTGTTGGGCATGATTGCTCATGTCATGTGCTCAGGCAACACGATGATGCTCTTATCATTCCCATTAGGAGGCAGGAACATTGCCCATTGGCAGGACAGGACAAACGTGTGTCCATATCTCAGTGGAATTTTCCCCTTGCCAGATCTTTCTTGAGCACATGTCAGCCTCCAGCTTTGATCTCCTGCTCTGGTTCATTTCTCAAGCACTAACACTGTCAAGGCAGAAACTGTGCCCAGATAAACTCTCCCCACTCTTGTTTAAACAGCATCACCATGCCAAGCCTGTGCCATCCCCTGGGCACACAGGGCACCAAGGGCTCTGTGTTACACACCAGTTTGCTCTCGTGCTGGTGCAAAACAGGATTAAAGCCAACCAAGGCATGCAAGTGAAAACATGGTACTTGTGAGAAAAGACCCAGGCTTGGACTCTCCCTTCCCACACAGGAATCTGCAGCTGGTCCTAATCTGGTATCACTTGGAAGTGTCTCTAATATGGTCTTTACTGCTTCCCTCCATCCCAAGGAGGAGACCATGCAGTGCTGGTGCCAGCTCTGCTCTCCGTACCCCAACCAGTGCCTGTTCCAACTCGATAGATTGATGGCATTCACTCCTTTTGTTTATGGTCCTCAAGCCAGTTTTCAACCCACACAAACGTTCATATGCAGCTAGTTTGGTTTCATTTGCCAAGTAAGATTTAATAAGACACAACTCCTTAATGAAGAACCCAACAGAGGACACCAAATGCCTTCACTGCATTCCCTGATAGTATAAACCAGCAAGGTTTTCGGGGGAGATCTGTTCCCTCCAAAGCTTCAGAGCACTTTTGACTCTGCTCTGAGTGCCCTACTTGGGGTAGCCCAGAGGAGAGTTAGTCATTTGGAATGCAGTTATCAGGAAAATTGGGTCCAGCTATCCTCATTTTTTCCCATAGCTGAACACTGTCCTGAGCCTACATGGAGTAAAAAAGAACTGAAATCTCTCAGCTTTGATAACATTTGGAATTTGACTCAGGCCCTTGCAATAACTTGGATTCATTTGTCAATGTGCATGGTGGAAAACCCCTTAAAAACCCTTAGTCCTGTCCCCACCTGCACCTTAGCCAACATCTGCACCATGCCAGACTGCACAGGGATGACCTTTGGAAGGCTTGATCAGAGGAATTATCCTTTAACTCTCTCTGTGCTTGTGCCTACCCACTGAACTGATGACCTGAGCTGTCCTCTGCCCAAGGACAAGTGCAAACCAGGAGGACAGAAAGCCCTGGATGAACCAGGGATAGACCTCTTGTTGACAACAAGTTGCATCCCATTGCCTTCTCAGACACAAAGGCTGGGCAGCATCCTGGGAGGACAATGGTGTCCAGACATTCAAGGACTTGCAGCTCCTTCCTCACAGCCATCTGGAAATGTAGAGCTGTCTCAGGCAAGGAGGGTGGCTACCAAGGGAGCAGTGATTTCAGCATGGCAAAGCAAGGGCCTGGCCCTACAAGGCATCTACCAGAAACCTCTGCAGCCTGCTGTGTCATGGAAACCCACCAAAGCTGCTCTCCTAGGACAACTCTACTCCAGATATGTTGCTGCACTGCTCCAGGAGAGGCTTTTCACCATGGTGCCAGCACACTTAGGCATTGCCCACAAATGTCAGTACCTTTTTACACAGCAGAGCACTCCCTCCAGAAGGACTCATGTCCCAAAGCCAAAACTGAAGTGCTGCCCTTTGTGAGAATGAGATTGCCTTGTGGTGGGACTCTGCTGGACCATGCCCCCAGAGATGGATGTCCCAGATGTCTGGGAGCTGATGTAGCTGGTGATATGTGCTTCAATGTCAGGCAGGGGCATGCTGCAGCAGTGCTGGTGCTCTGAGAGCAGCCCTTGCACCTGCACGGGAAGAGGAGTGAGTAGGGGGTTTCTTTGCTGGTGCAGAGGAGGAGGGGGCTGCTGCGTTCACATGGGGCCACTTGCATTTTGTTCTGGTTTGCTACTTCTTGGCTTCCAGTCCTTTGAGTTGCAAGAGCTGCCTGGGCAAGGGCACAGCCTGCAAGGGAGACCATGGTGTGGATCCTGAGCCTGCTGTGCCTGCATCGGGGCAGGGGCACGGCACTACCCGTGATGCTGAGTCCCTCTGCCCTGGGGCCCTGAGAAGAGGCAGGTGAAAGAGCCAGTGGCTGGGAAGGGGTCTGATCTTGCCGCTGTGCCCTGAAGCAAGAGGTGAATGGCAATGAACACCTGCCTTTGGCTTCAGTTTCTCTTCTTGGCACCAAGAGCTTGTGTTTGGATTCCAAGTGCGGTAACAAAGCCCTTGCCGGCGAACACATTTCAACATGTTATTATTCCCAAGCTGGCTTTCAAGATCCTCTTTCTATTCCTTCTGTACTGATTGCTCTTGTTTCTCTTGGCTCCCAGCTCTGGCTTTTCAGGCTTCATTAACTGGAATTTATTAGCAACTTTAAACAATCTTCCTTCTGCCAAAAAAAGAGAAAGAAAAAGAGAAGAGGGAGGGGAGAAAAAAAAAGGAGAAGAAAGAATGAAACAAAGAGGAGACACAGTAAACTGTGGGCTGCTCCCTGCCTGTGTGAGGCCCAGGCCTGACACTGGAGGTTTTCTTTGGAGGAAAGGACTGGTGAGTGCCTGGGCTGGGTCTGTGCCCACTCATGGTGCAGCCTCTCCTGTCTCTGCTCTGTTTCTCTGCTGGAGATGGAGGCTGGAGGTGACAGAGGAGAGCACAGAACCATGGAGAGACGTCAGAGAGGAATCCTTGGTGGCATTGCCTCTTCAAAGCTGGTTGAGAGTGGAGGATTTGGTCTCTTGGCAACCTCCAAGCATGAGTGCTAATTGCATCCACAGCACTTTCCTGAGCAGCTCTCAGTAAAAACTAATGACTAACAGGTCCCAGCACACCTGAGAGGCTCCTTCTCATCACTGAATGGATGGGTAAATAGAGGCACTGGCAGGGAAAAATCACTTTACCAAGACCACCCAGTGAGTGAGCAGTCTGAGCTGGAGCAGTCCTAGTGCCTTAGCTGTGCCCCAACCACAGCAGTGCCTCTGCTCCCTCATGGGACACGGTTTGGTCTCTAGGGGGAAGCTGAGCCAATGCAGAAATGTCCTGAGGGACAGAGACCATCTGGATATCGTGGTGTCTTCAGTGACTGCTTTGCTGTTCCTTCAGACCCTCACCTGCCCTCCTGCTCTCACTTGTTCCTCGCAGGCTCAGGACTCACACGCTCAGTGCTCAGGTGAGTTGAGCAGCCAGGCTTTGCAGTGCTTCATGGCACCCTGAAGGATGTGCTCAGGGCACGTTTCTCCTCAGTGTCCATGGGACACATGGGATGAATCTGCCCATGTTTGCAGCTTTCTTTTTCCCTTCCTGTCACTCCTACTGCACCTCAGCTCCGTGTATCAGCTGGTGCTTGAGTCCAGCTGATCTCTGACTTTTGTGACAATTCACCTTGATGAGGAACCTGAGGTGGTGTTAAAATAAAGGCACAGAAAGAGGAGGAACTGTAAAGTGTGAACCACCATCTCTCCTCCAAGCTACTGTGACTCTGGGCTACTGGGGTTAGACCTAATGAGAGAAGTTGAGCAGCAGGACAGAGGAACTCAGGGAGGAGGCAGAGGAACATGGACTTTCCCTGTCAAAGCAGATGAGGGTTACCCATCACATTCACATGTGTTCAAGGGCCAGGGCTTTCAGGAGTTTCTAGGATGTTTCAGAGCATTAGACCAAGGTAAAAATGTCTCTGAGTATTTGCAGGGGAGCTGAAGAGGAGGTTTGGAAAGTCTCTGTGGAATTTGGCAAATAGCTTTGGCTGAGGGACTTGTGACTTTTCCAGAATGTTCCTTTTGCATCTTTGCAATACAGCAAATGCCACTTGAAATACCATCTTCATTTCCAGTAAAAGAGGGAAGGTGAAGATATAACCTGAAAGTGAAACAATCTTTTTTTTTGGGAAAAGAACCTTTTGATAGACCAAAGCCCCAGAATGTCAGTTTGGGTTCACCTTGAGCTGAAGTTTGTCTTCAGTTGCTCCAGCCTGTTCCTCAGCTTATCAAGGATGTAACAGGGAACGTACCAGTGTGTGAGGCAGGCTGGGGCTGAAAGGTCACCCAAAATCCCTGTTGAAAAGCTTCCCAGGTATTTGCAGCAAGGATGAGGTGCAGCAGAGTCCTCCTCCCTGTCAGCCCTTCTCTGCCTGGAGGTCAGGCAGGCAGGTCTTCATCCTCCCCAGCAGACACTGCCATGGAGCTGCTTGGATTTGTCCCTCCTTGTTCAGGGCTGACTGGCCTTTGCTCCCTGAGCATCCCCAGCTCCAGCAGCTCTGCCATGGGGGACACACACATGTGCTATGGTTAACCCAGGTAGACCCAAGGGAATATGTTGTGGGTAGAGGAAATCTGCAGAGATTTGAGCTGTGCAACCTGAACAAAGTTCCATGGAGGGTGTGTAAACAGGGAGGGTTTGTTTGCTCGATTCCTGTGTGTGTCCTGGCACAGGGAGATCCCTGAATGTCACAGCCCTGATGTAATGTTTGGGATGGAAGGTTGGTAAAGGTGTAAGTGAAAAGAGCAGGGGAAATGCCAGGCAAGTTACACTGCTACTTGATGACAGGTCTGTGAATAATGTAGACACTGTCCCTGTCTAGATGTTGCTGTTGGAAGAATCACTTTTAATTCCTGGTGACATACAAGAATCCTTCCTTGCTTGATTCCCTATTGCTTGATCTCCATAAATAAGATTGCTGTCTCATCGCTATCAAATTGAAGCAGCAGCCTGGGTTCATGTAGCTATATAATACTGCAGTTTCCATTTGTTCTCCTGACTGGGATGTTTTTCCCTGGCCAGAATACCTCTGCTTTCTGAATGAGGGCTTGTGGCATTTTGAACCTCGAGTAAAATGTTCTCTAACAACTCCCAATTCTTCTTCAGATTTTCCTGTTTAATTTTTTCCTCTTCATCTGTTTCATTCACAATTATTTTTGGCTGTAGGATGCTGCCTTTTTTTTTTTTTTTGAAGCCTGTGAATATTTATTCATTGCTGGTTGAGACTGTTCTGTTTGTACCTGACATATGATCAGGACACGATTGCTTGCAGCCAGACAACTGTGAATTGTATACAACAGAGCATGTGTGAAAAGCTGTAGTACCCCCAGTGAATGCTTTTTTTGGGTGTCCACACTTCAACACAGATGTTGACAAAGTAGAAAGAGACTGAGCTGCAAGATGGATGTGAGGGCTTGAACAACCCAGCTGGTGTGAGGAGCTTGAGCTCCAAAGCTAAAGAAGGGTAAAACTATTGCTGCTGCTCAGTCTGGAAATGCTTAATGAGGAAGAGAGTTGGGGGGCTGGAGGCATTACAAGTCTAACAAATAGAATCTACAGGCAGATGAAGATGAGTTGCAAGACCAGGTGAAGTTCAAACCATAGGCTGTGATTTGATAATGATGAGATTTGACCTTTTATGAGAACAATGAACATCGGCAGCTGGTCAAGACCAAATGTTCAGAGAAGCGAGTTTGTCTTTACATACAAGTGTCCACATACAGTCTCATCTGCAAACTCTTCTCTAAACACACACACACAGGGCTCTTGCCCATGATGGTGGAGCCTGTGTGAGCAGGAGGCAGAGGCTGTGTCAGCTCAGCACTGCAGCCTGTGCCCAGCGCTGCATCACGCTGTAGCATTGGGATGCTGATGCTCCAGGATCACCCCCCCACAGCACAACATCTGGGAGATGAAAACGCTTCTTTCCAGGCTCATGCAAACACTTATTTCATAGGAAATTCTGACTTCTTGGAAAAAAAGACTGGCTTTGAAATGTCACTTGTCTGGTGCAGTATCTGCTAGGACTGGTTCAGCCCAGTTAAAGTGTTTCATTTAGCTCCCACTGTGATGTTATCTCTACTGCAAGTTTACGCCACATCCATCAAATGCACAACTGATATTAGTGTTTCATGCAATGTAATGAAAGTGTTGGGGAGAAACTTGTGTTTTCCAACAGGAGAGATTGTGTTGAAGGGAGCAAGGGCATGAGAATAACACCTGGAGGTATTTCTCATGGTCAAAGGGAATCAGAACATACAGGTGCAATTCACCCATGCAGAAATGACCAACCTCAATACTTTACCCCCCGCCCAGGCTCCCACTTTTTTGGGGCTCCCAAAGGGATTCCAGTGGTTTCCATTGCTGCTGGTTAATTTTTCACCCTTTCTGAAGTGGGGCCACTCCTTCCCTGACACACAGCCCTGTGCCACTCCCCAGCACTGTGATTGCTGCTGTGTTTGAGGGTGTCTGCTCCCACCACACAGCTCATTGCTGCACCATGGCACTCCTCAGCCTCTGAGGCACATTTGGGGGGCTTTCAGCTGCTCAGGCTCATTGCCATCTGAACTGCAAAGTGCCTGAGAGCTAATGTGTCTCAGAAGGCTGTGAGGGGGACTCTGGATACAGAAGAGTGAATGTAGCTCCCTGTTTACTGGTTCTGCTCCAGGGCATGGTCTTGATTTATTTGTGTAATGGTTTGAATCCTCTTTTCATTTGGCTTTTGGCACATCTCAGCCTCTAAAGGTAATGACCTCAGTCAACTCCCTAAGCTAGAGTAGCAAATAAAGCCTCTCCCAGTGTGCAGTCTCAGCCTGTAGCTGCAGTGACAACACTGGGGCTTGCTCCCAGGGCCACAGGCCCCCTTCTCCAGTGTCTCCCTTCTCCAGGGTCCCCCTCTGCAGTGTCCCCTCCCTCCTTGACCATGCTGTGGCTGCTCTGTACTTACAGCTCCTCCAAGAAGCGCAGGTGACGGAGAGTGTTGGGCTGCAGCTGGCTGATGTTGTTCATGCTCAGATCTCTAGTGGGGAAGGAAGACAAGAAACCTCTGGTCAGTCATGCTGTGGTTTGCATGGAGTAAACCCCAATGCCAGGCTCTGTATGTGTGCTCACAGACTTATGAGCCTGAGGAAGGATGTGCCCCCTCTCTGCGGTGTCAGTGGGGATCTGTCTTGCTGTTGGACAAATGCAGGGAGGGAGGAGGCTTATGCCAAGGACTGAAGCATGAAAGAGAAAAGTCACACAGACATTTCAGTTGGAAAAGTCTTTTCCTGGCTTTGAGAAAATGGGTTTGTTAAAAATATTACTGAGATCCCTTTATGTTCTTCAGTGAGAAGCTGCCTGAATTCTGCTGGCAAACAGTCCTCAAACATTTTGGGCTGTAGGCTTCTTAATTTTGCACCACTTTCCACAAGCCCTCCCCATCCCCCTACTCTCTGTCCAGCTCTGTTTGGCATTGGTGGAGGCAGGTTACACCTAGAGAGGGTCTAAAATCTACCTTTACACTTTCTCTGGGGATGTGTCCTGTAGCAAACCCCAGCAAGTTGCCTCAGCCCTATTTGAAGATGCTCCTGGCTAAGTTTGTGGCTTGATTGTTTTTTTCTTTATAACTTTTTCCTTTCCAAAGAAGTGGTAAAAACCAAATCCCCAACAGACCTGTGAGAATCCAAGCTCTATTTCCAGAATGGATGACAAAAGCTCTCCCTTGTTGTGTGTGTAATGCTGCCTCCTCTTGTATGTGTGTGTGTGATGCTGCATCCTGCTCTGTGTGTGTGTGTGATGCTACATCTTGCCTTTGCATCATCCCAGGATACCAGAGAAGGGTTAAAATCCTCTTTTGTGCTGCTTCTATTTTTTACTTTTAACTCCCTAAGGGCAGTTGCTGCTTAGCACCCACTGAAACAGCTTTTTCTCCCTACATCAAAGTGTCTCCTGTTTGTGTTGTAATGAATCAGTCTGATGTTTTGACATGTTGGGAGACAATGTAAAAATAATGAGAAATAACCTAAAATGAGGGACTGTGAAACAAAACACAGACCTGAACCCTCCCAGATCTCCTTGAGACTCCAAGGCATACTTCTCAAGTTGCCTTCTGCTGGCAGTGTGGGGAATACACCTTGTTCACTGCAGGAGACACTTTTCCAGCTTCATTGAGCTCATTTTGGCTGCTTGGCCCTTTCCCAGGTGGGCAGGGGTTGTGGGCAGGAACAGACCCTCAGCATCCATCCTATCCAGCAGCATCAGCAGTCAGCTGGATAGGATAGGGAATAGGGAGGTCAAAGATGTTTTGCTCCCTGAAGAGGGACAAAATATCTTGGTTTCTGAGGAAATCTTCCAAAAGGGAGAGGGGAAATGCCATTACCCCATCACTGACAGCCCCATAGCTCCACATCTCATGGCTTTTCTTTAAACGCCCTGATCCCTTCTCTCTTGCACCCCTGTTCATGGACAAGTCTGAGGGAAGGAGCTCTCTCCCACCATCTCTTGGGGCAGTGAAGAAAGAATCCAGCCTTGATTTGCCAGGCATGGGAAACATTTGGGGTCATTTTAGCCAAAGCCCACTGATGCTCCAGGCGATTGGAGACTCTGAAGGTTTGCAGCCTTGTGGGACTTGAACACAACACATCCAGCACTCCCAGCACTGAAAAGGGGAGGCTCATAGAGCAAACCCTGGTAGCAGGCTGCTGCCTGATGGCCAATGAGGCAAGAATGGTGCCAACAATTCAGCTTCAGTGTTAACCCCCCAATGTGATATCCATGGAGGCCCTCAAACAGCTCCTCAAAAGCTTGGCGTGGTGGAGTTCCATGGCTGGGCATAGTGTGAGGACAGCATGGAGGAGATGGTGCAAAAGACAGAGGCTGTAAAGGAAGAACAAGTTCATCCAAGGGCTGAAAATGAACTTTCTGAGCACAGTGCTGGACCCAGGGATTTTTCCAGCTGCTGAAGTGTGAGATGTTTCTCCACAGGTTGTCCATGCTTGTGTGAAAGCTGAGGCACAGGCTTCTTGCCTGAAGTGTTGTGGGAGTAAATAGTTGACTTATTACTCATGCAAAGATGTTGACTTGTTGCTGTGTTTTCACAAGCTCATGCTTTTCCTTTAGTAGAGTTTCTTGTGTTGTGTACAATCCCAGGGCATGCAAGAGTGGAAATGTATCCTGGCAGAGGAATCAGGGGAGCTATTTATCTCTGCAAGTGTTTGGGGGTGGTTCCTTCAGCCAGCCACTTTGAGTTAATTTTGAGCATTGTTGTTTTGAACCTTAGTGCTTTTCCAGCAACATCTGTCAGAAGGGTCAGAGGTTCATGGACTAAATGGATTAGGGATTTCTCTGACCTTTCTCAGCTCTGGGAATGACTTTGACTTTCCAAAGTAGCTCTCTCTTGTGTGACTAGCATGCAGTGGAGTCAAGTCTTGGGTCACTCATATCTAAGCATGGCTGTTGTCCTTTGCACTGGAGAAACCACTACAAAGATAGAACCTGTACCATGGCAGGCATCACAGAAATACACAAAGAACACAGTTCAGATCCCAAAGTGCTTTCAGCTCTGAAAGCAGTCAGAAAAATAGAAGAGGAAATGAGGTGCAGCTTCAGCCAAGCTTGTGCTGTAGGAGCAGCAGAGCAATTGTGTGGATTCCTGCCTTGGAGTTCATGAGAATGCACTGTACTGATGCACTATGACACAACATCCCTTTCCTCTTGCAGAGCTCCTGTGTTGCACACTCACTGTCCTCTCTGTAAGCTGTCAAATGAGAGCAGGAAACCTTTTGCTGTCAAATCCTTTTGCATGGCTGTGGTGTGAAATGCTGACAGCAGCATGAACTGCTCCCAGAACTGAAACTGCTCTACTGTCACCCTCCTTTACCCATGAAGAAATGCCTTTTCAGGCCTCTTGCAGGAGGTGTTGAAATTACCTGTGCTTTCCAATGGCACTGCACCAGAGCCATCAGAGATATAATTAGTGTGATTTAACATCCCTCCCCTTCCCCAACTCATTCTAACCATTTATCCGAAGCATTTCTAACTTGTACCTGCAGGAAAACTGAGACACAGTTCATGGCAACTGAGCTCATGTGATTCAGCCTCAGACCTTACAACTCCTCTGGCCCTCGAGGGGTTCCTTAAATGATTTGCTTTGATGTCGCCCTCTTTCATGAACAACCTTTGATTATTCCCTGATTAGCTGAGATCTTCCTCACCCCAAAAATGATGTGACACACACCATGCTTTGGGTACCCCAGTAGAACTGTCTGCCACGCTCTCTGCCAGTACTAAGAGATGGTTAGCACAGCGTTTTAAGTTCAGAGATGATACTGAGCTTTAAAGATCAAAGGAGTTCCTCTTTGGCAGAAGTGTTTGGGCAGGTGGGATGCAGGTTGTGGTGCCTAGTGCTCTGAAACATGGAGCTATAGATGGCCCTGAGGGAAGCAGCACAGTCCCAGCAGACTCAGCTCTGCTGAAGGCAGCTGGGGGACCTTGCAGAAGTGTGTGCTCTTAGGTCAAAAGGAGTTGTTTTATGCTGCAATACGTGGGTTGGCATGAAAGGCATCTTGGTTGCCCTTCATACTTGCCCAAGGTTGGCCTAAGCAATATGCCCAGGACATAGCTCTGGGGACAGGGGGATTGATGCATCTCACACAAACTCAAGGTGTCTAAGAGCTCCCCATAAAACTAGGGAGAGATGAACACTGCTTGTCACCCCCAAAGCTCCTGATATACTTCTCCCCAGACTACAAGCAACGTGATACCCCAGAGATGCTCTCTAATGTGAATCCACACAAGCAGAAGTCAACAGACCTACAGCAAAACAGGTTGAGGCCCCACTAGAGTAAAACAATGAGATTGTGGCCATTCAGTCAGGAGGGTTTGAAGCTGAACTCTGCAGTGATACAGTTTTGGCTGAGGCCAAAAGTGTGTTTTCCTTCCGAGCCAGACATGGCTTGAGATCTGCAGAGTGCACAACTGGCAGAGCTGGGAGCCAGGACCTGGAGACTTCATATAGGAAGAGCAGCTCCTGGCTATGGTTGGGAGAAGACATTCCCCAGCCATCTCTGTACTCCAAAGAGTTTGATCACTATCTTCAATACCCTGAGGTGCTCTCCATGGGTCCCTTTGTTGCTCAGCATGATGAGAAGCCTGTGTCCTCCCACCATGAGAGCAGAGGGAAGTAGCTGCCTTTAAGCAGATCTTTGATCTACAAGGTTTCTGCAAGCTCAGGGTGATGTTCAAGGGGCAGTGGGGTATTCTATGGGCTTCTGCCTTCTTTCACACCTCAGTAAAATCCTGTGCACGTGGCAACAGCTGGAAGTGATGACATTGCCCAAGCCACTGGGCAGGATTTTCACTATGTAGGGAAATGGGCTTTGTGGTTCTCTTTTTGTATGGAGGCAAGGTCATCTCAGAGAACATACCTCACTGTTATCAGGTGTTGAGCCTACAGGAAGCCACTGAGAATCTCAGATAGGGACTTAGGCCCTAAGTCACTCCACTGTATGAATATCTTGGCATTTTTCAAGGTGTTTAGGACATTAATGTGCTCTCTTCCCAGCATGGGCTCAGCCTCTCAGTGATGCTGCTGAAGACATGGGTTCCTGGACTGGAAACAAGACCTTCCTTACACTCAGGCAGTTGAGCAGGAATTTTTCTGGTTGTGGGGAAAAGCTAATGACTTGCTATCCTTGATTAATTAATTGCACAATTACAGCATTGAGGCCTCCCAAATCCAACAGTCTGATTTCTGGGGGAGCTGTACAAACCAGACCAAAATTCCAATCCTTCTCCTGGAAAGGTCCAACACTAGACCAGTTGTTGCAAGGCATGAACCACTCTTGTCTCTGCAATCAGCAGGAGATGAGCAAAGTCTCTGCCTATCTTCTGGCCACTCTCATTAGCATCCAGTGAAAAACTTCCAATCACACCACCTTTAGAAAAGAAGCCCAAAGGCAATAAATGATGGGTTTAAGAAATTCTTCAGATTATACTAGAGTGATTCATAAAGGTTCTTGTTATCTCCTTTCCTCTTTATCTGGAAATCTCCCAGGTCACCACAGAATGCCTGAATTGCTTGGGGTAAAGCTGAGGCTGACAGAGAATGGGACTTGGAGCCACAGAACCAGCTGAAATCCTTTCCTAAAAGCCTGCAGGTTGCAAACTACACTCAAGGGTAGTCTCCATAAAGGAGAAAGGGAAGATAAAGAGATCAAAGCAGTAAGGGTTCATTTGCATGCCACCATATCTGGAGGCACCAGCCCTGCTTCTATCCCATATCACTGCACTAGGCAAGAGCAGAACGTGTTTCTACTCCCACCTCTCCATGTTTGAAAATAGATCAGTCATCTTAGATCATCCCCCATGTGTAGGCCCTAGCCCAAGATCTCCACAGTGTTTCAATAATAAAGGCTTAGCCAAGGCCAGTTTTCTAAGCTGAGATTAAGCCCATCCCTTCACTGGCAGGTCTTTAGAAGTCTGGTGTGTGCAGGGAGCAGCAGAGACACACAGTGAGCACAAGGCTCTGGCTACTCCTAAGCTGTCCCATCTCCATGCACGAGAGCAGCGAGAGGCTGAGCACAGGACTGATGCATTTCTGCCCCTGGGAATGGCTGATGTGAGAACAAGAAGAAATAACATTTAGAAACCATCTGTGAGGTCAGGGAATTCCACCTCATCCCAGTCCCACAGGCTCTGCAAAGGAGATAGGAAGGTGTGAGGTGCAGAGCCAGGGCTGGGGAGAAGGGCAGAGCACTGGGCTGAGAAGCAGCAAGAAGCTGCCTCCAAAAGCCACCGTGCTGTGAGGCACAGAGGGAATTTGGATCTGAGTTTGAGAGCTTTTCTTCCAACAAAGGCAAAATGTGACTCTTGCTGCATGTGCTGCTGAAGATTTTCCTCCCAGGCTCAGTCTTCTGGCTGCAACTGTCCTAACTGCTACAGGAGGGTCTGGATGATGACACAAAGGGAAAGCACTTGTGCTGTGCTGAGGCAGGAGAAGGTGGTTGTATGGCTGGACAGAGCTCTGATGGGCACTGACATCATCTGGCCTGCAGATTCCTCAGACCTGAGGAATGGGGGGAAGAGCCAATTTGAGGACAATACAGAAAGAGGTTCTTGAAAGTCTTTGCCTTCTTGCTTCCAGTGGCTCTTGATGAGTTTTCCCAAGCAAACATCTGAGAACAGCCTGGTTGTGCTGGATGTCAGTGTTCAGCTGGTCAGCCTTGCTCTGGGGCCCCTGTGGACAAATTCCTGTGACCCAAGTGCTTCTTGAGTATGTCCTTGACCAGGACTGGCTTTCAGCCTACAGCTCAGTACCCATGCCTAGCTCAGAGCAGTTACTGTGAGCTCTGCTTCTCCTTTGAGGAGCAGGTTGGGGTGAACCTAGTGTGGTCAGCACACACATGCCATAGACATGCTCCCAACTGCATGTGAGGGACATGTGCAACCCTTGTCAGCCACATCTTCCCTTTGAATCTGACCCCAGGGACATGAGACTAGCAAATAAAGCAGAACATGTCAACTAGAGGGCTGTAGGGGAGGCACCACTGAATCACTGTGGAGTTTATGTCAGTCTCTCTAACTGGAAGAAGTAGGCAAAAGGTGGAAACATTTTACAAGGGCCAAATCCTGCTGTAATTGTAGTTGAAAATGTCAAAACAGCTGATTGAGATGCTTTGTGCTGACATCAAAACCTTTCATTCACTAAAAGCCAAGCCATCACAATGCAGGATTTCATGACAGACAGCACCTGCACTTACGAACCTGAGGCTAAATGTGGAAAAATCATGAGTAAAATGAAACTCAAAGTGAAGCAAAGCTCCTGCCCTTCAGACCCAAACAACTCCAATTTGTTTTCATTCAACAAATTCAGCCACATCTGTGTGTGTCTCCTGGACACTTTTGCACTTGATGAGGAGCAGTTTTGGCTTTAGGAAACTTGTCTTTTCAGAGAAAAAAAAAAACCTAAACAACTGTTTTCCTTGGATCAATTTGCTGCTCATAAGCAAATTACCAGCATAGGAGCCTGTGGGGTGCAGACACTGCCACTGTGGGACAGGTCTACAGCCCCATGGCAGCCCTGGGCTTGCTGCTGGGCCTGTGCTTAGACTCAGGAGGCATTACCTGAACAGCTGTTCCCCATCTCCCCCTGATGGAAAGAGGATGAGTTTCTGTATTTCTCTGGCACATTGCTGTGAAGCTGCCTGTTCTCTCCAGGGCTGTGCATGACCTGCTCTGAAAAACCCACTTGCTAGGACAGAGTGGTGGCTCAAGTGTCAGAGAGAGAGAGATCAATGCACAAAGAACTGGCAGAGGGAGCAGGGCTTGGTGTTTGAAGACTTCTTCACGGGCTTCCTCCCCTTGCATGTGACCTCTTGGATTTGCCAAATGTGATGTCAGTGCTTGCAGCTGAGGAATCCATTTACTAAGGTATGGAGGCTTCTACCTGATCTGGCACTTCTGAACAGATCCTCTACAATTCCTGGAAGAGCACAAGAGGTTTCCTGGCAAGTAATCACAGGGAAAACTTCCATGAGAAGCCTGTCTTCCTGCCTGTGATTCCTCACAGCACACTGCCAGCTCCTGTGGTACCTCATCTCTCTTACTCAGAAGGTAGAAAAGGATCTTAGGTCTAAGGACAACGAGCACTTAATGTGCTGGTTGCAAGCTGGTGGCTTTACACCCAAATCCTGGACCTCATGGAGCGGGGGGGGGGGCTTCTCTGAAGCTTGTTAGAAAGTGCTGTGAAGATAAAGCATGCAGATCTCCAAGAATTAAGGCCCCAGGTGAGATTTATCAGGGGAAGGTTGTGTTGGGGATAGAGGCTTTCCTTTTCTCTTGGAGAAGCACCATCTTCATCTTGGTTGCATGCAGCACCAATATCCTATCACCTGCATCCTCACAGTGTCGTGCTGCAGCCAGCCCTGGGCTGTCCCTGTGTCCTGGGCTGTCTCTATGCCCTGGGTCTCATTTACCCCAGTGCTGCTGTGGTCTGTTGAACCCCTCAAAGCTGCTTCCCAGCCTCTGCTCTCCCAAAAGACCCCTTGTAGTTTGCTTTGCTTTAACTTGCCCCTGTGTAGGTTCCCACTGCTCTCACAGGTGCTTGGCTGTGGGGTGATCAGGATTGCAGCTCAGGTCCCAGAAAAGTCTGAACTGCTAGAAAGGGCTGGACAGGGCTGTAAGCACAGAGTGCACGTGAGGCCAAAGCTCTGGACAATGTGTGTGCAGCACATCTGCACTGAGAAACACCAGTCTCAACCTGTAAGCAAACACAACAGTGATGAGCACAGCCCCTTGGTCTCTATAAACTGCAAGGCAAGGAGCTGTGTCAGCCTGGGAGCTGGCAGGAGGGACCAAGGGAGTGCTCTGTCTTGGGAAACAGTCCCCAGAAACACTCCAGTGCTGGCACTTCCCACATTTGGGTTGGAAAGGTTGTGCTCTGAAGTATGTGTTTAAATGGCACTTTCTAACCACTCCCAGCCACTGCCACCAACCACCAAAGACAATTCAGTGTCATAAACAACTGAAAGAGCCAAGGCTGTGTTCCCATGCCTGCAATGGCTGGAAGGCTCAGCTCTGGCATCTCTGCCACTGCTGCAGCCAGCTCTGGTGTTAGCTGTGTTGCAATGCTGGCTCTCAGGCATGAGAAGGTGGGCTCCTGTCACTGCTCCCACGTGACTTGTGGTGCACGGAGGCAGTTTCTTCTCAAGCATCATTGTCCCACAGTGACTGAAGTGCTACTTTCAGAACCACAGTGTGAACCTCAGCTTGGCAACACCAGAACAGCTGGGATGAGATGTGAAACCAAACCCTGAAAGCAGAGAGCTGATTTAGTGTCAGCACTTCAGCTTTCCTGGCTGTCCTGATTTTCAAGCCAGAAGCAGCTCTGGCTTTCCTCTTGGGCCCATGTGACTCTCATTATGTGACCATCAGCTCCCCAACAAGGACCAAGCTCTCATACTGCCTGTCTTGGGTTTCAAATGAGTTTAAAATCTCTTAATCCATCTACAAATCTGGATGTGAAGCACTGGGCTGGCTTCCACTGTAGTGTTTTTTCACAGGCATCAGTTGCTTGAGCACATCAAACGTATTCAGCCTTGTCATGATGTGATTGTTGCTCCTCTGACTTATTTTGGTACAGAGCACACCAGCTTCAAGAGAAGTGAGATAAAGAGCAAGGCCTGGACCCTGTGTCCTTACTAAGCAGGTATTTGGTTATGACATGACCTTCTCCTCTGCAGGAGCTGAAGGCAATAACTCACTCTGGAGCAGGGCTGCTTTGGGATGGACTGGCACTGCAGGTGATTTATAGTTAGAGCTGGGCTTGGCAGGTGCTTTTATGGAACAGTAGTTTGGTTTTCTATTGCATTCAACCTGTCCCAAGAAATGGTTTAAAGCATTCTGCTTTATGGCATGGCCAACTACCTCAGCTGGGCAAGAAGTGCACAAAATTGCCCTCTTCTGTTTCCTGGGACTTGGGTAGTGCTCCAGTTGCTGCTGGAGACATGATATTGGCATTGACCAGAGATGGGTAAACTCTGTGCTCAAATATCCAAGTGGATTAGCAGAAACATTGGGTACTGGAAGAGGATCTCACTCCTGTCCTGCCCCAGCCCTCTCCTCTGCTCTCCAGCTCCCTGTGCAATGCCTGAGTGTGTGGACTGAGAATTAAAAGGCCAGCTGAGACCTACTCTGCAGCAAGAAGTGATTGCAAAAACATCATGCAGGCAGTTGCAAGTTGGGAAAGTGTTTCTTCCAGGTGAAATCACAAAGCTCCTCACCCCCACACAGCCCATAGGACCTTTCCTTTCCTCTGCCCTCCCCATGCACCCACGTGCTTGTGTGCCCTGCTGTGTGCTGCTGCCTGCCTGGGTTCTAAGGCAATATCAAAGGCATCAGGGAGAGGTTTTTATTCTTACTGTTGGGGTAAATGAAAGAAAGGGTTGGGACATTTTAATGCAGTGGGGTCACCAACCAGACATGGTTGAGAAATCTGGCAGAAGTGTGAAAGCAGGTGGGGTAAAGCTGTACCCAGAGGCAGAAACAGTCACAGGCCAAAGATGCAGGTTCTGGCTCAGGCTGATGAATGGAGCTGATGCTCTGAAGGCAAACCTTGCCTGTCACAGGAACTCAGGACCCTCCCTGCCTCTGCTTTGCTGACAAGGCAGGACAACAGAGGCAGTTCCTGAAAGCAAAGAAAGTTCAAATTCCTCCAGCCAATTACCTCCTGGCAGTAAATCTTCCACCTCTCTTTCCCAGTCATTGGTGCAGCCTGTCTATTGTGTGGGGAGCCCGTCTGTCTGCCCCAGCACAAAAGGGAGAACAATCAGTGGGCTTGAGTAACATCTCATGTATTAATAGATGCAAGAATAAAGTAGGGAAAGTGTCAAGGAGAGCTGGATCAGGAAAAGATCTCCAAGAGGCTTGCAGAGCATCCAGCTGCCTGGTGCAGGTGCTGTTCAGGCTGGATGCTGCTCAGGGTTGTGATGCAGACCCCTCTGTGTGGAGGTTTGCAGAGAGGAGGCTGTTGCTGGCCTGGAAGGGGGATTGTTGCCTACAGCCTTGTCCAAATCCTCTCCACACACTCCAAAGCTTTCTGCCCCATCAGGTAGAGATACTGAGTCTTCTGGGAGTAGAGTGGCAAACAGCCCTTAGGTTCTGATGCATCAGCATGTTGAGCACCTCCTGGGCCAGATGCTGCCCCTCTGCACTGCTCTGCATCAGAAACACTCTGTGCTACCCAGATCCAAGCTGCTGGGGAAAATGTCTCTATGTTCCTGCCATCAGTCCTGCTGGTCCTGAGAAGTGGGACTATCATGTTCCCAGGATGATTGGGGGGTCAGTGGATGTCAACAGAGGTGCCCTCTCCAGCTTTGCAGCTTGTTGCCATCATCTAACTTGCTGGACCTAGGCATGAACAGTCTCACTCTTACTTTAGACAGCCCAAGGCACTGTTCCTCATTGAAAGGATCAAGGTTCCTGAGGGATCAAATATGAAGTCCATGTTTATCAACAGGACACTGCTTTCCTGCAGTTTCTTGCACAATATCAGTGCAAGGAATGAGAAGCAGCTGCAGTAATGTCTGTGTTCTGAGGGTTTTTTTCATCAGTCTAGAAGAACAAGGAGCTGCCCCTCTGAACTGATGAAGCTGAACCCCATCTGCACTCCTCCCTCCCCCAGACTCCTAATCCCACTCTTGCCTGACAAAAATTACTGAGAGCATGAGAAAGACTCGATGAAAAAGGAGGATTTCCTTAAAGTAAGATGCAAGCTCTGATGAGTCAAGGCAGCCCAGAGTTGTGCAGGTCATAAGAAGGTTGAGGATAACCCACCAGCAGCAGGCAACAGGCTTGTTGGCAGCCCTACTGCTAGAGGACATCCCATCTGGCTGCTGCTTGACCACCACCTCTTCCTGCCACCACATCTGCTCTAACGACCACCAGATGCATATCAAGTGCTTTGAGGGCTAAATGCAAGGGAGGAAGCAAGCAGCTGCTGCAGAGCTCTGGGCAATTAATGTGATGGGCACTTGCCCTGCAGCATCCCCAAAGAGCCTCTCTGCCTGCAGGGGTGGTTGCTGGACACAGGGCTGTGAGGCAGCTGTAGAGTATTCCACTGCTCCAGGATAGCACAGGATGCTTCTCTCATCTATCTCCCAACTCTGCTGCAAACCTCCTCTCTTCTCTGTGTTTTTGACAGCATGTTGCCTGCAGTGAGCTCCTGGTGTCCTTTGGGCCAGGTAAGTCATTTCCCAAGTGATATTAGCAACCCATGTCAGAGGGGTTTTCACCTGTAGCCCCACAGGGCAGGAGAGAGGAGCTGGATGCTGCTGTGCAGAGACACAGAGAGGCTTTGGCTGTGTGCTCAGGTTCAGATGGCTCCTCTGCCCTGTTTGAGTGGAGCTGACCTTGGACACAGAGACTGGGGAATAAGTGTAGGTAATCTAGGGAATACTTTGGGTTTTGACTGCCTTCCCACTCAGGATGTGGCCACAGTCCTTGGGGTATTGGCAGACACCTTATGGTTGGAATGGTTGCTGGCAGCCTGATCCTGCAGAAACCATCTGCAGAGCCATGACCTGCCTTGCTCCAGGTCCCTGTGGTTCTTGCTCTGCCTGTATGGTGGAAGGAGGTATCTCTGGATAACAGAGAGAGAGAGAAGCAACATCTCCCACACTGATCCAGCACTCCTGTGCCACTCCAGTTTGATTTTACTCCTATCTTAAGCAGTTCAATTGTGCAAAAAGTTTCTGGAAGGAAACAGTGACCATGTCATTTTTCCCTGCATTTTGGACTCAGCTTTGGGATCAGTAACCTTTCATTCTCCCATCAGACTGAGGCACAGAGAGAGAAAGTCTTCCTCTACACTATGGCTTGGAGCTGGCACAGGTCCCACGACCCATTGATGTGCTGAACGTTGTTGGGGGAGTCTGAAACCACCATCACAGCCACAAAGTGGGGAATGATGGATGACAGAGACAGGGAGACCTCACTCTCATTAGCAGACTCCTCAGGTGCTGTGCAAGTGGCTCCTTCTGAGCCAGCTACACCCATTCCTTATCTGGAGCTGCTCCTCACTGCCACAAACCAAAGGTCAGCATCTTGCAGGATCCTCTGAGTGGTCTCCATGCTGCTTCTGGCAGTTGGCATCTCACAGTGTTTGAGATGTGAAGTGCAGCCTGGGCTAGAGATGAGGATCTGGCAGCAGAATTAGGCAACCCAAGCATCAGGAGCCCCTGAGCAGTGACAGCTTCTCACACAGAAACCAGCATCGTGCCCAGAGCACAGCAGAGACCTGGACTGGCAGCAGCAATGTCTGAGACCTGTTGGGGAGCTGCATCCTTGTGCCTACTCTGGTCCCTACTCACAGATGCCATTGCTGCTACTAGAAACTGAGCTCTGTCACTGTGGGACATGGCTTAGGGCTGTTCTGGAGCTGGAGAGGGGGTGGCAGGTCAGGGCAAGGGCACAAACTACTGCACAGGCTGGTGGGAGGTGCAATCCCCAGCTGTGTATGAATGCTGCTGCAAAGCTCTTTCACAAGATTAATCCCATTTCTAGATCTCAAACAGAAGCAGCAAAGCACACAAGAAGACAAGAAAAACATCCTGAACAGAGTTACTTGTCACCAGCTGCTACAGGTAAAGTCACAACTCCAGCAAGAGTTGGGAATGGTGCCCAGTGGGCAAAGGGGCACCAGAGAGACCGTGGTGTGATGTGTGTGACCACAGGTTAATGTCTTTACATACTGTGCTGCAACAGGGCTGCTGCAGGCAGTGGCCACCTTTGCTCAGAGCTGTCAGAGGTCCTGGTGCTTGAGCATCATTTCTAAGAGGGCTTCTGCTTGGAAGTGCAAAGGAAAGCCTCAAGGCAGTGGGCATGATGAGCCCTGAATCACCATGCATCAGTGCATTCCTGTCACAATAGTGCAAGCAATCCCAGTCTTGCTTTCAACACCAGAGATGTCCATCTCCAGCCTTGCAATGCCCCAGATGGCTGCAGGATGACTCACACATGCATTTATCTCACGGAGACATTAGCATTTCAAGGCAGACACCTCAGTGCAGTCAGTTCCCTTCCAGTGATGGCTTCCATGTAGGTTCCAAACACATCCATCCAATCTCCAAAAGCCAACCCAATTTGAAGAGCCACCTCTCAAAAGCATCATCCTGGTAGGTGCTACCCCAACTCCTCCCAGAGGGACCTCAGACTGAAAAGCTGTGTGGGTGCAGGATTTGCAGTATCAGGTTCTGGTGTCAAGCTGCAAGGGATGGAGCTTGGTGTGGGAGAAGCTGCTCCATGGTAGGAGACAGGGCTTCCTGGGCAAGGAGGGGCAGGTGTGGGATTTCTGAGAAAGGCTGGTGGTGTTTGTTCTGCAGTGCACAGGGAACAGGCCTCAGCCTGTGTTCTTGGTAAATAAATGAGATTACATCAAGAATACACCCAACTCTTATAATTTCCTTTTCATCCTAAACAAAACCAACCCTTCATGACTCTGGGGATTGTCAGCTTGCTTGGCCAAAAGGGTTAAGAGTGAAGGATATGGTGTTTCTTTTATATGCTTTTTCCATTTTTGAACATTTAGGGGCCTGGGAAGACCCTCACATTGTGTGACTTCAGGAGCCCCTGTTCCCTGCAAGCTCTGAGCAGTGTAAAGGGTTTGACATCATCACCAGTCGTGCACATGCTGCCTTCTCTGCTCATGGAATCAACACTTGGTTCAGTTCCTTGCCAACCCATCTTCCAGACAGTTACCTGGGACACTGATATTTGGCTTCACAGAGACAATCACTGATAGCTTGCAATGCCCAGTGAGGATGGGAGGTGAGACATCAACACTTAAAGCTGCTGCTGGGTACCAACCTCCAGACCAAACAGAGGCCACTCAGCCAGTCTTTGTTATCTGACACATCTCCCCCTTCCCTCCTCACCAGGCTGCCATCCTTCAGCCATGCTGCAAGTAATGTGTGTCAAAGCCAAGGAGTGCCTTGGTGCCACCTGCATCTGCTGGGCAGCTTACAGAATGCATTCCCCCATGCCAACCCAGGGTTTTTGGTTTGCCTGCCAAAAATGCTGAAGTTTCTCCCATGTTTGCTGTTGATCTTTCATCTCTTTCCATGTTCCACCTATGCAGGGAGGGCCCTGCAAAAGCATCATTGCCTTGACAAGAGGACCTCTCAGTATCCACCACTTGTCACCAGAGGCAACTGTTACTGATGTTGGGTTGCACAGGCAGCTTTGGATATAGACAAAAGGAGTCTAAGGAGGAGCAAAATGAAAATGTCACCCTTGGGTAGCTCAGTGTTGAGATACCCTGGAGAGATTCCAAAGCTGGGTGGCTGTGGCTGAGGGACGTGGTTTAGTGGTGGCTGTGGCAATGTTGGGGGAGCAGCTGGACCTGATAAAGATTTTTTTACCAACCTAAACCATTCTGTGATACTGGGAAGGTCTGAACAGATATGTTAAGACATGGCAAATTCATGGCAAGTTACCCAGACTATCTCTGCCCTACCACATGTTCACACCAGTGTTCAGAAGAGACAAAGGTTCTGCTCACTGGCTGTGCTGGGCACTCTTTGCCTCCTTTCCCTGTGCTGGGGTACTCAGTCAGCAGAGAATGGAGCAAAGCACTGAATGCATTGCTGGGAGGGTGAAAAGGTTTTTGATGAACATTTGCTTTGCCAAATATGCTTCTGTGATGACAATGCCAAAGTTGACAAAGCAGCCTCAGGTTTGCCAATGATTTGTGTGAAGGCAAGGCTTGCAAAACTCTGGAGAGATTCACATGCTCTTGTCTTCACAGAGTCCCTCAGAAGGTGTTGCCCTTCATCCAAACTGACACAGTTAAATGGACTTGAATTGCCTGAAATCAGTTCAGACAAAACACTGTCTTCAGCTGAGAAGAAATGTTCCTGCTTTTAACTTGTGAGAACAGTCTAATGTGTTCTTCTAGGGTTTTTTTCTCTGCTTTGTCCATCCCCACCTACAAAGACTCAGACAAGACTTGCTGAAAGGCCAGTTAATCTGATCAAGGCTGTCTCAAATATGCCCAATATGTCTTTTTCAGAACAAACCCAAGGATCAAGATGCAACATTTGCTTTCCTTCAGTGTCTGTATTCCACACAGAAAAAAAATCCCCAGCGTTCAGGTCTCTATCACATCACATACATCACATCACATCACAATCACTCTTGAGGGGGATCCAATTAGGAAAACTCTTAGGAGGATTATCTGACCTGCAGGTCCAAGCAGATGCTTCTCATTATCCTGTTTGGTGTCACTGTGAAGTCCAGAGATGGTTTTGTTTGACACAGCCAAGTGCTTTGAGCATTGGAGGACACCAGTCAATTCAGCATGATTCAACTTTCCCAGTGGAAACTTGAGCCATTGTGGCAAACAGCACTGTGCTCTGAAGGAAATGTTCAATTTGAGGACAAAATGCATTTTTCCATTAAAGGAGAAAAGGAAAAAAACAAACCCAAACCCTTAACTAGAAACTTCCCTCTCACATTGAGTGGCTCCTGTGCAGGAGCCCATGTGCAGCATCTGCCTGGGAAAACCAGCCAGGAGCTGCTTGTTTTGGAGACAGGTTTTCAGAAGGGTTTAGCTTCCTTGGAAGCACCTCAGCACAGCCTGGATTTCACAAGCATCAGCAGCACCTGTCAACACAATGGGTCTGGATTTAAGAACTCCAGCACCAAAGGCATCAATCACTTCACCCCAGGCATCCTGGGATGCAGCAAGGAGAGTGTGGGCAGCGGGTTGAGGGATGTTCTTCTCCCCCTCTGCTCTGCCCTGCTGAGGCCTCATCTGGAGTCCTGTGTCCAGTTCTGGGCTCCCCAGCTCAAAAAGGACAGGGAACTGCTGGAGAGAGGCCAGTGCAGGGCTACCAAGATGATCAGGGGACTGGAGCATCTTCCTCATGAGGAAAGACCTGGGGCTGTTCAGCCTGGAGAAGAGAAGGCTGAGGGGGGACTTTATCAATGCTGATCAATACCTAAAGGATGGGTGTTGAAAGGATGAGGTTACACTATTTTCTGTAGTGTCCAGTGACAGGACAAGGTGTAATGGACATGGGCTGGAACACAAAAAGTTCCACTTTAGGTAGTAGAAAGGAACAAATCTACTGTGTCCTTCTCATGATGGGACCATGGTTTATAACAACTCACCCATGGCCATAGTTTTATAACCATTTCACAAGCAATTCCCACATTGCACCCACAACAGGCTTGAAAACCCCTTCTGAAGGACAATTTTTCCACCAGAGCATTTCACAGCGTGGGAACTGCTCTGAGCAGAGGCAGCAGGGAAAGCCTGGCAAAATGAGCATTTTCCTAAGCTTCCCAAGTCAAAGGCATGTGAAACTGGCTGGGGCAGTAAAGCAGGACCTGCTGGAGGCACCAAGAGAAGGGATTCAAGAGCAGTGCAAAGAACCAGTTCATGGATATTACAGATCTGCTTCCTATTTCTTTTGCTGTCTCTTTTCTAAGCTCTGGATCCTGAACCAATGAGACTACATATTCCACTGCAGTTTGGGAAGAAGACAGTCCTGACCTCTAGCCATTCCTTTGGACTTCAGTGGAGATACTACATCATTTCAGAGACTAGATCCAATGCAGCTTCCCTCCCATTCCTGAACACTGCCTTGTTGGTTGTCCCAAGGACCAAGCCTTCAGCAATCTGCCTGTGCTGCCTCCGTATGGTCACAACCTCCATTCTCACATGGTCACAACATCCACTCCCACTGCTGTGTGCACACAAGTAGTAATTTGTCCCTGGGTTTCTCAAAACCAAATGGTGCCTGTTTTGTTCTGCTGGTAAAGCTCTGCCACCTGGCAGAGGGACAGGTTCCTGTGGTACCCTTCTGGTTCTCAGTTCCCCTCACCTTCTGCTCTAAAGATGCCCACTGAACCTTCTTTCATTTCCTTTCTCCCAACCAGCCATCAATCCATACCAACTGAATTTCTCTGATGGATTTTGATGGGGGCTCAACTTGGAGCCTTTCTGGAAACTCCATGGTTTCCTCTCCTCAGACCCTCTTCGTTTTATCTCCTACCCTATCTACCTTTTATCATTTTATCTACTAATTCTGACCCTTCTGGCTCCATCTGATGAGCTTAAGGGTCTGTGATTCCCTGCAGTATCCCTGAAGGCTTTTCAAAAGTCAGTGTTCCATTTGTCCCCTTGCATTTATCAATCAATAGGGTGAGCAGGATGGTAAGCAGGTCACTAGTTTTGAGTTTGGATGTCTTTAGAAGCTGTGTATGATCTGCTTCTGTCATTTTGTGTGTGTGTTATTCATCTTATTTATTAGTCCTTAGATTTGACCATGTTAAAAATGGCTTTGAGGGAAACATTGACAAGCTCAGGAAACAACAGACAGAGAGTTATTTCATGTTATGGTGATGGCTCCTGTGTTTGAGCAGCTCTTCTCATCTCTGCCACTTTTTGGCCTGTCAGATTGCCTGCTTCTTGTGTTTATATTGTTATGAGTGGCTGCTGGTACACTGCAAAAGTAAGTAGCTGTTCAATGTTGCCTGGCTCTCTCACCCCATTTCCCAGTGATGTGAGCTGGGGTGAGGGGCTGTCTCTCCTGGCACAATCTTTAGCCCTTTGGAATGAGGAGATAACATTATTCATTTCTGATGTTTGTCTCAGTGTGTCATCAGGAATGGTGTCAGCCCAGCCAGGATCTCAAGAGGAAAGGTGCTTGGCATTGCATGAGTTGGAAAACAAGCACTTGTTATGACAATATAAGACTTGGCTATGGAGACACAATGCTGCTGCCCTCCACCCTCCCCTTTGGGCTGATGACCACACTGGCCCTGGGAGAGCCAGATTTGGGTTCCTTTGTCCATTGTCAGAGCCAACATGAAAGCAATTGGAGGACACCTCTGAAAGCCAGCCAGAGGGTTTGCACATCCCTCAGCTGTCCTCACATCCCTGTTGTGTGCCAGCAGGGCGACTTATTTCCATCACACATCAAGGTTTGGGAAATCAGGTAAGGCAGTTGTGAGAAAAGACATCCTTTACCTCTTGATCTTGAAAATGAGGTTGCAGAGAATGCCTTTACAAAACTGCAGCTGGGAGACGTCTGAAGGTTGGCAAGAGAAGCCTCAGAAGAGGAAAATGAACAGGATCTTGTAGAGCAGAGACAGACTCTTTGAGCATTTGCTCGTGTTCTTTGGCCTGTCTGATGCTGCAGTTCCCTTGCAGCCTTTTTAATGATGGGTTTTTTTTTTTAGAGATTTACTAGGTTCCTTTCTAACAACACTTTGGGATAACTTGGGGTGATTGATTTGATTCTCCCAGGGCACGAAGCGACCTGAGCAGCTTGTGAACTCAGTCCCAGGGGATTTCGTTTGTCACAAACTCAGAAGTCAAATTAGAGAGGCAAAAGTCTGAAGAGGTTTTTCTATTGAACTCCTGAGCTGCTTCATCAGCCCAAGGGCAATGAAAATGAACCCTGAGAGCTCACAGACTTGGCCACACCAGAGACGGTTTCTATCTTTTGGTGCTTTCTGAGCTTCATGAGCTTTTATCACCAATTAATTAAAGACTTCACCAAATGATCTCCCCATTCCTGGTCTTATTAAAGAGGGGGATGTTTGAGTCTCATCACCACAGTCTGAAGCCTACAGTACACATGTCTACATCTGAGCTAGGCTTTGGATTCTCTTTCTAGTCTCATGAAGAGAACCATGACCTTTCACTGTGTGATTCACACAACCTGGTTTAGACAGAGATCCATCACACCCTGGTTGCTGAGGAAATAGCAGGTGGTGTTAAACAGGTTTTTATAGTACAAACAGACCCTTCCCATCAGTTGTTAAAGTAGATGTTTCTCATTGTGCTGGAGGAGCTGTGGTAGCTCAATTAAAGCCCTTCCAGCCACAGCTTCCTCCTGACACAGGCTGGTTTTGGTGGCTGACGTTGGTTGAATTCAAGAGAATCAGCTGCTATTGATGGGCTACCTGGAGCTGAGCCACTCCTCACCTTACAGCTGTGTGATAAATCCTGATGCATGCAATCACCCCCAAAAGCTTCCCACACTCTGCTGTCACCAGCTCCTCAAAACTCTGCCTTTGCATCCTTTAATGCTTCCTGCTTTGAGCACTAATCCAGCCTTTTCCCATCCCATAGACCTTTGTGACCTGGTTTCAGTGCTTGCTTCAGTGCAGAGCCTGAAGCCCTGACTGTGGAGACCCACAGTACAGACTGAGAGCACTAGATAGGTTCTTGCAGGTTTCTTTCCCTTTCCAGCTTCTTATAAAGACCAGACTAGAGGCATTTAAAATAGTTGGTAATGAGGAAGGGGAAATGCCAGCTGCCTACAGGAGCAGTCTCTGCTAGCACAGGCAAGGCTTAGCCTTTCAGAGGACAAACACCAAGCTACCTTTGTGGGGAACAAGAACTCCTGCACATAGATAAGCTTAATAAGATCATGGGGTGGTCACCTTCTGCCCTGAGCACAGGCATTAACCAGGGAACCCTGCTCTATAGTCAGCAGGAGTGTAACATAAGCAAGAGAGATGTCCCACCAACAAAAATCACACCTGGGAAATAGCCCTGACACAAACATGGTTTTACTGAGGAAATCACAGCACTGACTCCTTTTGTTGTCTCCAGGATAAAGCTGGATGAGACAGAGATGGATACAGAGTGTTGAAGCAGATACACCTCATCTTGAGGCTGCCAAAGTCCTGTGCTCCCTGGGGTTGAGAGGACTCTGTCCCCCATACTGGGGTAGCACACCCAGGGCTTGCACCTCCCTCACCAGCAAGGAACCAGTCCCAGCTCCATGTGGGATGGGTGCAGAATGGCATGAGAGCACAATTCCTTTTCCACTGGATGCACAATGTTAATGGGTGACCTTGCTCTGCCCTGGGCATGTTGCCCTCCAGGTAGAAGGAAAGGAAACTATTCCTGGGACACAGCTCTCTGCTATGGTCACAGCTTGTAGTTCTGCCTGGAAACCCTGCTCCAGAACCACAGCAATATGTGGCACCCACCAGCTCAGCCAGTCCTGTCCAGCTCCGTCTCCATCCCACCAGACTCACAATGGTGTCACTCTTGGGACTTAATCCCAAATGGGGGCAAGAGAGGTGATTTACACTGAGGAAACTCACAGTATGGAGTCACTGAGGATCTTTTGAGGTGGAAACAGAAGATCTTGACAGCAGAAAGGAGCTTCACTCTTGCTGAAGTCTGGCAGCTTGTGTTTTGACACCCCTGCTGGTTGCTGTGGTGTGGACAGTGAAATGACCCCCAAGTACAGTGGTTTTAGTTGCCTTTTTTTTGACAGATGTGAGCCAGTGTAAATGCTGCAGCACCTCGAAGCTGGGGGATGGGGAGGATTAAGAAGCAGATATCACTGGAATCAGTAACCACCAAAGACAATGCAGATGAGATGGGTTCATCTGTTTAGCTCAGTCTCCACATCCTTGTAGGAGGCAGCAAAGCCAGAGGAATGCAGAGCCTGCACATGTCAGGAATAATGAATTGTTCCATTGTGACACTTAATGGGAAGGTTCATTAATTACCAGGAGTGTTTAAACTGTGGAGGGTTACCCTGGCAATGGCCAAATGCTATGGGCAGGCCCCATGTTCCCTGATGCTCTCCCAGATTGAGAAATCACAAGCAGAGCTTGTGCAAACGTCCCACCCCTGGCAGCCCTGTGCCAGACCAATGCCTGAGTGCCCAGTGCTGCTTTCACTCAGCTCTTCCCTGTGCTTGTGGCTTCAGCAGCAGACAAGGCTCCTGCCTTGCCCCTTCCCTGGTCCTGCTTAGAGGGAACTGTGTGGGGCTGTGAGGGGACAGAGCAGAGGTGGCAGGCAGGACTCTGACCTGGAGAAGGGGCTGCAGCCTCCTTGCTGGAGCTGTGGGAATGTGTCCTCACATGTATCTGGTCTGAGGCTCCAGGGTCCTGGCCATCATCTGCCCAGTGCCTGAGGAACACTGTCACCAAGTACAGCCTAGAGGGGACCTTCAGTGCTCTGAGCTGGAGAGAGCTCCCAAGGATCCTCCCTACCCCATGATCAGGCTGCTTCTGCTGTTCACTCTTTGCTCCCCACAGCTCAAGGCAGGGAACTAATACAGGTGTTGCTCCATGTGAAGGAGAGAGGACTCCCTTTGCCACCACTTCTGCTCCCAGCTCCCTGGCAGCTGCCAGATGTTGGCAGCTTTGCCTGCTGCCAGTGGCTGCAGCTCCAGTGGAAAGCCCTGAGTGCCAGTCCTGCTCCCTGCCTCTTTAGACAGGGATGGATGAAGGGATGACCCCAGCACCTGCAGCCCTGTCTCTTGGGAGAAAGGCAGCGAAGTGCGTGGGCCATGGCTGGAAATCAGATGCCCTGCAGGTGACTCAGTGGCACTCCCTCTGCTCATGCACCAGAGTATCATCTGTCCTGTCCAGACAAGTTGCACCAGCATGAGCAACAACTAGGAGCCAGCAAGATCCCAAGATGACAGTCTCTGAGTGCCCAGTGCTGCCAGGATCCACCTGTGAGAAACAGCCCCTTCTCTGGGCACGTGTGGTGGGCACCACTGGAGGAATCCAACATGTGTCACTGGGAAGCCACAAGAGCATAGCAGCTCTTGCCTTATCTCATTCTCCAGTGGGTGGTCTCTGCACACCAAGAACCTTTCTTCTGCTTTCAAGTGAATAAGGAGAGCTTTCCTGTCCCCAGCACACGCTGCTGCTGCAGTGCCTGGCTGCACCACTGCACTGAAGGGGTGGAAAATCACTATCCTTGGCTCTTCTGAGGGCAAAGCTCCACTGATCAGCACTATTGGGAAAGAGCAGGGCCAGGCTGGGGAGCTGAACCCTCCTGCTGAGGAGTTGGACCTTGCTTGTGGGTGTTTAGCAACAGACAAACTGCTGTGGATGGACCTGACTCATTGACCCTGCCTTTGCTCCGTGCCCCTGTGGTTCTGGTGGATGCCCTGCTCCTGCTGCTGCATGCCTGCTTTCATAAGCTATGTGGGCAGTGGCAATATTTGACCAGAAGAATACAAAATTTCCCAGGTAGACAGCATGTGTGGGCTGTGTTGGTCAGAAAGCTTTGGCCACAGGGCAAACGGACAGGAAGAGGAGTGGATGAAGGACTGCAGCATCCTACAGCGTGGGGAAACCTGAGTCCCAGAGCCTGGCATTCACAGAACTGAGCAGAGACTTGCCCAGGGATGGACAGAGTGGTCCCCAGTGCTCCTCCTGTTTGCCAGAATGCACTAGGTCACTCACTGTTTCCTCCTTGAAGGATGCTCAGCCTTCCTGGACTCCTTTGTCCTTCAGGACTGCTGTCAAGCACCTTCCTAAACACGTCAGTCTGCCCTTGGAAAGTCTAAGGTGGCAGTTCTGCTGAACCTCTCCTTGCTCCTCAGAGGATCAGGAACTCAGTCATTTTGTGATCACCATGCCCAACACAGCCTCCAACCATCACATCCCCCACAAGTCCTTTGTTCACCAGCACCAGGTCCTGCAAGGCACCGTCCCTCACCAGCTGTGTAAGGAAGTTCTCCTCCACAGCCTCCTGCCCTGTCTCCTCTCTGCTGTGTTTTGTTCCCAGCAGACATTGGCTAAGTTGAAGTCCCTCATGAGAACAAGGGCCAGCAATCCCAAGAGTTTTCCCAGCTGCCTAAAGAGTATTTCATCTACCTCCTCATCCTGGTTGAGGAGTCTCCAACATCCCCCTTGTTGCCCTACCCCTTGGTTCTTACCCAGAAACACTCTGTCATCATCACCACTGACCTCTAAACAGCCAAGATTGTCCCTAACACAGAGGGCTGATTTCTCCTTCCTTCCCTGTCCCTTCTGAAGACTCTGTAGCCATCCAGTGCCACACGGGTATCATCCCACCACATTTCCCTAATGGCAACTCTATCTTACTTTTCTTGCTACACAACGACTCTCAGATCCTGCTGCTTGTTGCCCAGGTACAGTCCTCCCTGGCAGCAACCAGAGTGGCTCAGTAGGAATGGTGAAAGTGCCTGATGTCATTTCTTTCTTGTGGCAGAAACTCTTCTGGGATGGCTTCTGCTAGAGACACCCCCGGGAGTCAGTGCAGCCTGCATTTGGGAGTCATACTTGTGTACAAGGCTGGTTCCCTAAAAGCCCTGGAGCTGGCAGTGCAGGGGAGCCAGCCAACTCTGCTTCCCCCATGTAGACACAACCTAATTCCAAGCTGAAAGTTCCTTCAGACACATTTTTGTATGTCAGGATTCCTTTTTCTTTGGTGCTACTTTCATCTCCACTCCACGTATTGCAGCCCTATCATAATAATAATAGTAATCATAATAGCAATAATAATAATAACACCTTCTGTATGTACATTGCACCTTTCATCCAAGGATCTAAGTCACAATTACAGCCCCACACATTCCTGTCTATTACAGCCCTATAATTCTAAGGCTGCTCAAGCATCCAGACTTCAAAGGGAAAGTGGATTTCCCCTCCAGCCCAGTCACGGTGCCCAACATGATGGAGATGTTTTAAAGATGCCTTGGCAGTAGCCAGAGATGGAAGAGCCAGAGGAGCTCTCTGAAGCTGAAAGGAGCCTTCACGGGCTCTTTCCTCCCCTCTCCCAGACACTCTCTCATCTCCTTGGAAAGGCAGTGCAGCCTTTGGGCTGAGGGTGATGCTCCCGTGTGTATCTGTGCAGGTGAAGATGAAAAGACAGGAATGATGTTGAGATGAGGAACAAGGGAGGACAGAAGCTTTCCTGGGTCAGGCAGAACACCCAGTGTTTTGGCCAAAAGTAAATTCACAGGGAAATGATGCTCTACTGAAAAGAGCAGCAGTGGAGGTGGTGGAACATCTCACTGGAAGATCTTCTCTCTTCTTTTTTTAAGGGTTTAAAGATTGTCAAGTACCTCAAAAATGAAACAAAGCAAAACATCCCAGGGATACCCAGAGCAAACATGGGTTGGTTTGGGTTTAATTGCAAGGGAAAGCTGAAAAGCAAAAGTTATTTGTTTAAGCCAAGCCAATCTTTCCCTTCCTTTCCCTTTTGGTTTAGTCAAAGAGCTGAAGTAGCTGTCATTTACCCCCAGTTTACTCATACCAGAAGTACTGGCCCAGGCTGACCAGGGAGGGGGTGGAGGCTCCTTCCCTGGAGGGCTTCAAACCCCACCTGGACACATTCCTGTGTGACCTGATCTAGGTGGGAGCTGCTTCTGCAGGGGAATTGGACTGTATGAGCTCTAAAGGGCCCTTCCAACCCTCTCATTCTGTGATTCTGTGATTCCAAGTGTGCTAAAGCAAAGCAGCTTCCTACAGAAAACACAAGAGCTTTGGCTGGGCTGCAGGTTCCCAGCTGGGTTCACTTTCCCTATAGAGCTCCCCAGTGCTACCCAGGAGCTTTTGGAGAGCTGCTGGACACAGCTCCAGAGGAGCCTTTCAGTAGCTGCACTGACTTGTGGCTGAGTCCAGGAGCAGGGAGTGATGAGGTCAGAGGACATGAAAGGCAGGCTGCAGCCCTGGGAATTTGGGGTTGCTCTCCTTCATGTTGTGGCTCAACAAATGTAAAGCTCAAGAATTTTTTAATGAACTTTTAAAAGGGATTTGAGCTTGAGAGGTCCAGACATGTGGCTGAGAAGTGCTGAGTGTCTCCAGCTCTTCTGTAGCAGGGTTTTAATCAGCTCATCTCAAAGAACATTAGAGAAAGGTTTATTAGTGCTGCTTAAAAGACAGGGAGTCTGAGGCATAGGAGAAGGAGAGAATTTGTTGGGGGGTAAACCATGAGGCTGGGACAGAGCTAGAAAACACTGCAGGTTCCTCATGCTGCACTCCAGTCCTCTGTATCTTCCACCTCCACCATGCAAGGGAGCCAAAGCTGCAAGTCTGCTCCCCAAAGTCAGTGTCTTTTTCTCCCTCTATCTAGGAGAAGCCCTTTCCTCAAAGCACCTGCAAGACAGTCAGTGGAATGTCATCCCTTGGAAAAGGAATGGGGCTGTCTCATGGTAGCACCAGCTGAGCCAGGACACCTGACAGGAGCAGGGCAGCTTTCCCAGCTCACCTCAGACACACCACGTTAACCAGCATGAGCTGCAACACGTTTCCTCTCCCCTGTCTTCAATAAATCAAGGCTCCCAGCATTCATGCTTTTGTCACTAATAAATCTTTTGCTGTTTTACACCACATGAAAGCACAATAATACCTTCCCTGACAGGCACTTCCCTGTGCAGGACTGCAGCTGCAAACACAACCTGCAGCACAGGAACCTGCTGGTTTTGGCCCTGAGCTGAAGTTAAAGACAGTATGTACAGAGAAGCTGCCCCAGGAAGCCAGAGCACATGGGAAACCACCCTGTGCAACCAGCACCTCAGTAATTTGGGGAGCTCATTGCCACAGGAAAGTGGTGCAAAAAGGAAAAGTCTTGCTGTAATCAAGTCTTGTTAAAAGTCACCTGTAATCAAGGGCTTGTCTTGGTTGTGATAGCTTTGGCTCTGCAAACACAACACACCTGACCCTAAAGGTATGTCTCTGACCTCTCAGACATGCAACAGAACCTTGGGACAACACCTGACAGCTCTTGTGCCCCTGTGTACAGGAGAGAAGAAAGCCTTAGGATGCAGTGACTCTGCACCTCATCTTCCTTTGGGAGATGCTGACTGAGCAGCAGCCTTTTCATGTCCATGGTGAGATGGATTCACAGTGCTGCCTGGGAAGGCAACACAAGCCTGTCAGCTCAGCCAGGGGTGCAGTTGCAGGAATGGGGGCAAAGCTACAACCAGAACTTCTCCCCATGTTCCAAATGGCACATTTCCACCCCTCTCCCATGCCAGAGGTTCCCAGCACAGCACACACAGCCCTACCAGGATCACACGTGGGGCTTGGGCTTTGGCTTCTCTTTGAATGAAGAGGAATGTCCCTAATCAGTGCCCCACAGGGATGCTCAGTGCTGAAAACTTCCCCAAGGGAGTTTTTTTTCTCACCAGGGTCTCCTTGTAGTGGGACCTGTGGTTGCTCCCAAGGAGAGGCAGCAGGTCCTGCCTACAGCTGCATCTGACTCACTCCACTCCCCTGGGCACTGCTTTTCATTGCTAAATCCTTCAAAGAGGTTTAAAGAGCTCCAGGAAGGATTGCAAACAAGGTAAATGGAGATGGAGAGCTGCTGATACCTCAGGTCATACCATGGAGACTGCTGGAGAGCTGCCCTGCTTTGTCACTGTCAGCAAAGCTCGTGCTGGTGGATCTGGGAAAGGTTTTGTGTTGTCCCTTCCTGGATCCTTGCTGCATCCCTGCAAGGCTGCAGGTACCACTTGTGTCCTCCCTTTGCCCCCTGTCACTGACACAGCTCCTGCCTCCACTCAAGCAGGAACCTGGCTCTGTTTTGACTGGATGCTTGTGCTCGGTCTTGCTCATCTTTGTCAAGGCTGTTTCTGATCTCTCTTCAGCTCCTCCCAAACTCAAGTCCTTCTCCAAGACCTTAGGTTCCTCCCAGCCCTGACAGTCCTTTCTTATCCCTTCCCCATCACTTTTGAAGGCACTACTGTGGTGATCCCCATCCTGTCCCCAGCTCCTCTCTGCCTCCCTGACCCTGGGCAGGACTTGGTACTGCACACAAGGAGCTCAGCATCGGGCTGCCTTTAGTGACCCTTTCCCCACCCAGGGCTGTTTCACTGGGGTGCAGGAAAGTGGCACAAAGCCTGGTTCCTCCAAAGGTGAACCTTGGAGGGGGGGCAGCAGCTTGTTCCACAACATTAGAGGCATTTTGGCACCCCAGCCAAAGTGTCTGGGCTCAGCTCTTGGCAGAGGGTGCTGCACCCTGAGAGGGGGTGACGGGGGTCCCTCAGCCCCCACACAGTGAGCTGGGAAACGCTGTGTTTCCCTTTCCCTCCTCCACTCCCCTGCTGCTCCCTGACCCAGGCAGGTGCAGAGAGGGAGAGGCATTTGCAGCTCCATTGCTGCCTTTTGGCACCAGACCCTCTACCAGAATCAAAGAGCTTTTCAAAGAAAACCCTAAACTCCTTTAATCGGCAGCTCGAGCTCCTCCCGCACAGATCTAAGGGCCGTGAGCTCAGTGTTTTCATTGCCCCAGGCAGATTTATGAGCTTATTCTTCAAGGAAGGGAGGGAGAGAGGGGAGGCTGTGGCATATTACTTAGCCTAGGGGATGGGCAGGGAGGAGAAGGGGGAGGATGGAGGAAGGCATTTGCTGTGGAAGCACACGACAACCTTGCAGGGAGCCAGGCTCTGCTGTGGCCGGTGCTCTGGGGCACGATGGAGAGGCAAAGTGGGGTGGGATGTGAGTGAGGAGCAGGCTGCTGAGGCTCAGGAGCAGGCTGCTGGGACTGAGGGCCCAGAGCATGTGGCAGGTGAGCAGCAGCTCCCTCCCTGCCTGCTCCCACCAGCCTCACTCCCTCCCATGGTCTGCACCAGAACTGGGGCATCCCTCAGTGCACCAGTGGGAGGGACTGGGCTCCTCCAGCCCAAGCAAACTGCCCTGGCTGCAGGTTGCAGAGTGAAGGAGGAGTGAGGACACAGTCATCTGCAGCTGCCCACCTCCAGAGCACAGCCCAGTCCCTGATGTTTTCCCTGGCCACTGCACTGCCCTCCCCATCCTGCTCCTGCCTGTGCACCTGCACCCTTCCTGCTTCCAGCTGAGAGGCAAGTGCAGGGAAGATCTGGCTGCTTCCTCTCCCAAAGAGATCTAGGTACCTGGCTTTGGGATGGGACAGATCCTGTGTCTCACACATCCTGCAGCCCTACTCAGGCAGTTCCCCAGCAAGAAGGGATGTTTGCTCACATCCAGCACCTCAGACGCTCTGCTGCTGCTTCCCAACAGCCCTGCAAAGGATGTTCCTCTTTCCTTTGGAATCAAAAGCTCGGGGAGGTCTCAGCCATGGCTTGTGATACCAAAGCCACAGCAGTGCTTGTTGTAGATGGAAGCATTTGGGAGCTGCAACCCTTGTTCATGGACCAGCTGCTCTCCAGAGAGCGCAGCATCCCCTGAATCCCAGCAGTACTCACATGGGATGACAGCAGCCACGTAAAGTAACACATTGCTGGACCCAAAGCTCATGATATCAAGAGGTAAAAGGGAGCAGAGCTCACGACAGAGAAAGGGGCTGAGAGATGCTGAGGCAGGAGACAGAAAGAGCTGTCATGAACCTGAAAGTTTCACCTCACTAGAAGTTTAGACTTTAGTATTTCCTTTCCTCTGCACCCAGAGCAAAGAGCCAAGGTGTCAGCGTTTAGTACAGAGCACCAACCACCAAAAAAAGAGTCACTCTGTTGTGTTTTAGAAACATCAAGGTGCTTTGCTTTGATACTTTTGGAGTCCTGCAAATGTGGATATGAAATTGCCCATTGGCAAAGGCAACACCAGCAGGTGCAAACATGGGAATGGAAGGTTTTCTGTTCAATAAAGTCACCATGAAGTGAAAACATTGCCATGATCTCTCTTGATTCAGCCTCTTACTACACTCACAGACCCAGGAACTCTGGTCCATTTTCATGAAGCTTTTCCTTTTCAGTGAAATGAGGCATTGCTTGAAAAGAATCATCCCACCACATGTGCTCCTCAGGCAACTCCAGACTGACCTTACTGCTGATGGTGCTGCAATTCTGGCTCTGCTCTGAGCTCTGCCCATTCCCTGGGACATCAGCTCCCTCACCACTGCTTTTGTCTGCTCACTGCAGGGCTCAGGGTGCTCCTGCTGCTCTGCCCTGAGCCCACACACATCACTGTACAGCTTCTGCAGCATTAGGGTCATGGGGTGAAGATCCTCTGCTCTCTGACTGCTAAACCAGCAGCTGCCTGCTTTGGGACCTGGAAATTTCAGCTGTTGGTTAGGGTGAGCACTGCGTGATGCCTGGGAGTACAAAAGGCCATTTGGAAGCACATACTCAGTAGCTGTGGCTTTTCCAGGTTGCTTTTCAGTTCCTCTCACAAGCCACTCTCAAGCTGTGCCTAAGCCCAGTTTGGTTTTCTCCTCATTACAGGCTGAAGGGCACAAGGGCAGGAACTGCACTGCTTCTGCTTGGCTTTCATCTGCCTCTCCAGATGGGAAACAGCAGCCAGAGTCAGTCAGGACTCATCACCAGCAGCTCTCCCTGATACCTGGGACAGAGCCTGGTTTGGCCCAGCCTGTCCGTGTATCCCAAAGTGTGTTCATTACCACTGAGAGATGCTCCCCTGTGGCAATGTGCCAGCAAAAGCCATCAGAAGACCCTGAGGTGATAATTGAGGTGCTGGCTAATTGGAGCTGAACCCAGACAACCTGACCTTAAAGGCCCCTTGAAGTCTTGCTGGTGAGGATGCAGAACATACCCTTACAGAGTCAGTGGATGGTCTTCTTAGGATCTCTTTGGAGGAAATCAAATCCAGAGTGTGTGCCAGAGCTCAGCTCTTCTAATGCCTTTCACTAGAAACTCCCACATCAGAGACTCCAAGCTCCTGGATGTTTTCTCTTGCTCCTGCTGTGACTGTCCTTCTCCCAGGCATGCTAAAAATCTGACTACCCCTTGCACCCTTACACCCTCCCACAGCTGCAGTCCCTGGGGTGGACACCACTCCTTTCTACTGTTGCCTGGCTCCTCTGGCAGCTCTTGGGGTGCTCCCATCTTAGGGGAGCTGTAGTGGGGACTGTCTTCCTTTTCCACCCAAAGTGGGGGCTGCAGAGGGGGAGACTCAGGACAGAGACTTAGCAGCTCCCCTCAGCCCAAAACCTTCCCTATCAGCATTGCTCTGGGTGTCAGCTGCAGCTCTGGAGTTGCTTTCAATGCTACTTCACCTACCCAGAGTTTTATGGGATGCTTAGAAAGGGCAAATGTCAAGAAAAGAGACATGTTCCTCTTGCTCTTTCCCTGCACAGGATGCAGCACTGTGTGACCAGGGAAGTGTCTGCCCAACTTCGTGTGAGGACATCCCTCCCTCTTCCACAGCCCTGTCATGGGTCCATGTGGCACCTGATCCCAGAGGGTAGCTCAGAGGACAGGATGGGTGACTCAGACTCCCAGTGGGATGCTAAATTCCAGGCAATGGCTCAGAATGTCTCTGCAAGATGAGAAGAGACCTGAGAGCTCTCAGTGCCAGTCTCCTCAGTGGAAACAGCACGAGGGATGAGCAGCTTTCTGTCTGGGCAGCCTCTGGAGATGCCTGGTGATATCCAGGAGCAGGCAGACAGACTCTCTGCTGCTCTTTCTTCTTCCAAATCCTGCTGTGAACAGCAACAGCCCAATGACCTTATCTCTCATCTTGTGCCTCAGGGTCTTTGCTGCCTTTCCAGGACCTGTCACCTAACACAGACAACTCCCAGCTGAGCTGTCTTCCTTCCAGGCTCTCTCCAGGGCTGCCAACAAGACACCAGCATGTCTTCACATCTACAGGAGAGGCAACCTGGGAAGAGGTTTCTTGCTTCTCTCTCATCTCCCTGACCACAGCTACAAGCTCATCAGTGATGCCTCCATTGGAAAAGTTTGGGTTTGGATGTGTGAGATCAGGTTCAAGTGCAGGGAGGTGTGAGAGTGAGCAAGGACAGGGCTCTTGGAGGCACAGCATGGTCAGGATGGGGCATGAATGGGAGCTCATTAGTGGTGAGGCAGTGTCTAATCTGAGGTTATTATGAGGATCCTTTATTTTGCATCTGAGGGAGTCCTGCTTTTTTCCTTCCAGCAAGCACTACCAGTGATCTGCTCAGAAGACAGGGCTCAGAGTAAAGGAGGTGGAAAGTTTTGGGAGCAGCTGCCCTTCAGAAGCTCCATACTCCTCTCCTTGCCATTACAGGGCTTCATTTCAGCATTGCAGCACTCCAATCAATCCAACCATGTCTTTACACAGCTGAATGTGGATTTAAAGCCCAAATTTCCATCATCTCTTAGATCTCTCACAAATATCCACACTTCCCACAACGTTTATGCTGATCGACTGCACTCGGACACCAACCTCACACGACTTACTGAGGGTAGCCCAAGAAGGCAGTGACAGAAGCAGAGAGACACCCCAGCTCTCCAGTCCTCCAGCAATTCCCAGTTCATTCTGCCCTCTCACCTCCTCTCTATCTCCCTTGTTAACTCCCCGGCAGCGTTTAAAGGGGAGGCAGCAAATGTGCTGCTTTTCCTCCCCAGTAAGTTCATCTTAAAGGGGAGAAGGAAAAGTCCTGACCCTTCAACACCTCTCTGGCTCGATGCCCACGTGTTTTGCCCCAGGAGGATCTGTGAGCAGGGTCTCTCCTGCCCAAGGAGGAAAGGGGGGATGGAGGAAGAGATGAGGATCAAGGGGGAATGGAGGCAGAGATGGGGATCAAGGGGGAGGATGGAGGGAGAGATGGGGATCAAGGGGGGATGGAGGGAGAGATGAGGATCAAGGGGGAGGATGGAAGGAGGGATGAGGATGAAGAGGGGGGTGGCCCCGCCGCATCCCGGTACACGGCAGCGGCGCCATCGCGTGAGCAGCGCCCGTCGGTGCAGCGGCCGCGGTGGTCCCCGGGTTCCCGGAGCACGGTTGTCCCCAGGAGCCAGTCCCTGGGACACCCGATAACAACAGAGACACCCGGGCAAGAGCATCTTTCAGCCCTCGCCTGCTGTGGGTCACAGCCCGGGGCTCCGTGTCCCCGCTCTGACCACACCGTCCGGGTGGATGCGGCAGTGAGATGTATTTAACATGGAGATGCCCCTCGGTTTGGTCAGTGGGGCTCTCAGCTCAAGGGACAGCTCTGTAGAGATGATGCTCAGTGCAGAGCTGGAGCCTGGGCTGCCCCACGTTGTGACGGCTGCACAGACCGAGCGGGTCCGGGATGGGGCTGCTGCTTGTCCCCGCCGGAGGATCAGATGCAAAGCTCTGCAGCCTCCCACGCTTACAGCCCACGTCTCTTTAACCACCTCCAGCAAGACATACCACAAGAGCTGTAGTGACTTTTTTCACTCCCAGGCAGCTGACTCCAAACAGCCCCGGGGCACGTGCAGAGGGGGGAGCTCTGTGCGGGACACATCTCGTGTGACAAGCGCTCTGGGGCTCCCTCTCCCAGGGAAATCACAGGCTGCATTGCAGCTTTCTCTCACCTGTGATGCTTTCCAGCGGAAAAAAAAATCATCCTTTCCTGTCATATTCCTTCCTCAGCCCAGCTCTAGCCAGCTGGTGACTGGCACAAGATGAAGCACTGCACTCCTCAGGCAAGCAGAACAAACAGAGAAGCTCTTGCCTACCTGTGGCAGGTTTAACCTGGCCTTACCCAGCCCCATCTGGGGGGGTTTAAAGTGATTAACACCTGAGTAACTGCATCTCAGGACAAGGCAGGAACACCTGAAAACCAGCCACACTGCACCATGTGCCACTGAACACAGTCGCCTCTCAGCACAAGGAGCATAATGTGAATGTCCCCAGCACTGCCTGGGGACTGCCAGTTCTCCTCAAGGCCTGTGATACGCACTTCAGCTGCATCCCTAACTGGGAAAGGCAATGTCCTTGCACCACTCCATCTGCCACACAGCCAAAGTTGGTGGCCACAGCACTTTTTCTGTGAATAAACAGACCAAGCATCTTCCTCTGGGCATGCCAAGGCAAACTTGTCTCCCTGAGAGAGGTGTTTCCTTTCCCCCGAGATCCTTCCATGGGCTCAACCTGGGGACACCCTCAGTCATCACTAGTCAGATGGCACCACTGAGAGCATCTCTGGGGCTAGAAACACAACCCCACCAGAAGCCTGTAGCAGTTTAACCCTTTGGAGTGTAAATGCCAGAAAGGATGGGAAACAGACAAGTAAGAACTGTTTAATTAAAGAACCAAAACCCACACCTCCCAGCCCCACTGAACCTCTCACAGCCCCCTCACATCTCCTAAGACTTAATATCAATTTAAAAGAGGCAGCTTGGTCACTGCTGGTGGCCAGCTCAACCCAAACCCCCCAAAAGGCATGAGTGATGCCAGCTATTGAAATGTTTGACAGAAGGATCCCAGAGCACTTTGCACTAATTGCTCGCTATAAATACTCCATTATGTTCTCAGACAATCAGAATCTACCCGGCAAACGAGCTCCTCTGATCCCCTGTAATCAAGCAGCAAAGCATGCATAACGTGGAACATAAACAGCTTTTTTGCAGGGGGGAGGGAGGGAGGGGGCTGCTCGGCTCCTGCCCTCCACAACTGCCTTCTCTCGGTGTTGTTTTGTTTTGTTTCTAATTATCCAGAGGAAATCTAATTTCAGGAAAAAAAACCGTGCCACAAGCTTCCAAGCCGGAGGAAAACTGATGGAGATGGGTCTGGAGGCAGCGTCGCGAAGGAAACAGCGAGGGGAGGTACTTACAGGTAAACTGTGAAAGGGCTGAGGTTGGAAGGGACTTCGGAAAGTCCCAGCTCGGAGCAGTCCACCGAGAGCATGATGCCATCCTCCTCGCAGTGGCACTGGGGTGGGCACGAGGGCGCAGCACGGGAGGTAGAGAAGAGCAGCAGGATGCCCCAGAAGAAGAGCGTGTCCATCCTCGGTGCCGTGGAGAGCTCAGGGTATGCGGTGGGGAGGTCGGAGGATGCGGCAGGGAGCTGAGGGGATGAGGCGGGGAGCTGAGGGGATGCTGCGGAGAGCTCCGGGGATGCGGCGGGGAGCTCCGGGGATGCAGCAGGGAGCTGAGGGGGTGCGGTGAGGAGCTGGGGGGATGCGGTGAGGAGCTCCAGGGATGCGGTGGGGAGCTCCGGGGATACAGCAGGGAGCTGAGGGGATGCGGTGGGGAGGTCGGGGGATGCGGTGGGGAGCTCAGGCAATGCTGCGGAGAGCTCCGGGGGTGCGGTGGGGAGCTCAGGCGATGAGGTGAGGAGCTCAGGGGATGCGGCGGGGAGCTGAGGGGATGCGGTGGGGAGCTCCGGGGATGCAGCAGGGAGCTGAGGGGATGCGGTGGGGAGCTCCGGGGATGCAGCAGGGAGCTGAGGGGATGCGGTGGGGAGCTCCGGAGATGCAGCAGGGAGCTGAGGGGATGCGGTGGGGAGCTCAGGCAATGCTGCGGAGAGCTCCGGGGATGCGGTGAGGAGCTCCGGGGATGCGGTGAGGAGCTCGGGGGATGCGGTGGGCTCGCTGCGGCCGCGGGGCTGTGCGGGACGGAGGGCAGCGCTCCCGCTGCCCCGCGCACGGCACCTCCGGCAGGTCCGAGAGCGGGGAGGATGCAGCCAGGGAAGGGGAGGCATTGTTGAATGATCTTGGTTATTGGGTTTCAAGGGCTGGGCAGGGGCGTGAGACGCTCCAATGGGAGGAGTTAAACTTTCTACTCTTCCCCCCCCCCCCCCCCCCTTAATGCTGGCAGGAATTTCATTCAAAGGAAAGAAGCGGAGGGGGGGGGGCGGAGAGAGAAACCTCAACAAATAAAGACCTGTTCATAGCTCCGGGACCTGTGCTTGTTTTGTAACAGTGTTTTTTGTGAGATAGCAGGGTAGGAGAAGGCAAAGCTGGCTCCAGCAGGGCAGAGGGATATAAATAGGGAGGCAGGAGTACCCAAGCAGCACTTCAAGGGCTCCAGACTTTGGGACGCTGAAACATAACCCCAGATAAAGGACTTTGTGTGTCTGTGCTGGCTGCTGAACCCAGCTGCAACTGGAAAGTCAGGGTGCAACTGAGGAAGGGAGTGAGGAGCTCAAGGAGCTGTTTGCTGGAGTGACAGTGCCCAGGGCTGTAGGGCTGTCTGTCCCACACTCTGACCTGCCCTCACCAGCAGCCCCACTGCTCTTGGGGCAGGGGCTAGAGGGGATGCAGGGGGATGGAACAGTGGGGGAGCTCTCCAAAGAGCTCTCTGGGACAGTGGGAGGTGATGCACCTTGCTGCTGTTTTGCCCAGATGAGGGTGAGCTGTGTTTGCAGGAGCCACACAGCACTGATGCCAGGAGCAGGAGGCTGGTTTGCTCCAAGAGCTTGAAGCTGCCTCATCTGGAGCCCCAGCAGGCAGAAGAGAGCAGGTCAGGCTGCCTGTGCCAGCCCAGCCCAGGGCCCTGGGGTGTCCTGACACGTGGGCCATGCATTACAGCAGGATTTCTTGCTGCTTGCATGGCAAAGAAACACCGAATTCTATGGCAGCAGAAGAACCTGCTTAGAACAAGCCACTGGATCTGTGATGGGAGAAGGCTGCAAAGGACAGCTCTGTGTGGCCTCTCTGCTCCTCCCTCCTGACTACAGCCTCTGACTGCTCAGGGGCAGATTGATGCCTCTGCTTGGGGTGACTGCTGTCTTCAGGCTCCTTGACAAGCTTCTTTCCCACTCTAACGTGGGGCTTTAGCACAGCCTGAAACAGCCCAGTTTGCTCTGACAGAGCCAGGAATTTGGTGTCAGTCTGGAGAAAGCGTCAGGTCTGTTGCTTTCTCCAGGAATTTGGTGTCAGGCTGGAGAAAGCGTCAGGTCCCTTGCTTTGCTCTGGGCTGCAGCCGCAGCAGCAGCAGCAGCAGCTTTAATCTACACCCTCCCCATCCCTCTCTCAGCCATCAGACACCAACCTCATTGCAAGCTCCCGACGCATCCTCGCTCAGTGAATCCTCCCAGGGGATCCAGGGCTCTGCCTGAGCTTCTTAAACAAATCACACTGAAGGGATTCTTGCTGAAAGCTGTCATTCTGCTGCAGCAGAGCCATCGACTGCAGAGACGTTTCTTTTCACACGGTATTTGCAGTGACACAGCCCGAAGCTTCACTCTGTGTGTCTCACTTTGCTTTGACTTCTCTGCTTGCTTTTGACTCCAGCTTGGCTGTGCTGGTTCATTTCCATGTCTCATTTCTTTGAGACCTGGGAACAGACCTTAATATTCAAAGTGTTCACTCACTGCAGCGTGTTGCTGAGCTCCTGGCAAAAGCCAGGCTGGACATTAAGTTGTTTGGACCAGACAAGCTTTGATGTTTCCATGGTAAACCTGGAATTTCTGAGTCCCTCTGGGCTGGAAGTAGCACTTTGGAGCTTGCTGGGAGCAATGTGGGCTGCTCTGGAGGCAGCAGGAGCTCCAGCTCAGCCCTGGGAACGCACAGGAATAGTTTCCCCAACTCACACGTGTCTGTGTGTTGTCCTCTAGTGGCAGCCACGGATAGGGAGATGTGGAGAGCTGAGCTATATTCCATCTGCCCTCCTGAGCCAGGACAGGTTCCCACTGCCTTCACAGAGACCTGCTCCTCAAGGATGGAGCTGAGACTCTGGGATTAACCACTGGAGCTTTGGGCTGAGAGTGACCCCATAGTGTGGGTACCTCTGGGTGGCAGGGGACATCCCAGGTGATATTTCTCCTGAAACTGGACCTGTAGGTTCTGAGGAAGGCAGGATGCAGCCCAAACCATCAAGGAAGGACTGAACACAGCTGGAGCCAAGAGTCTGGTGCTTTGCACAGACTCAGATGCACAAGCCTCAGATGCACTTTAGCTCCTTGCTTTAGGAGGGGCAGCTTGCAAAAAGCCATGGGGCAGTGTGCCAGCTCCATGCTTTGCACAGAAGAGGATGCAGAGAGAGGCAGAAGACCTGTTAGGTGGACCAGAACACTGATCCACTGTCCTACATGCTTGAAGACCTTCTTTTTTGGAGTGCCTGCATTAGCTGGGTCAGGCAGCCAAAGCTCCTGCTCTGCAGGAGGTGGCTGACAGCAGTAGCTGATGAGAGCCAGAGCAGGAGATCCTGGGGTGGAACAGGCTGCAATCCTGCTGCTTCCAGTGCTGCTACAGCTCAGGTGGCAGAGACAGTGAGCAGCCTGGGATGAGGCAGTGCCCTGGGCTCCCTGTGATGGGAGCAGTACCTGAGCACTGCAAAGATGTGGCAGCTGCTGGATTCCCTGTGCTGGGGAGGGAGCAGAGGACAGAGGAGAGCCCAGGGCAGAGGTTCAGCCATGGTGAATGGAGAAGCTGTAGGATGAAGCTGTGGGTGCTCAGCAGCCACCAGCAGACTCTGATAGCTGTAGGTCCCCAGGACAGCCCAGGGCTGGGAGCCTCCTGCTCTCCTCTCACTTGGCAGTGCCAACCCTGCTCTGGCAGCCACGGCAAGGGGTGAAAAGGAGGTGGGAAGAAGTGTCCAAATGGACATGGTCCTGCTCATCTCCAGGGTCTTGAACTCTTCCCAGAGGCTGATGGAGGAGGGTGGTGGCTGGAGGCTGCCAGACTGGAGCAGGATAACCATGAAGAACAACACAGCACGGTCCAGAACTCGCTGGGCGGCCCAAGCTGGAGGCTGGCTTTGTTTTACTATGTTGTTGTCTTTCTCCCTCTCTCTCTCCTCTCTCCCCCTCTGGGTTTTGTGGCTGTGAGCTCCAGGGCTGGAAAATTATTCATTCAAACCACAGTTCCCACAACACCCTCTGTAAGCATCTGTGGCTCCAGACTCTGCTGCAGAGGATGGGTGGGAGGTTGTAAATTCATCATCCTCACCAAGGCTGCCTCCTGTCAGCCAGGATGGGAAAAGGCTGTGCCACAGCCCCACTGAGCTCACTCACCTGCTGAAACCTGCCTGCCACCCGCTGGCAAACCCCTGTCCCATTGATGAGAAGATCCTTTCCTGTCTGCCAGGGCAGCTGTAGATGTCTCCAGGTTCACCTTGGCTGCTGGGTCTGCTGGAAACACTGACTGTGGCTGGATGGGGAGGGCTGTGGCATCACTTGCTCCTGAATGGGATCTCTGCAGACAGGAACATGCCTCCCCCGCTGAGCCTTGCAGTTGCTTCCCTCTAACATAGAGCACTGGACATGCCCAGCTGTGCCCTGTGCTAGGGCTGCCATCTCTGCCCCTGGACACACAGGAGACCCATGAGCTCTGGAAAGATCCTGGTGCCACAGCCCATGTGGCAAAGGCAGATGAGCANTGGACACACAGGAGACCCATGAGCACTGTCCCAAGGAGCTGTGGAAAGATCCTGGTGACACAGCCCATGTGGCAAAGGCAGGTGAGCTGTGATGTGCTGAACTGAGCCCCCTTGGGACAAGATGTGGTGTGGGGCAGGTGACAGCAGGACTGAGTCCTTGATCACTGCTGTCAGCTAAGGGTGAAGTGGGGGGAGGCCAAGTTGTCTCAAGTGGATGTTGTTCTGCTGCTTTCCACTGAAGCCAAGAGCCCACAAGCAGTCCCTGGGAATGCTGTCCCACTCCAAAACCTCTCTCCTGTGCCACAAGCCAGCCCCAGCCCCTCTCCATAGGGAATATGGCTTTGAGCAAAGCCCCAGGCATAATGACTCCAAAAGCCACAGGGTAGCTCTGATTGCAGAGAAACAGAAGAGGATGAGGAGCTCCCAGCCCTCCTGCTCCTTGGCAGCTGCCCCTTTCTGAGGATGCCAGGCCAGGCTTTTGGGAGATCATGGTAGCTGGCCCTGGCAGAGCAAGTGAAGGTTTGTCTCTGCAGAACTTTCACTGTGCTTGTAGGGGTTGGTTAGAGTGGGTTCCTGGCAGAAAGGCCACTAGCCCAGGGTGACTGGCACTGGAGGGTGAAAGCTGAACCATCAAGGGTTGGTTCTGATGGAGGTTGAACAAGGACATAGCAGCAGGACACATGATTTTTAGGACTGCTCTTTCCTGGAGAGTTTTGGGATAAAACCTCCAGCACTGGAGGGGATTCTGTGCTGCTGGGCAGGTGTAAATGGCACCAGCCTGTCAGCTCAAACCTCAGGACAGACAAGGAACACATCCTTCTTTGGAGCAGGTTTGATGATGCAGCTGCCTTGCTGTGCTGCAGGAAGGGACTCCACAAAGCAAACCCTCCTCACAAGGACACTCGTGCCAAGGGCTGTTTATTGCTTGTACCTAAGGCAGACTCACCAGCCCAGGCAGCTCCTGTCAGGGACCAGGGTCACAAGGAGCCACAGTGCTCAGAGCTTCAGAGTGCCCAGAGCTGGTGTGAGCCCTCAGCAGGCCTCAGGGCAGTCCAGGAGCAAGCCCAGGGCCACCTCTCTGTGCAGAGGAGCAAGGGCAAGCAGAGCCAGCACTGCTGCAGGGGCTTAACAAACCTTCCAGGCATCAGGAATCCCAGGAGATGACTGAAGCAGGGCCTGAGGGGCTGCTCAGGAGCCCCCATGTCACTGCCAACACCAAGTGGGGCACACTGGGGATGGTGCAGCTCTCCTCTCACCAGAAGCTCCGTGCTGCTCTCCCTCTTGTGCTCTCTCCCCAGCTCCTGGCTGCAGCCAGGACCCTGCAGAGGTGGAGGGCATGAGGGTGTCAGGGAGTGCTGAGTGGTGTTAGGGCTGTTTCTGAGTGATGATGTCCTGGATGCAGGTGTACAGGAACATGTACTGGTCCTGCAAGAGAGAAAAGGGGTTGGAGTCAGGTTTCTAACAGAGACCCTCAGGTTGCAGGATTAACTGCAATTTGCCTTTGAAGGGCCTAATTAAACTAAATATCTGATGGCAGAGCAGGATCTGTTGTCCCAAGTGGTCTGTGTGTTTGTCCTCAGTTACCCAGGAAGGAAGAATCAGCCCTGTGCTTGTTTCACCTGCTGCATTGTCCCCATGATGGGGGTGAGAGGAACATCCCCCATCTGAGATGGGCAGGAACACTATCACCTGACTTCTCAAAGTGCCTCAGTGGCTCTTTAGACATTCCATGGTGTTTGCATCCAAAACAAGACAGAAGAGCCACTCCACAGATGGTGCAGGGCAGCAAGAGGGGTCTGGCAGTGACCTAAGCTGTGGAGGAAAGACCTCTGGAGCAGGAGTTTCCCTCACTGTTAGTATCAGCGTACCTGAGGCAAGTGCTGACAGTGGGTTAGGATCAATCTCTGCAAGCTCTCAAGAGGCAGACAAAAAGATCTGGGTGGTTTTAGTCCAGTTGCATTGTTTAAGATCACCAAAATGATCCATCAGTACCAACTGGATGTACCAATCAGTACTAACAGGACTGGCCACCACAGCAGGGCCCTGGGAAAGGCAAGATGTGGGAAAGGTAAAGGAGGCTGCACTCCATGCACAAAGCTGAGGGCAGAGTCAGCCTGCAAATGATGTGGGTCAAGAGAATCACATGGCTGCCATGAAGGGGGGGATTAGGGACTCTGCAGAGGGGCCCCTGAGCAGCTCCCTCATGTGCTGGATAAGCTGCAGGTCACGAGGAGCCTCCTCCGTCAGCAGCAGTGGGCTCAGCCCCACCAAAGGGCTGGGAAAGGCAAAGGATCACACAAGGGCTGAAGCTCCAGGGCACCAGAGTGTGTTTGCAGTGAGCCTGGCCTGCCTGAGAGCTGGCCCCCACAGCCCAGGCAAATGTACATCTCCAGAGACATGTGCTGGGCTTGAACACCTGATGGTTACCCATGGATGGTCCCTCCAATGTTCATCTCACCCCCTGTTTGGCTACTAACCCCAGTCCCCCTAAAATATCAGCTGATGCCCTCCCTCCAGAGATGATGGGGTCCTGGCAAACCCTTGTGGTGATGGAGGAGGCTGTCAGGCATGTGCTTGACAGTGGTGTAGGGCTGTGGGGTCCTGCTTGTCCTTCACTGGCTGTGCCAGGATCTGAGCAGCTGCAAACACAGGAGGGTGTCCCATTAACCCTCCTCAGCAGCCCCAGCTCTGGCAGGCTCTGGGCAGGGAAAGGCACCAGATAGATCAGTACCTGAGCAGCCAGATGTGTGCAGAAGCCACACCTGGGTGAGCAGGTAAGATTTGTCAGGCAGGATGAAACCAGTGCTTCCTGCTTTCCAGGGCAGAATGGGAATCATCCCATCCATTTATCATGAGCTCACATCCAATTTCATCTATTCTGCACTCCAGGAGATGGAAAGATCTTCTCTGGGCAAAGACAGTGCCCTTGGCCCTTGGTCAGAGTGGGGAGGACGCATGGAATACAATCCCTGCAGAGGCTGGATGGGCTCCCAGGTGGACGGTAACACCCAGGGAGTGAGCAGAATGCTGCCAAGGGTGTGGAGTTCTGCCTGACCCACCATCCTTCCTCCTTCCCACCTACCAGAGTCGGGGTCATGAGACAGCAGCTTCTTGTCAGCTGGAGGGTCACCCCATAGATGTCCACAGCTCTCTCAGCTTTCATCTGGTGCAACAGGCAATCCAGGGAGATCAGGGTCCCCATTTGGCTCAAGCCACCACTGCAAGGGACAAAGGAGGGTCAGGGATGCCAGGCTAGGCTGAGATGAACCTCTCTGGAAGTGGGCACCAGCCCAAGAGGTCAGAAGCCCCTTGAGATCACATGCAGAGACTGAGCACAGAGGGCTGTGGGCACTGCTCTGTCTGGGTGGCAGGGAGGTGTGTGTGACTGGTGGGCTGGGATCCCCAAAGTGCCTTTCTCCCTGTCCTGCCACGCTGTGCATCCCTCACTCGAGCTCTGCCAAAGTGCCCACTGTGTTGGCTCCCACAGGACTGTGTCTACAAGCACATGAGGACACCAGAGCTACTCCCAGGATCCTGACACTCAGCCCAGGGATGGTCTCAGCCACCTCCATCCACAGTTGCCTCTGGCTCAGCTGTGTTTGCCCTCCCACATGCTCAGCAGAGCACTCCCATGCTCAGAGCTTCCCTACTCTCTCTCCATTGGCTTGCTAGTGGCCATGTCAGCCTGGTGGTCACCAGCTCTGGGAGGCTGCCCATGGCTGGAGCAGCTTGTGAGGTACCTGCAGTGCAGCAGGAGAGGAGCAGCTCTCTTCCTGGGGGGCACACACCGTCTGACAGCAGTGAGCAGCTCTACCAGGCCCTGTACATCTGGCTGCCTCTTGCTGCTCCAGAGAGTGTAGAGGAACTGTTGTACCTGTCTCTCCTTTGCTTTCTTCTCCTGGTGAGACACAAAAGAGTCCACATGGCTGTGGGTGAGTGTGGATGCAGAGGGCTCTCAGCTCTCCAAGCCTTTGGCTCTCAGCTGCTGCCCAGGGAGGTTCTGCTGGGGCACTGCCCATCATCTGCACAGGGGGTATGGTGCCTCTGGCAACCTGCTCTCCTTTCCCTCAGCATCCCAACCAGCATGCCAACCTTGAGAGAGAGACTGAAAACCATGTGGGACTTTTCAAAGGGCAGAAAAACCCACCGGTGAGGGGTGGGGGAAGCCCCTGAGCCCTCTCCCATGCATCCCCTACATTCACTCAGCATGCTTTGATCTAGATTCCCTCCTGCAGTTGGGACCTGCTGGCACTCAGTTCTTAACAGCTCAGACAGAGACCTTTCACCCCTTACCCCTTATAGCCCTGTTTGCCAGCAGTGAAGAAGCCCCAGGCAGTGGGAGCCAGGTCAGCTCCATCAACACGTACGTGCTTCACTTTGAGCTGGATGCACCTCCATCCTGAGCCAAGCTTCTCTGTGCCACACTGAATGGTCAGCACCTTTGTGCAGAGAGAGTCTCCTTCCAGGGGCCAGCACATCTCACTTGGGACCTGTGTGCAACAGTAAGTTCAAACTTCATCTTGCAGATCAGTGACCACCTCAGGGGGCTGTGATGGGGATGGACCAAAAGCACCCTCAATGTCACTCCATGTCAGTTCATCCCCTAACTAAACCCTGAGGGGGGTTTTAGCAACAGCAGCAGACTTCAGGCAGCTTCCCTGCTGGCACAGAGCTGCTTGGCACTGGGAAGCTGCTCAGAGGCAGGAGCTGAAGTCCTTGTGTGCCATGGAGATGCAGCTTGAGGAGCACCAGCAGAGTCCAGGGCCATGGGCTGCACAGGGAGCAGCCAGAGCCTGTCTCCTGTGACAAGCTGTGGGAGCACTTTGACACAGGGAAGGTTCAGCTTTAGCTATGCTGGGTCTGCACCCAGGCTTCAGCAAAAAGAGTTCAAGTTTCAGAGCTGTGCAAGCTCCCAGCTGCATGACACAGATGGCTGCTGTGTCCTGGCACAGGCAGGTGTTGTGCTTACCTCCCCCTTCTCCTGCCATGGGATAAGGGTTAGGATGATGTGAACATCCTGTTCCCACACCAGGCTCCAGAAGTCCTCCATGGTTAACTTGTCAGGCCCCTGGACAGCCAGATACTCCCTGCTGGAGCTGCAGCCCTGGGGAGGGAAGGAGACCATCACTTTTCTGATGGAGAGAGTGGCACGGGTAGCCCAGCAGCCTGGGTGGCTGTGGGAGAGGCCAGGAAAAGAAGGGCAGCTCAGCAGGTCAGGAGGCAAGGAGAGAGAGAAAGCAGCAAGGAGTGGAAGTGAAGACAGCCCAGACTGGGCAGGTGAGGGAAGACACATCCTGAGTCCCCATAATCTCCTCTTGTCCACAGAGGATGAGAGCTGCAGTGCTGAGGGGAGCAGTGCAGACTCAGGCAGCAGCAGAAGGGCCACAGTGAGGAATGGGAAACATCCCCTGTGTGCCCCAGGCCTGGGGTTGAGCAGTGCTGCAGGGGGTAAGACTCACCAGGATGTGCCACACCTGCAGGAGACCTGAGAAAGGGCCATGTTCCAGCAGAGAAAACTTCACCCTGGAGCGATCATCTGCAAAACATGAGGGAGATGGAGGGATCCTGTGCTCACACAGCTCCTGCACAACAACTGCCAAACTGCACAGGCACACAGATCCAACCTCCCCTTCACCATTTCTCTGCAAAAGGTGCTCCCATCCAGCTCATGGCTAAAGGACAGGTCTCTATCTCAACCTCCTGCTCAGTGCCTTAGCCTGTCTCCAAGGATGGAGAGCCTGCAGATGCTCTGGGCTCCTCTTCCAGTGCTCAGTCACCTTCATGGGAAGGCAGTTTTCCTTACACTGAGTGGGATTACCCTCCCAAATCATCCCCATTGCCTCTCATCTATCCATGGTGCACCTCTGAGGCTTCCCATTTTCTCTGTGTCCTCCCAGCAGGCAGCTGATGAGAGCAAGATCTTCCCTTTGCCTTCTCTCCTCCTGAAGGCAAAGGGAAGATCTTGTCCTCCCAGCAGGCAGCTGATGAGAGCAAGATCTTCCCTTTGCCTTCTCTCCTCCTGAAGGCAAAGGGAAGATCTTGTCCTCCCAGCAGGCAGCTGATGAGAGCAAGATCTTCCCTTTGCCTTCTCTCCTCCTGAACAAACCCACCTATTTCAGTCATGTACTTCCCCTACCCCCAAACCCCTTGGGTGAAGCTTTTCAGTGGGCTCATTGCAGTGGGGCTGAATCTATTCGTGTACTGTGGAGCACAAGCCCTGGCTCAGCCTCACTCCACCCTGGCACAGCAAAGGAGGAGGATGCAAAGTGTCACAGCACTTACACGGGAGGATGCTGGAAGAGGGCTGTGTGTGCTGGCTGCCTGAAGATGGTGCTGCAGAGCTCGCTTCTTCCTTGACAACCTCCAAGAGAGTCTGACAATATGCAAGAGGGTTGGAGGAAGCATTGAGCTGGGAAAGCAGGAGGAATGGGGCACATCCACAGCTGTGTGACCACTCCTGGGGTGAGCCCCAAGGTCTGCATCCTGCTGCCAGGAGATGGCTGCATCTCTAGAGGAGGATGGTGTGCAGCTGAGTCCCTGCCCTGTGTGGGCTCTGGGAAGGAGCAGGTTGGGGACAGACCCCTGTCAGTGCAGGGGAGCCATGTGCCTGGGAACAGGGACACTGCCAAGACAGACACATGGGAACTGGGGCATGGGAGGCACTTAAGGGGTGTCCCTATCATGCATATGGGTATGGCAGCCCTCCCTGCACCCTGCCAGCACAGCTCTCACCTCATACTCCCTCAGGAAGCCCACGTGGGACTTGGCTGCCCTCTGGGCATAGTGCTGAGCAAAGCTCTTCAGTGGGATGGGGCAGGACCTGGGGAGACAATCCAGGTAAGGGAGAGGTTGGGCAAACTCAGCATCATCCAGGTTGTGTCTGCAGTAGATGGACAGGGCTGTGAGCAGAACTTCAACCCCACAACTTCACAGCTCTAGCCTGGGCCAACCTGCTCTGCCCTAGACAAAGGGAGGTCTCAGGTATGGTACAGCCCAGGGCTCACTCCCAAGGTGCAGTAAAGACAAGGGCATCATGTCCTGCATGAGGGAGACAACTTAACCAGAAAGGTAGGGATGGGACCTCCAAATGTAGCCTCAAAGTAGGTGAGCAAAGCCATGCCCAGCCTGACCCTGCTCCCTCCTCTTGGCCTCTGTTAGAAAGGGCATCCCAAGGCCACCCATTGCCATGAACCCCTCCAGTTTGAACATCTCTCTGGGCTGGGAAGCCAGGGGTTGATCAAAATACCTTCCCATGACAGCTCTGTAGCTCTTTAGCATTGGCATAGCCTGGGAGATTGGCACTAGAGGAAAAGAGGATGAGGTGCCCTAAGCCCTCCCAGTGCACCCAATGGCTCAGACCTAGTTCTGGAGGGAACAGACAGCTCTGGGCTGACTCACATCAAAACACCAGGTGGGAAGGCTGGCTGGGCTGCCTCCTCTTCTGTCCTGCAGCCAAGACTCATGAAGGGGTCAGGATCCAACCCTGCCACCTGAAGGAGCTGTTGGGGGGTAGAGTGGCTGGCAGAACACAGCAGGCCCTTACCTCTCTGTTCCTGATAACCCCAGGAGAGGTTCCTCTAAGATTTTATCCAGGATACAGCTGTGCAGGAAAACATACTGGGACTGGAAGAGAAAGGCAGAGAGAAGTAGAGCATTGCACCACACAGACTGCATGAAAGAGGGGTATGAGCTGCTTCATGGGCAGAGGGTACCCACTCATGCCCTAAAAGTCCTACATTCATACCCAAAAGGCTAATTCAGTCTTAGAGCCCCTGGATCCCCTCACTGAAGGAGGATCTGAAGGAGAGAACTGACACCTTACCCCAGAGTTCTAAGGAAGAACTGCTTCCCTGAAAGGGGTGTCAGCCCCTGTGCCAGGCTGCCCAGGGAGCTGGGGGAGTGCCCAGCCCTGGAGGGATCCCAAAGCCCTGGAGCTGAGGTGCTGAGGGCTGTGGGTCAGTGCTGGGCTGGGCAGGGTGAGGGGAGGGCTGGGACTGCAGCAGCTTCAAGGGCTTTTCCACCCAAACAACTCTATGACACTGGAAATATGAGCTGGGCTGTGGAGCACCACAGGCTGCTGACATGGTGTGTGCTAAGAGTACTCTGCAAAGGGCCTGATCCTGTCCTTGAGTGCTCTGGGGTATTTCTAAGCCTCTTAGGGCTTTGTGGGTCTAGCTGGGTGTGAAGCTGCTGGAGACCTCCACAGCTGAGCAACTTCCACAGCAGATGAGCTGGTGCTTTGAGCAGCATCGTGACACAGGCTGGGGATGAGCCTGGAGGTGCTGGGACTGGCTGCCTGGCTGGTTCCTCTGCCTGCCAGCCCTGCTAACTTTTCTGCCATGGAGCAAGGAGCCTGAAGGAAGAGGGAGCAGGGAGCAGAGCTCTTACCAGGGTCTGAATCATGGAGTAACGGTTCATCCTCAGGCCATAAACAACCCCAAATGTGTCAACCACCTTCTCCTGCTTCATCTGCTGCAGCAGCCTGTCCAAGGCAATGAAGGTGCCTGTGCGGCCCACCCCAGCACTGCCAGCACAGACACAAAGGGTTAACCATGGCCTGAGTCCCCTGCCTGGGCTGCCCAGTGCTACTGGGCATGGCTGCTCCATGCTGCACCCTGGGCCACTGCTCCCAGCACAACCTGGGGCTGAGGAGCTGTTTAAACAGCCCTGGGTTGGTGATGCCCACCTCCAGATGCCTCACAGCAACCCCAGCCATCCCCATCCCTCCTCAATCCCCAACCCCAACCATCCCAACCCTTCCTCACACAACAACCCCAATCATTCCCATCCCTCCTCAATCCCCAACCCCAACCATCCCAACCCTTCCTCACACAACAACCCCAATCATTCCCATCCCTCCTCAATCCCCAACCCCAACCATCCCAACCCTTCCTCACACAACAACCCCAATCATTCCCATCCCTCCTCAATCCCCAACCCCAACCATCCCAACCCTTCCTCACACAACAACCCCAATCATTCCCATCCCTCCTCAATCCCCAACCCCAACCATCCCAACCCTTCCTCACACAACAACCCCAATCATTCCCATCCCTCCTCAATCCCCAACCCCAACCATCCCAACCCTTCCTCACACAACAACCCCAATCATTCCCATCCCTCCTCAATCCCCAACCCCAACCATCTCAACCCCTTCTCACACCAACCCCCAACATCCCCCCCCCCCCTCCCCACTCCTCCCCCCCCCAACCCCCTCCCCATCCATCCCAACCCCTCCTCACACAACAACCCCAATCATCCCCATCCCTCCTGTAACACCAACCCCCACCATCCCCAACCCCCCTGTAACACCCACCCCCCCCACCCCCCCTCCCCCCCCAACACCAACCCCAACCCACCCCCCCCNAACACCAACCCCAACCATCCCCATCCCTCCTCTAACACCACCACCACCAAACAGTTCCCAGTTAAGCTAATTCTCCCCCACAAATTACTCCCCACAAGCCATTTAAAGCCACTCTGAGCAGTGGGGTGTCCTGTCCATGATGCCAATTCAATGCAAGACTGAGGCCCAGGCTGCACACACACAGCTGTAACCCCAGTGCCTGAGCAGAAGCCTCTCTGCAGACCAGCCTTGTCTCCCAGGTGCTCCTTTCCCTCCCAGTCTGTGCATGACCAGTCCCAGTCCCTCCCCAGTGCTTGAGCCTTGCCTGCAGTGCACGAGGGTGGGCCCTGCATCCTTAGTGCTCTGGATGTGCTCCCGGACCAGCTCTCTGAAGCTCATGATGGAAGTGGTTGAGTCGGGGATGCCGTGGTCAGGCCACGCCGTGTAGTGCAGGTGGGACACGTGTCTCTCTGCCCGCAGCCCCTCCTGCCAGGGGAGGATGTCGGTGATGGCTGTGCAGCCTCCCAGGACAGAGATATGCTTGTACCCACAGGCCTGGGAGCTCCTGAGGGATTGGGGACACTTGGTTCAATCAACACCAAGTCCACTGCATTGCAAGGTGGCTCCTGATCCTTTGTCTTCCACCCACAGCCCCTGCCCCAGTGAGGCATGTGGAGCTGCCAGGAACCTGCCTCTGGCTGTCAAGAAGGTGCCCTGGAAGTTGTGGGCTCAGACCCAGCACAGGGACATGGTGGAGCTGACAGGGACCTGTCTCTGGCTGGCAGGAACATGGCCTGGAAGCTATGGGCTCAGTCCCAGCACGGGGACATGATGATGCTGCCAGGGACCTGTCTCTGGCTGCCAGGAAGGTGCCCTGGAAGCTGTGGGTTCAGTCCCAGCACAGGGACATGGACAGAATCAGAGAATCATTTTGGTTGGAAAAGCCTTTAAAGATCATCAAGTCCAACCATTACCCTCACACACTGCCAAGCCCAGCTCTAACCACATCCCTAAGCAAGGGACAGCAGAGAATGCAGGTGCACAGCAAGGGTGAAGTGTCACCAGCTCTGATGTGACCCACTCAGAGGATGAAGTCATCTTTTAATCCCACTGATGGCAAGGAAAGGAAACTATCCCACCACTGAGGAGAAATCCTACTGCATCCCCTGCAAATCCCCAGCCCCTGGCAGGTCTCTGGGGTCTTTACTCACATGCCACAGCTTGAACTCCCTCGTGGTCCACTCCTCAGAGCTGCTCTGCATCAGCAGCTGCACCCGGAGCTGCCCGTAGGAGACTGGGGTAGATTCAGATGGCCAGTAATGATCACAGAGCACCTAGAGCACAGGCAGGACAGATGCCAGTGAGGCTTCACATCCCACACAGTGACTTTCCAACTCCCTGGAAGCATCCTGCAGAGCAAGGAGCACAAGGAGCTCCCTGGCCAGGGCCTGTGGCTGCTATTCCCCGGGTCCCTGCCACTGCTCTCAGCTGGGAAAGGGGAGTGGAGGCTGCAGGGAGTGATAAAAGCTTCCAGGAGAGGAAGGCCGAGCATTCTGGGCTTCGACATGTGAAGACTCCATTAGAGACCTGAAACACCTGAGGCCACAAAAAGGGGAGGAAGATGCTGAGCGTGTCGCATCCTGCCAAGATGCTGAGCGGTGCTGCTGGGCAGGACAAACCTGTCAGGGTTCTGAGCAGTGGTGCTGAGCAGATCAAATCCTGCTGAGGACATGGGTGGTGGTACTAAGAGGGCCACAACCTGCCAGGGTGCTGCTCGATGGTACTGAGGGGGCCACATCCTGACATGGTGCTGGCTAATAGGGTCCATTTGGACTTATGTACCACTATATGCAAGGTCTGCCTGTGTCTTTTCTTTGGTTTGGGGTGCAGGCAGGGTTTCCTCCTTCCCACTTAGAGCTTTGCACACTCTCCCCCCACCCTCTTCATTTGGATCTCAGCCTCCTCCAGAGAAAGGGACTTGGGTGGGTCTCATCATCCCTAGAGACTGGAGGAAAAGTCCACGGGAGGTATCTTGTCCAGAGGCAAGTGGTAATTTCCCATGCTGCAGAAATATCTGAGGGTGATGGCCACAGTTCCAGCTTCTTCCCCTTCCTACCCCAGCTAAAGCTGAGCTGCACACATCAGCCTCCGCTCCCCCAAACTGCCTGTTGGGGAAGCTCTGTAGCCTGAGGAGGAGCTGGCAGGGGGCACAAACCCAGCCTTGGGCTTGGCTGGGGCTGGTGCTCACCTACCCGCCCATTCTCCATGCACACTGTCAGCATGATGATGTTGCAGACGTTCTGCTCCCACACCAGCCTCCAGAAGTCTTCAATGGTCTTCTTCAGGGGCCCCTGGGTGGCAATGAACTCCTGCTGGATCGTGTAGCCCTGAGCACGAGGCAGACAGGAGGAGTTAGCAAATTGTGGAGGCAAACGGGACAGAGTCAGTGCTTGGGCTGCCTTTGTGGTAATGGGAGAGGTTCCCTTTGCCCTCAGTCTCTCAGGGCACAGCTCCCAGGCAGCTGATCTCAGCAGCAGCTGATTTCACAGGAAGCACATGTTTCCCAGCCCATAAAGATATGAAACCCCACTGTTTCTCTTCAAGCAGTTCCTCATCCAGCCTAACCTGGGAAAGACAGATCTGGGTCCTTCCCATGCTTCCCCAGTTGTTTCTGAGGGTAGGGTGAGCATGCAAGATCTCAGGCTGCCTCTCTGCCTCTGCCCTTTGCCACCCACACCCCACAGATCCACACATGCATGCTGTGTGCCCTGTTACCTGGGAAAACCTCTCAAGGGGAGGATGTGGGCACAGCTCCAGGCTTGTTCAAGTGCAGCTACACAGAGCAGAAGGAGAAAGAGCAGGCAGATAGAGAGGGCAGTAAGCTGGCAGATGATGGAAGAGGGTAGTCTTCAAGAAGAAAGCAGAAAGCCTTGCCAGTCTCCCCACACTCACACCTCCACATTTGCAGCACTTGCCATCTGACAGTGTCCACCAACCCCTGCTAAAGGGCAGCTGTATGCCTCTGCCTAACCCCCAGCTCCTTGCCATCCTGTGCCAGACTTGGCTTCAGTGGCAGCTCTTGCCTAGCAGCCCTCACCACCTCGATCCAGGCTGAGTTTCTCTGCTGGTGCCCCGTGGCCACATCTCAGTGGGGAAGGCAAGTGGGCACTCACAGGCATGAAGTTGGCATTGATGTAGTCTGAATGTGGATCCTCCCCTAGCTGGCTCAGCTTGACTCGAGAGTGATCATCTGAAAGACACCACACATCTGTGACCCCCCTTGGCAGCCCAGACACTGGCAGCTTCATGTACACAGCCAGCAGCGAGGCTCTGTGCTCAGCCAGGCACCTTCTCCCTGCCAAGCTCACCACTGCCTGCCAGCTGCGTTAGCAAGGGGCTAAGAAAGAGCTGGGATCATCAGGCTCATCAGAGAATCCATGGGACACTCCTGCTGCCCCTTATGCAAGGTCTGCCGAGTGAGGCTGACTCAAGCATCCTCAGCTGGAGGAGCTGAGGGTGGCAGCTCAGCTCTGGCTCAGCCCTCCAGCCTTGAGTGTCCAGCAGCAAAGTGGAAACTGAGGCCCATTTGCAAGACTTCTTCTCCTACAAGAGGATCCAAGGCCCTGTGGACCTGTAATGCTGCAAGGGGAGCCTGTCCCTGTGAGCTCCTTCCCAGGATGCTGGAGGAAGGCAGGAGCACACAGCACTTACAGGGCAGCACGTGACGGTATCTGTTCTTGGACACGTTTGCTGGCAGCTCAGCCTCTGCCTTTGACTGCTCCTTCCCAACTTCCTTCAACTCCTGCAAGACAAGAGAGAAGAGAAGCACAAATGTGTCTCTGCAAAGAACTCCTGGGCCAGCCCAGCTCCCTGCTCATGGCCAATGGCTCTGTCTGGAGTGTCACCCACATGCAAGGTCCAGCCCTACTCTTCCCTCTCTATGGCCCATAACTGAGCCATAAGTGGCTTTTCCCTGTGGCTTTTCCAACAGCACTTCTTGTATTTAAAAGAAAACAAGCCCAAGAAGAGTATTTTGGGGGGGAAAAAAAAACCCAAACCTTTCCAGAAATCAGGAATCTGCCAAGAAGCATTTTGTGCTGAGAAAACAAACCTCCCGTGCTGCTTCTGCCCTCCCTGCTCTCTCAGGAGAGAGAAAGGCATTCTGAGGAGGGTTTCAAATGACACATGGACTTTCAAAGGTGCTGTCATCAGAACAGCTCAGAGCTGGCAGATGTTGGCAGTGGGAGCCAGTGAAGGCAGCCTGAGAGGTGTATTTCCCAGCCTGGCCCTATAGCTCTCAGCACTCCTCCACCTTCCTTTTGGCTGCAGGCTCTTTTCTGACACTTTCAAGGTGAATCTCATTGCAACATCACTCAGCATCTTCACCTCCAGTCCAGGCCTGGAGCTTCTCACCTCTAGCAGGGGAAAAAAATCTCACCTCAAACTCCTGGAAAAAAGCCTGGTTGGCATTTGCTGTCTTCATCTCATAGTACTGCTTGAAGCTCTGGATGGGAATTGGCCGATGGACGTTTCTGCATGAAGTGAAGTGCAGAGGGAAACTTGCCTTAGGCTCCTGGGAGCTGTGGCATGGCCAGGCAGGAGGCCAGTGACACAGCCCAGCCTTGAGACCTGCAGCTCCTGGATGCACACACTCAGGGGTGGTTGCATAGCACATGTCATTGCCCAGGGAACTTAGCTCCAACAGAGCATTGTTTAAAGGCTAGGTGGGATTTGGGGATACAGAGGATATTCTCCTACTGCAGAAGCTCTGTAGAAGAGCTGTGGACAATGCATGGATGGAATGGAGTTGAGCAATAAATCCTGAGCATGGGAAAGCCTGATAACCGTAGGAGAGGAGAAAGAGCTGGCTCTTCCCTGAGTGAAAACAAGTGAAGGACCCTGGGACCTACAGAGAGGGAAAACTCCAGCACTCACCTCAAGCTGTAGGTCACCATTTCCTGGGGCAAGCTGTTCTTCTTGGTTCTAGAATCAAAGGAGGGGAGCTGTTACTCTTCCCTGCAGTGCAGGGGTGGCTGTTGTGAGTGGATTGGCAGTGCTGGCTCAGAGAGCACTTGTGAGCAGGAGCTCCCACCAGGCACACACATAGGGCTCTGCATTTGAACTGCTCCCCTCTCCCCTCTGCCGTTTACTCCTGTGCTTGCCAGGCACAACTTCAGTAGCATGTGCCCTAGTTTGCCTAACTATCCCCTCACTGCTCCCCCTCCTGGCCTGGCACTGCAGATTGGGCTTCTCAGCCTGTGCCCACTGGGTAAGAGGTGGCTCACCCTCACCTCTTTGTCCTGAGCTGTTTCCAGAAGACCAAAGCCAAAATAGCTGCAAGTATCAAGAGAAATCCCATTATGATTCCAGCAATTATTGGTATTGAGAGTGGAGTTGCATCTGCTCCAGATCCAGCAGCTGGAATCAAGAGGCAGAACAGACAGAAGTAAGAGTCAGTAACTGCTGCATTTACTCTGTTTATTATATTTGCCACAGCCTGTGATGTCCCTCTGGCTTGCCATTGTCAGGTTGATAGTTATCTGTAGTTATCACAGCCAAGGAGGGAAGGATCTCCGTCTTACCTGAGAACATGGTGAATGTCACTGCAGGAGCTACTGGGTCGTATTTGGTGAAGGCAGCAATGCTGAACCTGAGGCAAAGCAGAATCCTGCCATCAGAGACAACCTGAGCTGAGCTCAGCACCCATAACAGCCAGCAGCAGGAAGGCCCCAGGGCACAGGACAGCTGCCTCTGGTGTGAAATGCTGTGCTGGAAGAAGCTGTTTTGCTGCTGGGGGTTTAAGGAATGTATGGCAATGGTCCTTCCTTGGTTTTCTGCTTCTGAGACAAGTTCATTGCACTTGGGAGAACATGAAGCCTCCACTTCAGTTCTTATCCTGGACATGGACAATGGCCCAGCCCCCAGGGCAACACACACAGCCCTTGGCAGCCTCAGCTTGTGCTGCTCTTCCTCTTCTCACTTCTTGCTCACACTGAGGCTCCCTGCTTTGCCCGTCCTCGTGTCCCTCAGACATTGCTTGGTGCAGCAACCCCTGGGATCCACTGCTGGAGCAAGGTGACATCCAGGGAGCTGCTGGCACCTTGCAGGAACAAGTAGAGTCCCTTTTCTCCCCCAGCTCCTTCCCCTCAGGAGGGATGTTGTCACCTCTCACCTGTACTGCTCGTTGGCTTTCAGCTTCCCATTGCACATGGCCCTGGACTGGCCACATTCCTCTGTTCCCACTGGCACTCTCCAGGTTTCAGGGGAGCTCCTGGGGCTCGGGTGGAAGGGGTTTGGGATCAGCACAGCCAGGTAGGAGTCCTCTGGCCCATAGTAGTGGTCATACCACGTGCTGGACATGATTTCCTGAGTGGGCCTCAGCACTGAAAAGGGAATGTACAAGGTGACAGTGGCAGTGCCAAAGAGATGCCCAGGGGAACCTGCTGCCCTCTGGGGAGCCACTGCAGATGGGGACATGCAGGGGCACTTACAGGAATCATTGGTGGTAGCAACGACTCCATAATACACTATCTGGCCATTCTCCTCGCTGAACAGGTCAGAAGAGATGACAACTGTGGAGCTGGCCTCCACCTGGAAGATGTCTGCTTGTAGAGGTGGAGGCAGGGCTGGAAGCAGCAAGCACAACCTGTTAGTGTGTCCCTGCTTCCACAGACCCACCACACATTGCTCAGCCTGTGACTGGCCCCAGCACCACCTGCCCAGAGCCCTGACACGTGGCAGTTCAGTGCAGGACCACAGAGGCTCACAGGCACCTGAAAAGGTCTCATCAGCAACACAGGGTGTCTTCTCCTGGGGTCTGTGGGAAAGAAAGAGACTCACCATCCACAGTTGTGTTGCAGAGCAGAGTCACAGCCTGGCTCCTCATCGTGTTCATGCCCACTGTGCTCACAGAGATTCGGTAGGATGAGTTTGGCCCCAGCCCCTCCAGCGTGGCCTCACTCCTAGGGATGCTCATGACATGTTTGGAGGTGGGAGGTCCATCAGACAGTCTCTCTGTCACCAGTTCATAAGTCTCCACATCTCCAGGAGAGCTGGTCCAGTTCAAGTAAAGGCTCCTTGACTCTGGTAGGCATTCCACATCCTCCACTGGGTTTGGCTCTGCAAAGGAGACACATCAGGCTCTGAACAGAGAAATCACCCCTTCAGACCACACATCAGCCCAGAGCCACTGTGGACAGGGGTAACCCAGGAGCTCTCTGTGCCAAGAGCCAGAGGACAAGGTGAATGGATCAGGGTCTGACCAGATGTCTTACAGCAGAAGTAGACCAATGGACATCTCTGCTTTACTTCACGGGGAGCCAGGCTACCAGGGTGATGGGAAACCTCTGGGATGGGGCCAGCTTAGCAAGCTGATAGCTACCAGAGCATCGCTTTGCTGGCTTTCCTTATCTCTCACCATGAAGCCTCCCCCACACTCCCATTGACATCTAAGGGCTGACTCAGTCTTGAGACCATCCAGGTGCTTCTCCCCCTTTCCAGCCCTCACCTCCCACCCTCCCTGCAGCACAACACCCACCCATTGGCACCACCAAGGGCTTGGTGCTGCTCCAGTAGGGCCCAGCCACGCAGCTCACAGACACAGAGTAATTCCTGCCTGGGATGAGGCCCTGGAGGAGCTGCTGGCCCTGGCCTGGGCTGAGGACGTGACGCCAGGGCTGCGTGTGGTTCCTGGGGTCCCTCAGCCACAGCTGACAATCCTCCTGCTGCCCAAGGACACTGCCCCAAGTCACCAGCATCGTGTTGTTCCCTTCAGCCAGCACTGAGAGGTTTTGGGGGACTGAGGGGGCTACAAATGAAAAGCACAGCAGGGGAGAGTTACTGGCACACGTGTCCTCTCCTCTCTTCCATCCTACAGAGGATGCAAGCAGGAGATGGGTAACACACAAGGAAACAGGTTCAGAGGCAACATTTCTGCAGCTGCAGGTTGCCATCACCAGAAATGACCTTTAAATGGCAGCTGGAGGACATGCAGGGTTAAAGAGCAGAAGGAGATGGATTCTTCCTCCTGCTAATTAGCAAGTTTCATCAGAAACCTGCCTGAAGGGCTCTGCACATGACTCCCAGCACCCTGCCAGGGGCTGGCTGAGCGTGGGAGCAGAGACCTCTAGATTCCCCAAGCCAAGTGCAGGGACTGTGGGGACAAGCACATGAAAAGGCTTTATTGTTCTTATCTGCAATTTCCACATTCCTGACAATCCCACCACCAAGAAAACCAGCCCAGCCTCCCCTTATCCCCCATGCCAGGAATTGTCAGAGTGCCTAGAAGAAAGGCAATAGGGATGGTGGGCTGTTCCCCCCCCACACACACCCCAGCTGGAAGGTTTGCTCAGATTTGGGTATCCTCTGTCTCCTGGAACAGCAGCCAGAGCTGCCAGCCTGTGCCATGGGCAGCACAGTGCCCTGCACTCCCCTCTGCCAGGGGCTTCCACAGCTATGAGGGGTACCCCACAGCTACCAGGCAGTACCCTCACCCTGTCCCTGCCCCTTCCCAGCTAGAGAAGGCTGAGCCTCATGTACAGGACCCTCCAGCTCTCACCACTTACTTGTCCAGTCGCTGACATTCCCTGCAGAGGCTGTGTAGGGCCCTGCCACAGACACCACTTCCAGCAGGTATTTGTGTCCTGGAACCAGGCCAGAAAAGGTGAATTTGTTGGTTCCTTTTCCAACAGATACATTGGCTGCCACAATTCCTGATCCTGAATGGTACAGGAGGAGCCTGTAACTGTCCTGTCCATGGGGTTCAGCACGCCAGGACACACTCAGCCTGTTGGGATACCCTTGGTTTGTCATGTACACGTTGCGGGGTGCCAGGGGGTCTGGAGAGACAGGAGAGGAGAGATATCAGTGAAGGGGCTGAGGATGTTGCCTTGGTAGCTTGGCAGTGTCATCAGAAGAGATGTACCATACAGGGCAGGGCATTTTATCTCAGCTGGATGACTGCATCCATCAGCCTGGAGGCAGCTAAAGCAGCTTCTCCAAGCTTCAGGTGGTGCAATGGGCTCAAGTTGTCCCAGGAGAGGTTGAGACTGGAGCTGAGGCAGAACTGTTTCCCTGAGAGGGGTGTCAGCCCCTGTGCCAGGCTGCCCAGGGAGCTGGGGCAGTGCCCAGCCCTGGAGGGATCCAAAAGCCGTGGGGCTGAGTTGCTGAGGGCTGTGGGTCAGTGCTGGGCTGGGCAGGGTGAGAGGAGGGCTGGGACTGCAGCAGCTTCAAGGGCTTTTGCAACCCAAATGATTCTGTGATTTTGAGCAGAGACAGCCCTGTCCCAGCTGGAGAGACACTCACACAGCTAGAGGGGAGGAGAAGGTGAAAACCCCATCCACTGCTCCCTTCTCTGTGCCTCTCCCTGATGCACAGCCCCAGGAGCTTCAGCTGGCCTGCTCCAGGCTGCTGGAGCTGATGGTGAGGGCAGGTAGAGCTCTGCTCAGTGCCATGACTGGGTTGCCTGGGGTTCAGACAGGACACAGGCTCTGCCACAAAGGTCTGTGGGGCCACAACCCCTGCCATGAGCTTACATGCCTACCCAGCAAGACACACACCTCCCTCGCAGTGGCTACTCACACGTCCAGTTGCTGACATTCCCTGCAGGTGCTTGGTGGGACCCTGCCACAGACATCACCTCCAACATATATTTGCTTCCTGGGGCCAGTCCAGTGAAGGTGAAGTTGTGGATGTCTCTCCCCAGTGAGGTTGTAGCTGCCACAGTGCCCAGCCGTGCGTGGTACAGGGTCAGGGTGTAGCTGTCCCGTTCCCCAGCCGCAGCTCTCCAGGCTGCCCTCAGCCTCTCAGGGTGTGCTGTGCTCAGCAGCTGCACAGAGGCTGGGGGCAACGGGCCTGGGGAGGCACCAGAGCAGAGGTTACACACTGGAGACCACATAGAAGGAAACAGACACTTGATGGGACATTGTGCAGCAGGACAGGTGCTGCTTTGAGGGGCCAGGACAAGGCACTTTCATCTCAGTCTTCTCTTTTCTGTCCCCATCTCACCTCACCTGCTGCTCACCCTTTGTGGTCCCTCAGGTGCCAGCCTTTCTTCACCCAGGTCACCCTCATCCCCCCATTCCCTATGAGACTCCTGTGTGCACGTTGCCTCTTCCAGCACCCAGCTGGTGGGAACTGCCTGGGTAGAGCTGGCACAGCATCTATCCTCTGTCCAGCCCCAAAATCATTCTGGGTGGGGAGAAGTGCTGGATTAGAGCGCATCTCCAGAGCAATGATCTGTTCTGGGAAGGCTGTGGATGAGCCCCTTGTACTACACCTTTTGTGCTAATGTGGTTTCTACTCACTGGAAGAGATTCAGTGAGGATTGTGAGTATAGAAAGAGATGGGACAACATCCCCCTACATCCCTGCCTGGGCACAGCTGGGCAATGCTGCATGTCAGCAGCATGTGCCTGTGCAAGCCCACAGCTGAACACCCACATGCCCACGAGGGTAACAGTGTGCACCTGCACTAACTGCTGCATCCTGCACCCAGGCACATGTGTGTGCCATCTCCAAAGGAACCAGGTCCACTGTAAAACCCCCAGCCCTCCTCAGGGCTGCCCACTGGTGCAACATCTCCTCCCAGCTCTGCAGAGAGGACAATCCTCCAGGCACTCACGTGTCCAGCTACTGATATTGGGTGCTGCTGCCTGGTATGGTCCTGCTGTTGCACTGGCTTCCAGGGAGTATTGACACCCTGGGGTCAGGCCCAGGAAGGTGAAGTTGTGGGTGTCTCTCTGGAGTGAGGCTGTAGCTGCCAGAGTGCCCAGCTGTGTGTGGTACAGGGTCAGTCTGTAGCCATCTCGTTGCCCGGCTGCAGCTCCCCAGGCTGCACTCAGCTGCTCGGGGTGTGCTGTGCTCAGCCAGTGCACAGCAGCTGGGGGCAGGGGGCCTGGGGAGGAAACACAAGTCACTGCCAGGAGCCACATCTGGGCTGAGGGAAAGGAATCAGAGAATCATTTTGGGTGGAAAAGGCCCTTAGGATCACTGAGTCCCAGCCCTCCCCTCACCCTGCCCAGCCCAGCACTGACCCACAGCCCTCAGCACCTCAGCCCCACGCCTTTGGGATCCCTCCAGGGCTGGGCACTGCCCCAGCTCCCTGGGCAGCCTGGCACAGGGGCTGACACCCCTCTCAGGGAAACAGTTCTGCCTCAGCTCCAATCTCAACCTCCCCTGGGACAANTGAGTGAGGGGCCCAGCACTGACACAGCCCTGGAGCTGCAGCCTCCCCAGGGCCCAGCACAGGGGACAATCCCTGCCCTGCTCCTGCTGCCACCCCAGTGCTGATCCCAGCCAGGATGCCCTTTGCTTCTTGCGCCCCTGGGCACACTGCTGGCTCCTGTTCAGCTGCTGGCACCAACCTCCCCCAGGCCCTTTCCAGCCCCTCTGCCCCAGCCTGGAGCATTGGTGCCAAGGTCTGGCTTTGCCCTTGTCTCTGTGGCAGCTGCCTGAGCCTGTGGATGGCTACCAGAGACATGGGTGGCCAGGCCACAGAGTCACAAACTGATTCTCCATGCTGCATCCAGCCTGGCACGAGCAGGAAGGTCAGCTCTGGCTGCACCAGTATGGCCTCTGATCCAAATGGGGAAGGGGATATCTGATGGAGGACACCAGGCTGCAAGGGGAACATCATACTCACGTGTGCAGTGGGTGAGATTGAGGGTGCTGGCATGGAAGGGCCCAGCTGTGGCTCTCACTGCCACGCTGTATCGGGTGCCAGGGCTCAGGTTCTTGAAGGTGTGACTCTTGACATCCCCACTCAGCACCACGTGCCTGATGTGGCTGTTGGAGGCTGTGCCATAGACATCCACCACAAAGCCTTCTGCTCCTCTCCCTGTGGCTGCCCAGGAGGCCTGCAGTGTGGAGGCAGAGGGGCTGCCCAGGGTGAGGTTGGCAGGGGCCAAGGGATCTGCAAAGCAACAGGGAGATGGTCAGCTCCTGGGTGCCACCACTCAGAGCCAGGAGCCAACTGTGTGCTCAGTGGTTTCTCTAGCACCAGCTGCCACTGCAGGGTGGACACCACAGATCCTCCCAGGGAGAAGCAAGGGGACAAATGAGTAGACAGTGCACATAGCTCTAAGCACAATAGCCTCAGGGTCTGCAGCTGGCCATGGCAGCAGAGTGCCCAGATGGCCAAGGCAATGGCATTCTGGCTTGTGTCAGCACTGGTGTGGCAGCAGGACCACAGCAGGGATTGTTCCCTGTAATGGGCACTGGTGAAGCTGCATCTCAAGTGCTGTGTTCAGTGTTGGGCCCCTCACTCCACTTGCTGGGCACTGTCCCAGGCTGCCCAAGGGAGCTGGGAGAGTCCCCAGCCCTGGAGGGATCCCAAAGGTGTGGAGCTGAGGTGCTGAGGGCCAGGGGTTAGTGGTGGGCTGGGCAGGGTGAGGTGAGGACTGGGACTCAATCTTAAGGGTCTTTTCCATGGAAAACTATTCTATGGTAACACTTGTTTACTCTACAATAGCAGAGGATGTATCCAGAGCCTTTGAGGTGGGTAGAGGAGATTGGTTCTGTGCTGGGGAAGGGGTGAGGATATTAAGCAGAGAGGTGGGACAGCCCTGTAGATGCCAGGGGGGCACAGTGGGGACAGTTTGGGATGGGGATGGTGGCAGTGAGGGCTGTGCAGGGCTCAGATTGAGACTCACATGTCCATTGGGTAACATTGGTGGAGGAAGCTTCCAACAAGCCTGTCACAGCAGTGACCTGCCCAGCAAACCTGCTGCCTGCCTCCAAGTCAGTCCAGGTGATGTTCTGGGCATCTGGACTCAAGGTCTGGACCCAAACCCTGCTGTGGGTGCTGAGGCTGTGCAGAGTAACACGATAGTGGTCCCTCCTGCCAGGGGGCTCCTTCCAGTACATGTGAAGCTCTGAGGAGCTGCCTGGGTTGGTAAGGCTCAGGTTTGTGGGTGCAGCAGGAACTGTGAGGAAAGACAGACAGGTGAGAGAGAAAAAGATGCAGTTCTGAAGGTGCAGACATCTCCAGGGAGGAGCCTGGCTTTCCCTGGGCAGCCAGCATTCCGTGCCCACATGGTACAAAAGGCTGCAAGAGGCAGGAGGTGACTGACTGCATCACCAGGAAGCATGCCAGGGTGCCCTCCTCTCCTTGGGTGCCAACACTGACTGCCATTCCCTTCTGGAGCAGTGCTGCCACCCAGCTACCCCCTGGGCAGCAGGGATGCTCACCTGTGCAGCCAGTGATGTTCTTGGGGAGGGAGCTGTAGGGCCCAGCCACTGCCCTGATCTCAACAAGGTAGCAAGCTCCTGGTTCCAGCTGTGCCAAGGTGACATTGTTGCTGTCCTTCCCTGCTTCCAGGTTCTTTGCTGGTGCAGAAGAGCCCTCCTCATGCACAATGAGCAGGTACCTGTCCCTCTGCCCAGGAGGGCTCTCCCACTGCACAGTCAGAGCCTGGGCAGCACGGGCAGGGTGTGCTGACAGTGACAGAGGTGGCAGTGGGACTGTGGGAGAGAAACAGAGTTACAGGAGACAAACCCAGGATGCTCAAGACTCACTGTAGTTTGGGGATGAAGCTGAGAGCTGCAGGACCGTGAGCACCTAACACACTGTCCGAAGACTGCTGAGAGTAACAGGCTGCTCCCAAATCAAAACTGCTCCCTGTGTCTGAGGTGGTGATAGTGCATCACACCCCCAACCTGAGCCCCCTCCTTGTCCCCAGGTGCTGGGGCAGCCCCACAGCACAGCCCATGGAGCTGCTGGGCTCAGCAGCACCCGAGGATCCCACCACAATCAGCATCTTGAGTAGGAGACAGACACCAGTGGGGTTGTGGGGAGATGCTTTCAGAGCTCTCCTGCACAACAACAGCCCTGGGATGTCCCCCTCTCCCTTCTTGGTGCCCAGCCCCTCAGCAGGTGAGAGGCAGGCTGGGTGCCAGGGCAGGGTGCAGGGGAGCTCTGTTCCTACCTGTGTAGCCGATGGCAGTCTGAGAGGAGACGCGATGGGGCCCAGCCTGAGAAATAATCTCCACACGGTAACGAGAGCCTGGCACCAGCCCTTCCAGCTCCAGCTGGCTGACCCCACGGGGCACAGACACATTCCTGATGACGGAGAGGGACTCAGCCACTGAGAGCTGTACCAAGTGGTCTCTGCCACCACCTGACTCGACCCAGCTCACGTGTAGCTCCTGGGGTCTCTGGCCAGGCTGTACGGTCACGTTAGCCAGAGACAGTGGATCTGGAGGGAAACATAGCATGGAGGTCCATGAAATGATGGAGGAAAACAACTGGGGAAGCCAGGACAGAGCCTGCACCTCTACAAGGGGCTAAAGCCAGGTCTCCTGTTGGCCTGGAATACATGCAAGTTGCCTGTGCCTGTCCCCATGGCACTGACGTCGGGCAGTCGCTGTGCTCAGACATCACTCAGCTCCCCAGTGGGCTGCTTTACTCCATGGAAAGAGAGCAGCAAACGCATATGGGACCCTATGCTCCCTCTCCCACCAGTCCCAAGCTGGCTTTGAGATCACAAGTGGTCTAGGCAGAAGGTTCAACTTGACTGGGAAAAGCCTGAGCTGAGGAAAAAGGTCTCTGGGAAGGACAGAGCATCTGACTCATGACACATGCTCTGATTTCCACATGCAGGGAGTGTGCAGGCCTCACCACAGCCCTCCTAAGCACTCAGGCAGTGCCAGGATGTCCCATCCCTGCAGGAGGATGGGGACATTTCTCACTCACATGTCCACTCGGTGGCAAAGTGTGACGAGGATCTGTAGGGGCCAGCGAGGACGGTGACCTTCAGGAAGTACTGAACACCAGGAGACAGCCCCAGGAACGTGAAGTTGTGGGTGTTTGGCCCCACTGAGACATTTCTCTGTGCTGGATGGCTCTTGCTGTAGAGTTGGAGATGGAACTGATCCACGTCACCAGCAGCCTTGTCCCAGAAGGCAGCGAGTCCCAGGGGGCGGCGGGTGTTAGCCAGGGTGACGCCAGCCGGGGCCAGGGGATCTGGGAAGGAGCAGACAGCAAGGGGTGAGCTCAGTGTGGAGTGAGGAGCTCTGCATGTGCCCCAAGAACCCCCTCTGCTGCCTGTCCCTGGTGGGATCAGGTCAGAAATCAGCCCTGGTACAGCAAAACCCAGAAAAGCCTGAGCTCTTGCTCCACCACAAACAAGGGAGCAGGCCCCTGTCTCTCCTACTGGGTCCCATTTGGAAGTGATTACTCTTTCTGGGGGTTTCTCCTGCACTGAAGACCCTTTGGTTTCCAACCTGGCTGAATGTGTTTCTAGTTGTCCTCCCACTTCTGTCAATGCATCCCTGCCCCTGGTTCCTCCACCATGGCTCACACTCTGCCTTCCTTCCATGCCACGAGCCTTCTGCTCTCCTTGGCAACCCAGAGCTGCGGTTCACAGGGGGCTTGGGGAAGGGACCTCAACACTCACATGTCCAGTCTGTGGCTGATCTCACAGGGGATTGGTAAGGCCCAGCCATAGCTGCCACTTCCAGTGTGTACTGTCTCCCAGGGACCAGGTTCTCAAAGGTGACACTTGTCCAGTTGTTTCCCACGGTCATGTTCTTGACCCACTGCCGGGATTTGGTTTCCCAGAGGGTTCCTGTGTAGCCAGTGCTGCCTTCAGGAGCTGCTCTCCAGGAGGCTTGCAGAGAGGTGCTGTGGCCTTGATTGCTGAGGCTCAGCTGCTCCAGGGGCAAAGGATCTGGGAAAGGAAAGGTCCAGAGTCACAGCTGCACCCAGACTGGGGTCACCTGGCAGAATTGCAGCCCCAGATGTGCTGGAGCCCCTTCCCTGGGAAAAATCTCTGCTATGGCCACCCACGAGGTCTGATACCCTCACACCCAGCTGTCAGGGACTGGGCCAGCACACAGTTCAAACTGGCACGGGGAGAGGTTGTTCTGGGGAAAGCAGTGGGTGGGATGATGTGGAGCAGGTTGGTGTAGAGGCAGCCCAAGGCAGACACAGTCTGCACAGTGCTGCAGGAGGGTGG
>WBNH01012065.1:0-20854 GCA_013401255.1 Urocolius indicus | reverse complement strand
GGGGGGGGGGGTGGGGGGGAGGAGGAGGAGGAGGAGGAGGAAGGGACTGGGCTCTGCTGGCCCTTGCACTGGGTGACTTAGACACAGACTATGATCAGACACATCCATCAGCACCTCTGCTTTCCTCCTGAGCCTTTTCTTGCATGCAGCTGCAGAAGACTCATGCTATCACAGTCCCTGAGGCAAGACACCATGGGGAAGGGGAGCCTTGGGACTGGTTGCCGGGAGGACTGTGGTACTCACATGTCCAGTTAGTGACACGCTGGGGTGAGGATGTGTAGGGCCCAGCCACAGTGCTGACCTCAAAGGTGTACAGAGTCCCTGGGTGAAGGCCCTTGTAGGTGAAGTTGGTGACACCTCTGAGCAGCGAGCTGTTCTTCATGGGGTGCTCCATGGGGCTGAGGGCTAGCACATAGCCCTCTCCCATTGCCTCCTCCCAGCTGGCTAATAGGCTGTAGGGGCTGCCCTGGCTGGACAGACTCACACCAGATGGTGGCAGTGGCTCTGCAAGGGATGAGGATGGGATGGGGTGTCACTGCACGAGGCAGCATGTCAGCCAGGCTGTCCACACAACCCCCACCAAACACAGGCATGCAGAGAGAGCCTGCTGCAGCCCTGGGCTCCAGGGGCTGGATGAGTGCCTCCACACACTGTTTAAGGCTCCAGACTCTTCCTCTCTGGGTGGCAGCTCTGCGGCAGCACCAGCCACAGCTCCATGAGTCACCCAGGAGGGACTGGGCACAGGGACACAGGTCTCTGGGTGATGCTTCACTCTGCACCAAACCAGCAGCAGGGAGCAGAGGAGGGGAAAACTGGCTTGAAACCTGCCAAACACTGACTCCAGGAGTTACTGAGCAGGATCTGGTCCTGATTCATGCCTGACACCACCCAGCACAAGCCTCCCAAGGAGCCTAACCTCAAGAGGAACTGTGGGACACTGCCTGCTCTTGAGACCAGGTGCCACTGCCCTGCACAGCTCCATCTCTGTCCCCTCCCCATCCCACCAGCTTCCCTCTTGGGCACCAGACCCTCCATCAGGCACAAATGGCCTTGAAAGGAGACCCTTGAGCTTCTTGCTTACGTGTCCAGGCTGCTGTGCTGTGGGCTGCTGCCCGGTGAGGTCCAGCCACCGCTGTCACCTGCACAGAGTATTGCTGCCCAGCCCTCAGCCCGTGGAAGGTGACCTGGATGCTGTCTCCACTGACAGAGATGTTCCTGGTCAGGGCACCAGCCTCTCCCTCCTGTAGTGTCACCAGGTACAGGTCCCTCTCTCCTGCTGGGGTGGTCCAGTGAGCCTGCAAGGAGCCCTTCTCCCCTGTGCTGCTCAGAGTCACGTTCCCAGGGCTCAGAGGGTCTGGAAGAGAAGGGAAATGGATGANATAAATGGGGAGTGTCAGGAGGTTGGGGTGGCACTTTCTTCTGTTGCATCCAGTGCCAGGACAAGGGGTGATGGAAGGAAGCTGGAACACAAATAGTTTCATTTAAACATAAGGAAAAACTCTTTCCCTGTGAGGTGAGGGAGCCCTGGCCCAGGCTGCCCAGGGAGGGGGTGGAGGCTCCTTCTCAAGAGGTTTCCAAACGCACTTGGACGCATTCCTGTATGACCTGATCTAGGTGGGAGCTGCTTTGGCAGGGAGGTTGGACTGGATGAGCTCTAAAGGCCCCTTCCAACTCCTCTCATTCTGTGATTCTGTGATTTTGGGGTGCTCTGGGTCCCACACATCCCCAAGCCTCTCTTCTTGCTTCCTTATCTGCAGGGTTACATCCAGTCTCAGACATCCTTTCAGAGCATGCTGTTTCCACTCCCTCACACAACCATTCCTGATGTAGCAGAGCCCAGACAAAGCTGGCAGCCCTGCTGGGAAATTCCTGAAAGCCTCCCCCCTCTTCTCCATTGGTGTCCATCACGAGCTCCCTGATATTCCCAGGAACTGTCCCTGGCCACGTGCCCCTGGCTCAGCCATTTGGCACCAGCGACTTTTGTTCAATTGTAGGTCAGATCCACAGACAGAAACAGCAAGTGAGCAAGTCAGACTCACTTCACAGCAGAAACCAACCAGCTGGGGCTGTGGAGCTCTTCCAAAATCCCAGCTGCAGGCAGCAGGGAGCAAGCTTCAGCTTCCCAGACTGGCAGCAGAGTGGGAAAGAGCTGGAGACTTGTCACCTACCTCAATGTACCTTCCAGTATATACCTGACCAGTCTCTGCCCAGAGCCAGGATGAGTCATTGGCCATAACAGCCCTGAGTTTGCAGCTTGTCAGCTCCATGATTTGCCGCTCCTCAGCAGAGAGGGGCCAACACTCTGCTGGTCTTGGCCATGAGCCTTGTTCAGCAGCCCAGGCCTGCACCCCCATCCCCCTCCAGCTTTCCTAGGAACATCTGGGAGAGCAAATCCAGTGCCAAGACTGTTTGCAGTGCTGTAGGCATGGTGTCAGCAGCAAACCAGAGCAGTGGTGCTGGAAGTCACCTTCTCTCAGAGCCTTCCTCAGCCTGAGGCTGGAAGGTGGTGGAGGAAGCTGAGGGTGAATGGTGCAACTAGCAGGGATCTGGCAGGGCTACCCTCAATTTCTTGACCTGCCAGAGGCTGGATTCCTTGTGTTTGCACAGCACTCAGCACATGAGGAACATCCACCAAGATATGCTTATCAGGTGCTCCCAAAATGTACCTTTGGCAGTAATCAAAGAGACTCAAAGGTCCATTTCCCTCCAGAAACCCCCATCTCAAATCACCAACCTGCTCTCCCCTTGTTGCCCTGTGTTCTCTGCTGCCCTGAAGCCTGTGAGAGCCCAGCCCCAGCTGCACCAAGCACCAGTGGGATCTGCTGCCCTTCCATCCCCCACCTCAGGACGAAGCCACAGCTGATCCCAGTACATCCCAGCTGATCCCAGTGCACCTCAGCTGATCCCAGTACATCCCAGCTGATCCCAGTGCACCTCAAGGAAAAGCACTGGGAATTCACCTGCCAGGGAACTCACTATCCCCACTGTCACAATGTCCCAGAGCCAAGTCCTGGAGCAGCTTTCAGCCCGGTCCAAGCAGAATCACCCTCTGCACCCAGGGCTCTGGTTCTTTGTATTCAGATGCTGGATGAGCATCTAAGAGGAACCCAGGGCCACTGAGGTCCTTGCCCACCCCTGACTGTCATACTCACAGGTCCAAGCCGTGGCATTGGGCCCTGCCATGGTGTAGGGCCCAGCTATGGCACTGAGCCCCAGCCAGTAGCGGGTGCCAGGCTGCAGGTGCTGGAAGGTGTAGCTGGTGAGGCCCCTCCGTGCTGACAGCGTGGTGGTCACTGTCTGAGTGAGGAGGTTGTGGAGGGTGAGGTGCAGCCAGGCAGCCCCCGCAGCACCCACCCAGGAGGCAACGAGGCTGGTGCTGGAGCCTGGGCTGAGCCGCAGCTGCGTGGGGATGGAGGGAGCTGAGGGGAGAAGCAGAAGGCAGCCAAGTTCAGTGCTGGGGCTCCCCAGACCCTTCTCTCTCCCTATGCCTGCAGCTACTCTCTATGGGGGCATGAGGGCTGCAGGTCTGGCAGGGGTTTGGTGAGGGAAACCTTTCCCATCTCCCTTTCCATGTGGGCTGAGGGATCCTTGAGGTCCCTCCATACCACCAGGCTGCAGGGCAGAGGAGTTGGCAGCCTGGGTAATGCAACATTTATGCACCTCCCACCAACCAAGATCTTTTTGGCAGGATCCCCACATTGCCCTTCCCCCCATGGGGACATGAAGCACACAAACCTGAGCTGCAGGTCCTGCCAGGGCAAGACAGAGGTGTGAGGTTTTTTCCCCTCGCTCCAGCATGCTGGGCTCACAGCAAGCTGTGAAAGACTCTTCCCCATCCCACACAAAACTCCCTGCCCCAAGCCTGTAGATCTCCTCTCCCTCTCTGCCAGCCTAACCAGCATGTGTGCTGCACTTCTCCTGCCAAACCCTTCCTCCTTGGAGCAGGCTCCCATCACTCCCTACCTGTCCACTGGTGTATGCTGGTGCTGGCCTGGCTGGATCCCGCCAGCGTGCTGACCCTCAAGGCGTACTCATTGCCAGGCTGCAGCCCCTCAAACAGGAACGTGGAGGTGTTGGGCAGCAGGGACACGTTCCTGAGCAGTGCCTGGGAGTGGCTGTGGTAGAGGCTGAGGTGGTAGCTGTCCCTCTGGCCGTGCCCATGTGTCCAGGAGGCTCTCAGCTCCCCAGAGCTCCCGCTGCTGCTCAGGCTCAGGCTGCGCACGGCCGAGGGACCTACAGGGAACACGGCCCCAGAGGCTGTTGGATAGTTGTCTGGTGATGCCCAACCTGCAGAGGGTGCTCAAGGGCTGGTGGGATGCTGTCTTCACCTGGCAAGGTGCTGCCAGCCAATTCCATCAGCTCCCTGACAGCTCACCAGTCTCTCATGGGCCACAGGGGCTGCACCATCCCCTTTGGAGCAGCCTCTGCATGGTCACTCTGAGCTGGGCAGGGGCAGCAGCCCAAGTGTGTGCTGAGGGAGGCAAAGCCATCAGCATCTGCCTGTGAGCTCACCTGCTGCCAGCTCCTCTCTTCCTGCCAGCCCCATGGACCCTACCACCCATCTTCCCCTGAGCCCCTGCAGCCACTGCTCCCGTCTGACACCTTCCCTCCCTCCCTACTCTCCTTTTATGGGTTTCCCACCTTCACTTGCACTGATTTACTCAATAACATCCCATAGAGATAGAGCCAACCTCACCTGGGCTCTGGGCTTACCAGCCCTGCCTCCTTCCCCTAGCCCTTGGCATCAGCCAGAGAGGGCATTGAGAAAGGCAGGCTGGGTGAGCTCCTGATTGACATAGGTGTGCCAAAAAGCATGGGGCAGATGCTGCTTCCCTGTAGCTCTTTCTAGACCTCCAGGCATGATATTTCCCACCCCTCAGCTCTCTGCAGTCCCTGGCATAGGCTGCTCCACCATGAGCTGTATTATTGCAGAAGATAGGGCATGAATCCTGCCCTTGCAAGCTGCAGGGACAGGACTCTCCTCCCCAAACATGGATGAGAGAATGACCCCTGGAGATCTGGGGACCAGGGAAGGAGCCTAATCCTTATAGAAGTGAGGAAAGGCTCATGGAACTCCACACAGACCCAAACTTCCCACCCTCCCAAGCTGTGTGACAGTCATTGGTGGGAGCACTGAGATCTTTGCACTCCCTGGGGAACCTCTTACTTGTCTGTGCTGTCACTGTCTGGCTGGTGGTCTCCATGCAGGCCAGTGTGGCTGTCACCTTGATCTCATAGTGCGTGCCTGGGGTCAGCCCATGGAACCAGAAGCTGGTGGTGTTGGCTGTGGCAGAGGCATTCTGCAGCCACAGGCCTGACCCCAGGGAGGACAGGGAGAGTGAGTAGCCCTCAGCACCTTCCTCTGGCTCATCCCAGGACAGCAGGAGGGAGTCTGACCGGCCATGGTCACTCACACTGACATTCAGGAGGGTCCCTGCAGAGGCAAAAAGCAAAGCCCTCAGCTGTGGTGCTTGGGGGTTGTCACCCTGCAGGGTTCAGGCTCCCCAGCCCCTCGTTGCACACTTTGGCACAGGTCACCACCATGGGCATTGCCCAGCTTTGGTCAGGCTCTCCCAAACCCCAAGGACTTCAAACAGCCTTTGGAAAATATAGGAAATGTCAGAAACTCCCCTGGACTGAGGTCAAAGGCACCATGTGAGAGATGCTCCTAAGCATGGAGCCTCTCCTGTGTTGGAGAAAGACCAGAAGGCTTCAGGCCATCACATGCTTTGCACAGACAGACCAGCTTTACAGCAGGAAAGTTGCCTTGGCTGGGTATAACCCACTGCCCTCCTCCTTGGCTGGTCTGAGCCCCTAAAAAGTTATTGAAGGGTTCTGGATCCCCCTTTGCAGAGGCAAGACAGTGAGGGAGCAGGGTGGGTAAGGCAGTGGGGCTGTTATGCTCCCTGCAATAGCCTCTGTCTGCCTGGCTCTTACAGAGGAGAGGGTAAAGGCTGCTCTGGAGGGATTCAGGCACTGACACCCCTTGCCCTGCCCTGCCCAGTGCAGAGCTGACACAGGGAGAGCAGGACACTGCATTCAGGATGGAAATATGGGGCCAGATTTGCACTGCCATTGACTCCCTGACTTTAGAATTGCTCAGGAAGCACCTACAAGGAGAGAGGTGCCAGACACAACCTTGTCTTGTCTTGTTGAATCTGGCAACATGACCCTTGCAGGGTCACTCCATCTCTGCCTCTTTGTGCCTCCATAAGCAGATTGTCACACATTCCCCATCCCAGCCTCGCTGGGAACTCTCCACTGCTTCCAGCCTTTGGGAAACACCAGAGCAGCTCTAGTGCTAATAAACCAGCAGTGTCATAATTAGCACTTCAAATTTATGATGTACAACATGTTGCAACAGGCTCACATGTGATCTGGCATGGCAAGGAAGCTTTAAAGCAGCACAGCTACTGCCCCAGAGGCCTGCCCTGAGGCTGCCTTTGCACAGGCAAAGAGGGAGGGAGCTGTGTGGGGTGAGCTCCAGGGCAGGGACACGTCTGGGGATTGCTCACTCTTGTGTGTGGCCTTCCCACAAAGCTCAACAGCTTCAGAACTACACACAACTTCTTGTTCATGCATTGCCATTGTTTGGAGGCTGCTGTCATGCCCAGAGCATCGCACAGCAGATGGGTGCAAAGGGGATTGGGGAAGTTAGATGCAAGAAGAGCACGTAGACCTCGTGGGAAAGGCCTCAGTGCCATCCCTGAGCAGTTCAGCTCCAGATTTAGGAACTGACAGCTCAGGAAGGGTTTTGTGACTGTAGCTGGGTGTCCATGGGTCAAGTGTCTACACCTGAGCCAGTTGCCTTGGGCTCTCCTGGTTGTCAATAGGGGCAGCAGCTTATTATCACAGGATTGTGCCCTGCAGGGAGTTCAAACAGGGATGGTTTCTCACTGCAGGCTCTTTCTTATCATGTAGGTATGAGTTCTCCACCCATGTTTGTCTGCTGTCTTCCTACAGACAGCATCTCCTACCTCTGTCCATCACCTGACAAGCACCTTCTATGTTCAGCCCTGAGGCCCATGAACACAGACAGCACTGCATCCAGCAGCCCTCAGACCCACAAACACAGCACTGCATCTTACAGCCCCCAGGCCCATGGTCACAATGCTGCTCATGTCCCCATAGCTGAGCTCTGCCAACCACATCCCAGACAGCCACATCCGGGGGCACCCCATGCCCTGAGTGGTGCCTGCAGACCACCTGAGAGAGTTTTCACTGGGTTGTCCCCATGGACACAGCAGTGCTCTGCCCCATCCAGCTCAGCACAGCCCCAAGGAGGACCATCCTGTCCAGCCAAGCACCGGGGTTCTGGGCATAGCACCTATGGCTGTGCTGCTGAGGAGCCCACTTCATGCCATGGCAAGGAGAGACAGCTTGAAGCTCTGTCTGTCTCTCCTGCTGCCCTCCGTAAGGCTGATGCAGGAGGAGGCTCCTTGCCCATGATTCACAGCCCACAGTAAGTCCAAAGCAGACTATTTACAAAGCTACTCCTAACTCCTGAGTCCTGGCCCAGCCCATCTGCCCATGTCAGTGCTCCTGGGCACCAAGAACCCCCTCCACAACCTGGGAATCTCTTGGACTTACCTCCAAGCCCGTGTGTGTTGGGACCCTCCAGCCCTGTCCGTGCTGTCCGGTTGCATCCCTTGCCCTGGGGTAGAAGGTGTCCAGTGAGAGAGGGGCACAGTGAGGTGAGATCAGTGCCAGGGAGAGATGCCCTGAGCCAGGCACAGCTCCCACTCCACCATGGCTGTGGCCCTCTAGGGACTGTGACCCCTTTTTGCAGCAGAGCCTGGGTCACTGCTCACCTCTCCCTCCCTAGCCAAGGCAGGGTGACAGCCTCAGCAGATGCAGCTCATGGGCTGCCCTGGCCTTGTGCACAGCTCCTGGTACTGCAGAGCAACATGAGGCCATGCCCACAGGAGGAAAGACATCCCACCAAAACAGCCAGGGCACAAGGGGAGGATTTGAGGAGAAAAGGAGGAAGCTCTGGACAGGCTTTGACAACCTCACTCCCTCTACAGAATCACGGAGAGGAGGATGGAGGGAACCTAAACCTCACCCCATACAGGCTGCAAAGCCAAGGCTTGGCCTGAGAGCTCCAGATCAGCCATCACCCCACAGGGCAGCGGGCACTGAGCCCATCTGCCCACGTCTGCTGCGAGCAGGGTGTGCCCAGCTTTGAGGCTGAGGGTTCCCTCCACATTAAAGGAAACATCTCTACCCACTCCCTTGTCCTGCAACAAGCCACGGAGGAGCAAGCAGCTTGCTTTAGCTGTTTCCCCTTGGGCTCTGCGAGCTGATTCATCCTCAGGTTTCCCCTCACAGCCGCAGTGCTGTGAGGAGCAAAGGGGCTGCAGCTCCCCCTCAACTCTGTGCACAGCAACGGGCCAATTCCCAGGGCCAGGAGCCACGGTGCAGCCATGGCAGCAGCACCACGCTCTGCTCCCAGGCCAGACGGGATGGCAACAGGGGAGGAGGAGGAGAAGGAGGAGGAGGAGGAGGAGGAGGATGGGGAAGGGGAGGAAAGAGCCAGCTCGTAATTGCAAACGTCGCTAATTTGGAGCAGCTGCAGGGCTGGAGAGGCAGCCCAAAAACATGCCGTCATTGCTCAGCGGGGTAGGACTGTGCAGAGCCCCTCACCGCCAGCCAAGAGCCTGCACGGATTAAACAGGGGGAGGTAGAGGAGCTGGGGCTTACCTGTGCCAGCGTGCCCAGGAGCCACGGCGTGTACAAGAGCAGCAGCAACAGCGGTGGGAGCTTCATGGGGACCCGGGTGGCTGTAGAGCAGAGGGATGACAAGTTGTTGGGAGGGTGGTTCCTTAGCTGTGGCTATCCCCAGGTTGCTCTTTCTCCCATGGCAGCGATGAGCCACGTCTCCAAACGCATCCCGGGCGCAGGGCAAGGGATGGCATCAGTGGGGACCAGCGTGGCTCGTCAGCGAGTCACCCATCAGCCCTGCCAGCTGGCCCGGGCACCAACAGTCCAGCGTCTGTGTGTGTGTCTGTGTGTGTCTGTGAGTGTCTGTGTGTGTGAGCCCCTGAGTGCTGCAGGCACAGAGCTGGCTGCCGCAGGGAGCAGCGAACAAGCTCTGAGCGGCTGCAGCCCGGCCTGGCCATGGAAAGGAGTTCTGCAGAGTTGTGGGAGTTGGTGCCGAGAGGGGAGGAGAGGGGAGGAGACAGGACAGGACAGGACAGATGGCGGCTCTGAGCTGGAAGGGAGTGCCCAAACCAGCCCCCAGCAAAGGGAGGAAGGGCGATCGCCGCCTCCGGCAGCGTGGCTGAGATGGAGCTGAGATGCTGGCTGGGATGGAGCTGGGTTACTGGCTGGGATGGAGCTGGGATGCTGGCTGGGATGGAGCTGGGACGGAGCTGAGATGCTGGCTGGGATGGAGCTGGGATGCTGGCTGGGATGGAGCTGGGACGGAGCTGAGATGCTGGCTGGGATGGAGCTGAGATGCTGGCTGGGATGGAGCTGAGATGGAGCTGGGATGCTGGTGAGAGTATTGGCAGGACTAGGGATCAGGGTGCTGTGCCCCTGGGGCTGTCTCTGTGCCTGGCATAGTTGTGCACCCTTTAGCTCTATACACATGAATTTCTGACTGGGAGTGGGAGGTTTGGTGGCACTGGGTGAGGAAGGAGACCTGTGCCCCCGTGTGATGCTCCTGGCACAGGCAGATTGGAGCTGGGAGGTGGGGGGCACATGTTGTGAGAGGTTCCTGTGTGCTGCATCCCATGGGCACAAAGATGCCCTGGACCACACTTTGCCCATGGGAGGGTTGTTGGAGCTGTGTCCTGTGTGCTCAAAGGCTGGAGGAGCTGCACCCCCTGTACCCCTGAGCCTGGCACAGGGCTGGGCATCGTGTGGGGCTGTGCTGGGGGCTGTGCAAAGCATGGCAGGGTGCCAGCTCTGATTCAGAGCAGAGATGCCATTAGCTTCACATCAGCGCTGGAGATCTGGGACAGTGCTGGAAGAGATTCAATGATGAATCTATCCTGGAAGCCAGCACAGCCTGTGTGGCCATGGGAGTCTGTCCCAGTAGCCACCATGGCCACCAACAGGAGCTATTCAAGCTCTGCTTATTGCTGTGAGCCATTGAGCTGTCTGTGTGGGACACATCCCCCCAGCTGGCCTCACGACAGCAAATTGCCTCCCTAAAATACTCAGAGGTCTGGCAAGTGAGACCTGTGTCAGACAGATCAGCTCCCAGCGTCTGGCTAAAGACACAGAGAAGCCCCAGCCAGCCCTTGTGTGGAATTGAGAAGAGAGGGGAACACAAGGGCCCCAGTCTGGGACCCATCTCCAGCCTCAGGTCCATCCCCCAAACCTCTGACAGTGCCCAGGCTGATGAAGCCAGCTGGAAAAAGGGAGAGAGCACGAGTCCCTTTGCCTTTGCATGGGGGGACAGTTAATTCCCCAAGTCCTGGCCAAATGGGACTGGTGCCAGGAATCCTGGTCCGTGATCACAGTCACGTCTCTGCAGAGCTCCAGCCCCCTGCCTGGGGCAGGCTGAGGGTAAAGGAGCCCTGGCCCTGCTGCTCAGCCCAGCACTGAGGGGTCTTTTGTCACCTTCCTCTCCTCTCCTCTCCTCTATTAATGACTCAGGTTTCCCCCCCTCAAGCAGGGAGGCACAGCCCAACAACTAGAGGCCCTTTGAGTCTCTGTACCCTGACCTGCCCTCCCCCTGCACCCTGGCCATGGAGGCCAAGGTGGGAGAAGAAGTCCATACCCTGTCTCCAGAGCTGGTGAGCTCTCTTAATCCTTAGTACTGCCAGCTCTGGGAAGGAATGAATGTCAAAATGCAAGTGGCTCATCTGCTGAGGTGATGGTAAAATCTCTGGCTCTTGGGGATAAGCATCTGGGACTATGGTCTCCCAGCACCTGGAGTGATGGGGATGCCCCATCAACCAGTGCCACAGCCAGCCTGGGACATCCATCCTGCTGCTGGCTATTGCTGTGAGCTTCCCATCCCTCCTGGGAGCTGGGTGCTGCACACAGATCCTGGACACACAGATGGACAGGGAGAGAGTTCCCCTCCACAGACCGAGGCAGAGGGAGGTTTGGGGCTGGCTGCTGGTGCCTCTGGTGGGCTGACGACTGTTTTAAAAGGCCTCTTTCCAGAGCTGGGAGGAGGCTGGAGCTCCCTGCAACAGCCTTGCCAGGTTTACCCAGGGGCCCAGAGCGGGAGGTTGCTGCTGCCTGATCCCTAAAGGTGTTTGCAGAAATGGGCATTGTCCCCATGTGGGGCTGTGGCAGGGTGCAGGCTGCCAGGCAACGTGCCCTGAGAGGTGACCCCCACTTTGGATGGAGAGCAGCGGGGCTGTTTGCTGTCATGGAGGGTCAGAGCACAGTGGAGGATGGAGCAGGAGAGACCCAGAGCTGAGCCAGCGGAGCTGACAAAGCTGAGGTTGGAGGGCAGGGGGATCCCCTGGGGCTGGGGATCCAAGGGGATGGGGCAGGAGGGACCCTTGGTTATCACAGAAAACCCTGGGAAGAGATTTTGCATCCCCTGCTATCTGAGGCAGATGACAGGAGATGTCAAGGTGTCCTTGGGAGATTTTCCCAGGCTACAGAGTGAAGTTGGGGCTCCTCTGGCTTCAGAGCACACCAAAGAGTAGCTCCATGCCAGCAACAGGACAAACCCACTCCCCGGCATCCTGGGAGGCTCCAGCTGGGCCAGGTCTGCCCCTGCCTTGCTGGGGAGGGAGCTGAGCCTGCACAAACTCACCACAGCTGCCCACAGCCCCAAAAGCTCCTGGCTACTGACCTCTGCAAAGCTGCCCATCCTCACCTGTGGCCACTCCAGCTTGCTGGGATGGAGCTGGGATGTGGAAAACAGCTTCTGCTGCCATGGCCCTGCAGGAGGGGTACAACTTTACCACCAAGGCAGTTTCTCTGGGCATTGGTTTGCCCAAAGACCAAAGGGTCTGTCCCTGGAGCACAGTGTCCCTGTGCCCCTGGAGCCTGCTGCCATGCTGTACCACTGCCCCACACCTCCACATCAGGAGGACAAGGAGGGCTTGGGGGATGCCCTGCACCATTCCTTGCTGCCCTGGGAGATGGGACTGACCTCTGGACACGGATCCAGTTGTGTCTCAGTGGCCTCTGTAGCCTCCACGTGCTGGTGGGCTGTCCCAGGGTACGCAGAGCTGACACCTCCTGCCCATAGGCACACACCAGATCAGCTTTGCTGCTTTAGCCCTGGAGACCTGGCACTTGTGCTCGCTGAGCTCAGGGAATTTGTGCTGTGTCTGTGGTGGGAACAGCCCAAAGTTCTGGTGGGAGCCAAACCCAGGCCCTGGCGCCACAGGGTCCAGCAGCCTCTGACCTGGACAGAAGCTCATTAGGTGCCAGCGCTGTCCTTTCCACCCCAGTGCCACCGTGGGTAAGGACAGAGAGTGAGCTGCCTTGCAGCTTGGGATGCCAGAGCTCCCCTCTGGTCCCCCCTGACACTGAAACCTTCAGCTGTGCCAGACCCAAAAACAACTGCAGGAGGTTTCTCCACCCAGCAGCTGGAACCAGGCCTGGAAACTCCAGGGCTGCCGAGTCATCACATTTTCCGTGAAGCAGCAAAGGCCACGACGAAGGGTGAGGGGGGGTGGGGGATGCTCCAGGGACCTGTGGTGGGACCATGAGGCTGGGCAGCCAAAGCCTCCTGCAAGGGTGAGCCAGTGGGATCATCCAGGCTGGAGCAGAGGTGGTCAAGGGGACCTCTGGAAGCATGCCCAGCTTTGTGGTTTCAGGGCTTGCTCCTGGAGGACAGTAGCTACAGTGAAGGGGAAGAAGCTCCAGCCAGTTCTCCTGGGCAGTGCCAAACTCAGGCCAGGGCTGAGCCTACCTCCAGTTTTTGCCTGTGTACTCCAGGCATTGGCCTTTACTCAGGTGCCCTGTGCTGGTGGCAGCTTCTCCTTGCTGAGCACCTTCCAGACCTGGTCCACACTGGGAAAGGGAGGAGTAGGGGCTCTCCCTGGGAAGCACTGGGATGGGCAGCAGTGTGTGCCCACAGCACCCAGTGCCATGAGCAATCTACAGAGGAACCTGTGCTCACATGTGGACATGCAGCCCTCCTGTCCCTGTGGGAGCTCTGCCATCCTTCCCTGGGCAGAATCTGACGCTGTGACAAGGCAATGCACATGCTCTAGGGCACTGGTGCCACTGGGATCAGGCTGGGAGCAGCTCTGGGGCTCCTGTTGCCCAGCAGCAACACCCCTCCAGTCCCTGTCCTGCCAGTCCCTGTCTCTCCTCGTGCCCATCAGTGCTGTGAACTGCCTCTAGCCACGATTTCACCCCTCTGCCACCTCTGAGGTACCGAGCACTGCCCAGGGCTGCGACGGAGGAACAAGGGGAACAGGCTGCTCCTGGGACAGAGCCTGTGGAGGCTGCAGCTGCCTCTGGGACCTCTCTCTTTGCCAGGTTCACACGCCACCACTCAGCAGCCCGAAGCCCTGGAGCATTGGGATGCTCCTTCAACCCCTTGCTAGCGTTTCATCATTTCCTGGTGTAGCCCCAGCACTGCTGCCAAGCCCTGAGCACTTCCCCTTCTGCAGGGCAGAGCTGTGCCAGGGCAGCCAAGACCATGCTGGCCAGGCTGAGGGGTGGCTGAGAGCCACAGGAGTGACTCCCAGGCGTGGGGGATGTTCTGAGCTCTCCCTGCTCGCTCTGGGTCCTGGCAGCAGAGCTCTGGGTGGCTGTGGGTGCGCAGGGCTGCGGTGACTCAGCACACCCAGAGCTGGCTGAGCCGGGCAGACCTGCTCTGCCCCAGCCTTGGGGGCTGCCCCGGGGCTGAGCGGGCTCAGGAGGCCCCTTCCCCAAAAGGCACAGGGAGGAGAGGGCTGACAGCAGCCAGGAGAGTTCCTAACCCCACACCTACTGCACCTGGATGGCCCCCAAACCCCCCACTTCATCATCAACAGCCTGTGGGGCTCTGTTCCCCCTTCCCCAGGGGTGCAGTGCCAGTGTGGGCTAGCAGCAAAGGCACCCAGTGCCACCAGGATACCCTGCTCACAGACCAAGAAGCAGCCACGAGGAAAAAGTAGCCATGAAGTAGCAGATCCCAGTGCCCACCATGCTGGGAAGCTTTGGGCACAAAGACTCACCCTCCCCAGCACAGGCACAGCCACAGAATGCAAAGCTCTGCCCCTTGGCACAGCCACACAGGTAGGATGAGCACAGGGGCTGCCCACGCTTTGCCAACACGGGCTGTGCCACAGCTCACTGGGGCCCCTGATGCTTTCCCCACCACGCTCATCCAGGTTTCAACCCCAAGGTTGGGAAGAGACAAGGGAGAGAAGCAAGGAAAGAGGGATCAGTACCTGTCCTGGTGGGCATCCTCAGCCTGGTCTGTGGCCCCTTATCCCCAGCAGCCTGGCGCTGGCAGCTTTGGTGCTTCGCTCTCCCGCTGCCGCCCGAGCGCGGCCCCGACGCTCAAGTCTGGGCTGGTCTGGCGGGAGAAGCCGCCTGGGCTCGCCCAGAGCTGCTGCAGGATGCCAGGGAGGGAGGGATCAGCTGCAGGAGACGGCTGCTGCGGGGTCTGAGCGTCAGCGAGGGCACAGCTCACCTCTCCCAGCGCCCCGGCTGGGTTTGTGGCTGCGGGGTTGGGTCGGGTGCTGGGGACACCCCTCACATGTCAATGAACATCTCTTCGTGGTGCTGTTGGAAAGGAAGAGAGGGAGAGCCTCATGGTAGACACCCCCAGCCCTGAAGGTGTCTGTGGGCTTGGGAGTGCTGAAGGCTTTGCTGCCCAGAGCTACCATCCTGGTCCCTCTCAGTCCCACATCTAGAGGGGAGGTGGAGAGGATTCGGTAAGTTGGTTCAGAAGGTGCAGAGCAGCCCAAAAGCTTGTCCAGGATGGCATTGCTCACTCTGGTGTGAGTGGGTGACCAGCTAGGGGCAAGGAGAAGGGTCTCTGGAGGAAAGCTGGGACTGTGGAAGCAGGTCCCAAGGCACCTCATCATCCATCTTGATGGATGCAGCCAGAAGGGCTGCAGAAACCATGGCAGTGAGCATGAGGACTCCTGTCTCCTCTCATATCAGCTGGAAACAAGGCCTGGAGCTTCTGTTTCTGGCCTCCTTAAAAGAGGCCAGCAGGAATAGGGGGTTGCACTGGATGATCTCTCGAGGTCCCTTTTAGCCCTTGAGATTCTGTGACTGGCCAGACTCAGCCCCACACCAGAGCAGCAGGTTCCTCCCTTTGTAGTGCAGTTCATGGCAAGGGGCTTCTGCATCTGACCCTTTCCAATCCCACATGGTACAGCCACCACTCAGGGGGTTCAGCATCCCCACCACAGGCACCATCCCCCCCAGCAGCTCCCCCTCCTCAGCTGGGCTGAGCTCTGCAAAGAAAAGGAGAGGGCAGGCAGTGCTGGCTCAGGGCTCAGCCTTGCCTGCACAGCAGGGAGGGAAGGAAGCCTTGGACACTGCTCTGTGCTCAGCAGCTCCCTGCAAACACAGCCTCCAAATCTGGAAAGCAGCTCAGCTTCCAAACGCTGCCATGAACCAAACAACCTCCCTTCAAAACGAAACCAGCCCCAGCCCTCTGGTTCAAAGCTTCCTGTATGAAAACAAACCTGCCAGACGGCTGCATTTGCACACAAAAGGTTTTGTTTTCAGGAGGAAGGTCTCTTTTTTGGAGGAGTAAACACAGGGCCTGCCCATCCTCCTTGCCTGGCAGCCAGGGCAAAGGGCAGACACTGTCCCATGGGTGCTGCCTGGCTGCTTTCCCTCTCCTCATCGATGCCAACAGCCCACAGCAATTCCAGCGCTGCCATCCCCGAGCTGCTGACTGCCTGTTCCTGCCAGGATGGATCTTGCCAGGCTAGAACCTGCCAGGTTGTGCCAGCTGAGCCTTTCTGCACATGTCCCTGTAGCTGTGAGGCCTCAGAGTGCCCCTGGGCATGGGGCAGGATGGGGCTGTGCAAGCACAGCTGAGGGACCAGTGTCTGCCCGTGGTTCCCCTGTGCTGTGGTGGGCACCCAGGGTGTTCCCTTCCCCCTGGCACAGCTGCAGCCTCAGCAGCTCCTTGGCCTCTTCTTGGCATCCCCCAGAGTCAAACACACCAGGAGCCCATCTCTCTGGCTGTCAGCAGTGGCTGCTGCTTTCTGCATCACATCCCAAACACACAGCTCTGCCTCGGCACAGGAGCAACCATGAGCCCAGCTCCAGCCCTCCCCAGCTCAGCCTCAGCCCCTCCTAGACCACCTTCCCATGCTGAGGGGGTTTGAGGCCAGGGCAGCTGCTCCCTGGGCACTGCTGGAGGTTCATTCACCCATCACAGTGGCTCCTGGGATGTGTCTTGGCCTGGTGATTTGCTGGCCCAAGCGTGGGCTCCCCAGGCAGATGCTGTACTTCTGGAGCAGGGGTGAAGCAGGATGCAGGATCAGCCTCCCTCTGTTATTTCCTGCTGTGGATCCTTGTGAAGTGTCTGTCCCTTCAGCTACAGCCTCTGCTGCACGATTTGGGACAGTGGGACCATTCCCTGGGTCTCACTGAGTGACACGAAGCTCAGCTGTGCCTGTCTGGGGACCCCTGATGATGTGTCTGGGGAGGATTTGGGGGCATGGAGGGTCTGTGGGGCTTGGAGACCATCCCAGATGCCAGACCAGAGCACTGGCAGAAGTGATTTTTCACCTCTGAGCTGGGACACACCTGACCTGCCTCAGTTTCCCTGTGCATGGGGAAGCAGAGGTGCTCAGCTGCTGGAGGGGAGGGAGAGCAGGCAGCAGGTGGTAACGGGGACACATCAAACGTTCCTTAACCTCCTCATCTCTCCCTGGGCTGTCATTAGCACAGTGTTTGGCATCTGGGCTACGAAGCCACGCTGTCCTGCTTCTCCCATGGGTGCAGCTGGGCTGGGCTGGCTCCTGAAGCCCAGGAGGGATTGCCCTGAGCCTGGCTGGGATCAGCTGAGCTGCTGTTCGGCTTCAGCCGCTTGTCTGGGAGAGCCTAAAACAACAAACACTGCAGAAGGGAATGTTTCACTGCTTTTTTTTTCCTGGTCCAGTGGTTTCCTGTTGTGTAAGCAGCTCTTCCAGCAGCACTGGGGCAGAGGACTCAGCCATGCACAGCCTGGTCCCACAGCAAACCCTCACTGAGGGAGCAAGTTCCCACTGCTTGACATCTGCCAGAGAAAAAGGTGACAAAACATTGTCCCCAGGATTAGCTGTGGCCTTTACCAGAGCCCTGCAGCAGGAGAGAGTGTTATCCTCTACCCTCTGGGCTGAAAGAGCCATAAACACATGCTCTTACCAAGGCCAAAGCAGGCTGGATGCCACTTAATTTACCCAGCCCCACTGGCATTGCTTATGGGCAGCTTTCCATGGCCTGACAAACTCAGCACATGCAGGGCCACCAGCTCAGCCCCACAGCCCAGCACTGCTCCCAGGGGCTGCTGCTGAGGGCAGGGGATGAGGACTGGCACACCATTGCTATACAGCCCAGGAGTGTGGAGCCAATGCCTCCACCTCTGCCAGCCCTGCTTCTCCCTGACAGGCCCTGTTGGAGTACTCAGCAGAGCCCTGGACAGTTTTGGTGCCACTCCAGCCTTGGATCTGTCCTCTCTCACCCAGAGCCTGGATGCAGCTGCATATAGCTACTGTCTGGGGTGCTGCCCACCCAGCACCAACTGCCCACCCAACAACCCCTGCCCCAGCTCAGAGCTCCCTGCCCAGCTCCCCCCAACTCCTGCCTCCCCTCTGTCCCACCTGGGACCTTCTCACCACGTCTCCAGGGTTCTCAGCTGACAAACAGCATCTCCTTTGCTGAGCACTATTAAAAAGAGGCTGTTGGCAGAGAGTTTGCCCTGAAAGGCAGCTCTAAGCATCAGCCCCTGGGGACTGTCTGACCCACAGAGGACGCTGACACACAGGGTGGCTTGAATCAGTCCTGGAAGACAGGATCCATCTGGAGCTCCTCAGGGTCCATCCTGGATCCATACATGCTCTGACATTGACAGAAACATAAACCAGACCCTTGGAGGAATGGAGAAAGAGGCAGATATGGAGGGTCTTGGCAGTACTCATGGGCCCAGACCCAGGCAACCCTGCAGGATGCAGCCTCACACGCAGCATCTCCTCACAGGAGGAAGGACAATGCAGATTGCTGCTGCCTGCAGCTCAGCCAGTGCTGGCAAAGCAAAGCTCTCCCAGGCACAAAGCCAGATGCTTTTTATCAGGAGCTCTGGTGCCACCAGCTGCTGCCTTGATTTATTCTCCAGTGCTGAAAGCTGTGTGGTTCCACCCTCTGCCACCTGCACTTACTGTCAGGAAAGGTGCCCACCAGCAGCTGGGGACCCCCCTTCACCCCAACCATAGAATAAAACACTAAAGATCTTGCAGGTCCTTAGTTGTTCCTCCAGATCTGGGGTATTTGTGGCACCATGGCTTCCCCACAGTGGGCTGAAAGGAATATTTCTGCTGTCTGGAGCTGGGATAACACAATTCCAGAACTTCTGGGTGCTGGCAGCCTGGTGCCGAACTGCGGCATGGAGGGTGTGAATCCAGAGCCTTTCTCTCATCTGCAGGTGTGATGGATCTCAGGTGACCCTGGGTGCATATTCTATCTGGAGGACATGACCTGCTGTGCTCAGGCAGAGCTCTTGCTGTGGGGCTTAGGGTGAGAAGAAGGAACCATGCTCAGGATCTTGCACGGTGCTGCATAGTAGGGGCATGGCAGCAGCTTCATATTTGCAGGGGGTGTCCCATCTTAAAACCTGACTGTAACAGACCACAGAAAACAGCAGGGAAAGCTCTGGGACACATGCCTTCCAGTAAGAGATCTGACAAGCCCCAGCTCTGCAGTTTGACTAAGAAAAGAGGAAGAGGCTACGAGGATGAGTGGGGAAGGATCTACACGGAGAAAAGATGTCTCCTGCCCAGCAGCAACACACCAGCAGCTGGGAACTGGAGGCACTGGGGTTACTCAGGTTGGCTTCACCTTGTACTGCTGGTGCCTCAGACAGCCTCAGCTCACCCCCACCTACAAAAACCCCACACAGAAGCTGATGGTTCATCTTCCCTACCCTGTGCTGGGGCCAGTCAGCATCACACACATGGTCTACTGAAGAAACTTGGCCCCTGGGGAGTGACAAGCTTGGCATCTATTTCACTCACTGCACCCGCTCGTTAGCTGAGAGGGGGCTATTTTTAACCATCCCTACTTTACTATCTTCTTTCTAGCTGTTATCAGGGGCTGGGAGATGATCTGTGCACCCTTTGTGACAGGCTCCTTGCTGATCCCAGGCCAGATAAGTGTGCAGAAAGCCAGGGCCACTCCCCGAGCCCAGCAGCGTGTGGGCGCAGCAGCAAAAATGGAAGTGGCTGCTTTCTAACCGCTTCCTTTCGTACTGGGTCTCTCCTGCCCCTCCTGACAAGTTTGTTTCCTGTTATTGATAATGGCCTCTGCACCCACTCAGGGGGTCACCACACTCAGTGTCCCCAGGAGAAAACAACCCCAGGGGCTGGAGGCAGCTGTGTGGGGAGAGAAAAGCACAGGAAAGCACTGCCCAGGGACCTGGGGCATGAACAACACCACGGACCATGGGCATAATCAAGCCTTTTTGTGCCTTTTTCATCAGAAGCTGCTTTGTCCTGTGTGCTCTGAGGATGGAGAGTAGCTTGGAGGGTTTCTTGTTCCTGGGAGCCACCTTCCTGCCCATGCACCTCCCGCTGTCTTGCAGCAGGAGCTGTGGTCCAGAGCCTCCTAAGAAGACACCTGTGAGTCTCTTGGCCTGGGACAAGCCACTGTTTGCTGCCAGCTTGCCAAGCTTCCCAGAAACAGCAGACAGCTGCCTCCCTGGGGAAAACTGAGGCATCTAAACCGTTCCAGGCAGCCTTTCTGAAAGCACAGTGCCCTCAGAGGCAGCCAGGGAAGGGCAGGACAAGCCCAAGCGACACGTGGCTGAGCAGGATGCTGCCAGGGCTGGGGCTGGGGCCTCTTACCCTGCAGCAGCGTGGCCTGGGAGATAAAGGAGCCCCATCCCCATGGCTCTTGCTGTGCCTCTGTGTCTCCTCCCTTGGCATTTGTTGGATAAAGAGTCAAAGTCTCAGCTCCTTGGAGATCTGGCCCCACATACTGGCTTAGATCCCCTCTACCCTCACCCCTCAACTTAGGAGCAATCCTTCAGGCATGAGGCTAAAAATGAATGGGGGCAACTTGTTCCCACATGAGGAGAGGAGTAAAGCACGCTGACATAAAGCATCTTCATGCTAGAACACCTTTCCCAGGGGAGCCAAGGCACCCCCTCCTCACCCCACAGCAAGCACCCACTCTGCCTTCTTGCTGACCCCAGAGATGTGGAGCTGGTGGTTGACCCACTTTGCTTCTGACTTTCTGCTTGCAAAGCTGAAAGCAAGCTCAGTTTGTTTGCAGGAGAGGTGGGAGAAGAGCTCATGCCACACACACAAAAGCAGTTATGCAAAGAAGGGGGAAAAAAACCACCACCCCAACCCCAATAGTTAAGGAAGAAATTCAGGTGATTAATCATCCTCTTGGCTCTCGGAGAGGGGCAGGAGTGGAGGAGCTGGATGCCCTGAGAAAAAGCAAACGGCATTTGCAGCGGCAGCAAACGCTGCACAGAGCAGCCCTGGCAGAGGGAGGAAGGTCACACGTCCTCTGCTGCCTCCGCTTCTGCCAGGCATCAGCCCCATCCCAGTGGGATGCCCTGGGGCTCGGGCTGCTGTTCCGCGCTGCTCCGCAGGCTCTGCGCTCCCGTAGCCTCAACGGGCACGGGCTGCGTGTGCTGGGGCTGTCCTTGGGAATGGGAGGCAGCTGGAGCAGCGAGACCTCATTCTCCGGCAAAGAAGCGATCTGCAGAGATGCTCCCAGCAGCTCCTGGTGCAGAGGTGCATCCCGCAGC
>WBNH01012064.1:42872-147407 GCA_013401255.1 Urocolius indicus | reverse complement strand
GGATATACTTTATCCCACAAACTTCCTTTCATATTCTCTGCTTTGAACTGAGAGGGAAATACAGTCATTAATCACATGACTGGCTGATAAATATTAAAAAAATTATAAATGTGCACACATCTATAGCCATATATTTATAGTTAATTTTAGTTAATAACTAATTTATATAGCTGTCAGGTAACTAAGGATCTATAATAATTATAATGTTCTTTCACTGAAGGTGAAGAGTGTCATAGCATCCTTCTTACAAATTTAATCAAGATATCAAGACCTTGAGTTTCATAGCAGGCTGTAAAAATAGGAGAGGATGATTCTTGTTCTTCCCTGATGAAGTGATGTGGAAATTCTCATGAACCTTTGCTCAAAGCTCTCTGCAATTGCATAGCCTTACACAAAACTACGTTTGCACTGAAGTCCATCTCTAATGAAAAAGACACCTAGGTCATATTGAAAGTATTCATTATATGGTAATAAATATTTTCTGTTGTGGTAGACATTCAAAAGATCTCGGACTGTAACGTGAGGGGTGAAGAGGGAAGTGAAAGGGCTGGCACGGGGCAGAGAGAGAGGAGGTGCTTATGCCAGCAGATATAAGGGCATAACATAAACAATAAAGTGGAAACTAAGCATCATCCACATCGTGTGTGCAGTGATCCATTCCCCTCAGCGGTCGGTGAGCTGGGAGATCAGTCTGGACTGCCAGGTAGTGCTGCCGGCAATAGCAACATTCTGTAATTGCTGAGGGATCTGGGACTGCTAAGCCTGGAGAAAAGAAGGCTCAGAGGAGACCTTATCGCTCTCTACAACTACCTGAAAGGAAGTTGTAGCGATGTGGGAGTCACTCTGTTCTCCCCAGTGACAAGCAATAGAACAAGAGGAAACTGCCTCAAGTTGCTCCAAGAGAGGTTCAGGCTGGATATGAGGAGGAATTTTGTTACTGAAAGGTTTGGAATGGGCTGCCCAGGGAGGTGGTGGACACAATTGGATGTTGCACTTAGGGAAATGGTCTAGTGGTTGATAGGGCTGGGACAAAGGCTGGACTCTGATCTTAAAGGTCTCTTCCAGATGAAACGATTCTATGATTCTAATCTTTCTCATTCTTTGAAGACTGTTTGCTATTAGAAATCTTGGTACAATATCATCTACCTCTAGATGCACAATTGTTATGTATTGTTATGTTAAACATCTTTTGGGTTTTTTTAAGATTTTTGATAAAAAGTCAGCAAGGCAAATCTAACTGGCACATTATTAGATACACCTGCTTGCAGCAGAAGACTCACTTGGCTTGTTTTTATGATGTGATTTGGAAAAAATTGAAATCATATATGCTGAAAGAGCAGAAGCAGCAAGAAATTGGAAAGAAATGAAAATAATAGCTTAAAATATATTAGAATCATATTCTTTTTAGTGTATTTCTAAATATTGCAGTTATTCTTAAATTCAGAGGTGTATTTCTTCTAAAGCTTGGTTCATAGGCAACAGGGTATTGTCTAAGGCTATGGGATGATTATTCTTTTACTAACTTGTAAGAAAAATTTCTTAGGTCAGCTGTTTCATAATACCTTAAATGTTAATTTTCTGAGAACTTGAAAAAGGAATATACCTTATTGAACAAGATTTTCATGCACAGAGGAATTTTCTGAAATCTGAAAACTACTGCTACTTAACTCTTGCCCTAATGGTGATGTCTCCAAAGGACTGAAAATAAGAACTAATAAATACCTTTTTCCATGGTTCTCACTCCTTCAGTCTCAATATAACCCTGAGAAAGATGTATTGTACTGTAAAAGCTTCAGTTAAGAAAACCTATGGCATCATTTCATAGGCTAACCAGGAGAAGAAAGGGTAAATCTGGTGGGGTGGGGATTTTCTTCTTTCAATGTGGATCTGAGCATTGCAGGTTGGGCTCATTTTCAATATTTCTTAGTAATGATCTAGCATACTGGTCTTGTATCATCATCTTCAAAGCATGCATACAACAAAGCCACTGTCACACCTTCCAGTAGACAGGTCACTTTCAATAAAGTTCTCATCAGGGTTATTCTCTAAATTATACTTGACTTGTGTTATATAAATAAATTAGTTCAACACTGAATACCACATAATTGCGTTTTGCAGCTTGATAATGTTACAATTATGACATCTAGTAGTATGTAACATTATAATCTCATAATGCTTGGTTTGGCAAAACACCTCAGCATAACAATATGTGTGAAATTCAGTGGAGTTTAACTCTTTGTGGTAAGGCACAGACTTCAGTGTGGTTAAATTTAAGCATGTGCTTGAAATTTTCTCTGACTTGGGCAGAGGATAGAGAAAATATCTGTGTTATCTTCTGGTATATTCTCTCCTGTCACCTCAGAGGAGGAACTCTTAAGTTATATATATGAAACCCACAGTATATACAAGTGATTGCACTGCCTTTCTGACTCTAGAATTTGTATGCATTGCAGGTACAGAATACCCTTTGTACCAAAAGTATTACCTCTGAAACCCTTACTTGTGCTACTTATACTATATAGGGAACTGCAAAATACAAAAACTTTACTTAGAACACATCTCAGTAGAACTTCTTCTGAGAAGAATACAAGAGCTTTCTGAACGTGAAATACATCTGTTCATTTGCATCAAGTTTGTGGAATTGCTCCTAAGCATAACTGAGTTACAAGTCTGCTACCAGTTTATGTAACAGCTCTGTTATAAATGCAGATGTACAGGCAAATAACGTTCGGGGTTTGTTTTGTTTTAAAGTATTCACCAAGGCAAGGCCTTTAAGGAGGGCTTGATTTCATACTTACTAGTTTAGAGGAGTTCTGATTCATACAGCTGACAAGATGCAGACATGAAAATTTAGTTAAAACCTGACTGCATTACATCAGCGCAGCTCCTTTAGGCACATGCTCCTATTGAAGATTATGAACTGTGACATTTTGAATTAACCCATAAAGTGGGTTTACAACTGAAAGCTGCATCTAATCATTACCTCTCATCACATGCACTGCAGTAACTTACTGTGTACATGTTGTTAGTGAATCCTAACTGTGACTTTGCATGATTTAAACTTCCTTCCAACTGGTGTAAGATAATAGGTGTGCACACACAAATGAAGCCAACGCCATGCACTCAAACACTTAATTTCTGCCATTGAGGACAATGGGAAGGTTGATGATGCTTTTATTTTTTCATTTTGAAAGCACATGCTCAAAAGCAACTATAACTTAGCGACAGAACAAATGTTCCATTCAGACTGCATGGTCACTGATAAAGTGATGAATATGATAAGGTCAAGTCTCTGCATTTGTACCAGTTTATTTGAGCTGCTTCTCAAACCTGTATTTGTTGAATCAATATATGATCTATTTTATAGATGTCATTTTATAAAGTAAGTTTGGTGTTAAGTCAAAATTATGGCATGTAATTTGATGATGTCCTAATTAGTATTTAGAAGAGGTATTTTGAGGGCACTTGGATTCTAATCTGGATTAAGACCTCAAATTACTTCACAGAACTTTCAGAATCACAATTTTAAAGCTGCTTTTGAAGTAAATTCAAAAGTCTTGCACGTAATCATAGAATCATAGAATGGTAGGGGTTGGAAGGGACCTTTACAGATCATCTGGTCTCTAGTAATAGTGATTGCAGAGTTTTTCATCTAGTAGATAGGCTCCTTGAAAATTCAACAAACAAATATTACAATTACTTTTGGAAATTTTAAATAATGAAATAAATTTAAATGATGATTTGAAAGATTTCTGGCATTCTAGGGCAGAACGTGGACCTGTCCCACATGAAATTTCTGTCATTACAGCTATGTCAGTTAAGGGCCAGGCTAAGTATGCCCCAGAGTCCAACATTGGAAACTGTTTTATGCCAACAAAAAGTAGATAAAGTTTAGATTAAGTGTGGGTTTTGCCACTCTAAGACACCATCACCTCTGTTAGGTTTTGCAAGCTTTGCAAGTAGAAATGTGGTCTGTGGCCATTGGGGATGAATGGCTTTTAGCAGTTCAGCATCCACCAGAGGATTTTTTAATAAACATTATTTCTTTTCTTCTTTTCCTTCTTTTCTTTTGGCTCCATGCTTCTCTGTAGGATAATAGTCTTGAAAGAAGGTTGGAATGGTATTACCATTCTTCTGTTTAGTTCCCCAAACATATTAATTTCAATTTTTGTCTGTTACTGAGTTAGTAATGACCCATAGGGAAATGCCTACAGTGAGACCAATAATGAGTGGATCTTCCTTAGAAATGATGACAAATCTGTGAAGTTTTTTACTGAACTACCAGAAGTAATCGTGTCTCTCATCCTGAGAAATAAATGGTTTGGGTGCCTGGAGGAGAACTTTGGGTACCTGAAAGAGAAGCAACAATTGTGCTCCTTCACACCAAATCCAGAGCTGCTGGAATGTTTGAGGTCCCAACCTCAGCATGAGTTTTTCCCAAGGTCATGGTTGCTTTTAAGCGCATGCTGTCAGAGAGGCAAAAAGTTCCAGCATCCTCCTTATTCTTCTCAGTGGCAAGACTTAGCAGAATGCTACAAGGGGATAATAAGCCTAGCAACAGAAAGTTTATTATAGGAAGATTGTTGCGGAGTTTTTGTCCTGTTGGTTTAATGGGAGATGAAATTTTGAAGAGCAGCCGAGAATCTCTATTTTCAGCACCTAATAGTGAAGATATTCATCACACAAAGAAAACTCCTGGAACAGTCTTGAATGCACATCCTAGCCTCCAGCTGTGTCTGTACTCCAGCTTATTTAGGGAATTGTCTTTTGCAGGGTGGGGGAATTGAGTTGGCAACTGTGAAAAGGGAGTACTGTATTGATGGGTAACAGTGAAGCAGGATGGCTTTCCATTAGCGTAACTGATGATTCAAGTAGTCATCAATACTTGTAACAAAATAAACACTGAAAAATTGATCTTGGACTTTGCCAGCTAGTGTCAATAACTAGAAATCCTAGGGCAAACTTTTTTAGCAGTTCAGAGATTGAAACAATCGCTTGCAAGTCATTTACCCAATGCAGACACAGCTGTCTAAGTCTGATGGACTCCAGCACAGTTTCTAAGCCAGGCACTTCCAATTTCTCACTCTTGTTCAGTGTCTGATTCATCATGTCAGATGGGCATGATCCATTTTGGCCATTGTTTCTCTTGCTTGTAAAATGGATGTAATCATAATCTGTTGGTTGTAATATCTGTCTGCCTCACTTGAGCTATTGTGCAGGTCAGTTAATGCCTGTGCTGTGCACCACAGCTGAAGGGGAAACAATGGAGCCTGCAAGCACCAGCAACGACATGCTCTGAGTTGGGTGGTGTTGAGAGAGAGGTTTTGTGCATGCATCACTCCCAGCCTCTGAGGATTTGGGTATAATCATGGTATCATGGTAGGAGTTCAGTGTCCCTCTCTCTTTCAGTCTGGCAGGCCTAACCATGCCTGCACTGTAGCCTCACTGTCCGAGTGCCATGCCAGCCCTGGTGATGTTCCTCTGCTGCTGGAGCTCAGTTTCCTCTCCATCTGCTCCTTCCCCTCCATGTACCGTTTGTCCCTTTCCAAGGACAGGAGCTGTCTGCAGGTAACAGTGCATCAGCAGCAGGGAGCAGACAGGAGTTGTGGAGGACCAGCACCGACTAGAGAAAAGGGGTGATTGGGACACAGCAGTCCCAGTGCTGCTGCAGCTCTCCACAGCTGCCCCACACGGTCTCCTGCTGTAGGGAGGACAACAGAAATAGAGGGACCTGTGCCTCAAAGCTCTTCTGGTTCTTGGGTCCAAAAGGCTTACAGGCACTAAGATGCTCAGCAGTGCTGTAATACTCACCTTCCTGTGATCTGTGATGACTTGGTATTATAACGTGCTCAACATCCAGCTCCTTTTTTGTAAAGTCTCTTCATCCCTAGTTAATGAAAGTTAACACCTGTCATGTGATACAGGGTCTGCTTAGAATATCAATGTGCTTCACCTATCTCTCCTCTGATACAAGGAGACACGTTAATTTGGTAAAAGGATTAGTGTAAGTGCAATGGGGAGACAAAAATTAGACTTGCTTTCTATGCTGTAGATTTATTAGGTACCTTCTAAAGTAATATTGTTTTCAATAAATGAACATGAAAGGAAGACCAATTCAGTGTTATGTCAGCTTTCTTGTAGTGTCCTAGTAATACACTCAAATTAACAAATTAAAATCACAGAAATGAATTTTGTATACAGATCAGGCTTACTATCTACTAAAGTAACTGGTGTTTAAACAGGAAAAATTGTTTTAAAACATGATTTTCCCCAAGTTTGCCCCAAGGTTGAGGTTAAAACTTTTCATTTAGTTTTGATGTTCTGAATTTGGTGTAGTAATAGGTTGTCCGAGAGTTGTGTCAGCTGTCTCAAGATGGTCTTTAAGAGACGTATTGCAGAGCAGAGCCCTACTACATTATTGCTGGTACTGGTAGAGCAGTGCCAGCTCTAACGCTCATGACTTAGTGACGATCCTTGCTGAGGGTGCATGGGTGCAGTATGGGTAGAAATTTAGATGCCTTTTCTCACTGATGATACTGGGAAATGTGACCCCCCCTATGGAGTGGCATAAAGGTCTAGCACTAGAGTGGTGATTCCTGTCCCAGACTTGTTACAGGGTTCAGATGTGGATGTGAAACAGTAACAGTCAGGGAGTCCTTAATGAATTGGAGAGAAGGCAGTCTTAATAAAAGCTTTATATCATCAACCATCATGCATGTGTTTATGTTTGCAAGCGCTTGCTCTCTAGTAACGTAACCTTCACGTTCTTTGAATGTGAACTATTTAGCTCTTTAACACCTGCTTACTAATTACATTGGTGAATTATTAGCAGTTGTCATCTTCATTGTGGTTACATGCTTACTTGAATGTGCTGTTGTGCACCAAGTTCCTTCAAAATACTTCCAAATAACGTGTTGCTCCTACAAAAAGAAAACGTCAGTAATGCAGAAGATGGAGAGGGGGTGAATTTTGATGTGAGAATGGAGTTGGAATAATGAAGCACACACAACCTCCAAGTTAGGAGATAGTCTATCCTATATACCTGATGCAGCTGAAAAGTGTTTTGGTTGGTGTCACTTTACTTCAAGTGAAAAAAAGAGTAAAACATACCAAGATAATACTGCACAGCTTTAGGTCCTGGTTGCTTGTAAATTAATTTGCCTACATGTGTCTATTACTACTGCAGATTTTCAGCAAATGCTTCAGTATTTTGTCAAGGTTGTATACATTAAAAGAGTGAATATTTCTTCAGATTCAGTGTGTTATAGTAAGGCTAATTTAATGCATTAACTGCTGTAATGATTTAGGATTTGAAAGCTGTGATGAGCTTTGATAGCATTTAAGAGGAAAGGGACATAGCAAAGGCATTTCTTCTTGTAAGCCTCTAGTATGTTGGCTTATGGCAACATGTTGAGATGAAGGGAATTGATCTGTGCTTCTTTTAAAAGTGTTGGGAAAGATCCAGGGACTCCTAAAGCACAGAGCTGTGATCTGTTATGTGGTGGAAAATATGGGTAAGAAATAGTATTGAATGATTATGGTTGATGTTTCAAAAGAAAACGCCTTACTTATTAGCCATACTTTTCACAGACTTTTGACTATCCCAAGCTATTGTGGGGTTGTTTGTCGTAACAAAACAGAATCTTGTAAGTGTAAACTATTACTTTAATAACATTGGAGGTAATGTCCTCGGAAATGCTGGTTTGGTCATATAATTCCTGCATTGAAATTTCCTTGCAGATGAATTGCTTCAGAAAGAACAAAACTACTCTGATGATGTCCTGGCCAATATGATCAGTGAACCCAGAATCAGCTATGGGAATGATGCTCTCATGCCTTCACTGACGGAAACCAAGACCACAGTTGAACTTCTTCCAGTGGATGGAGAATTCAGCCTAGATGACCTTCAGCCATGGCATCCCTTTGGTGTTGATTCTGTTCCTGCCAATACTGAAAATGAAGGTATGTGCAATAGGCTGAGAAACCACAGAATATTTTGAGTTAAGCTTTGTGATTTTTCTTCACGTTATTCCCTGCAAATTGGCTTCTTTTTGATATGAGCGGAGTAGAGGTTCTCAAATGTAGGTTTAGAAGTGGTCTGCCATATCAGCTGTGTCTCTTTGATGGTACAGAAAATCCTGACTAAAATTTGGAATTTAGACACACAATAAATTTCAGTGTTGTTAACGCTTTCCTTTAAAAACAAAATAGAATAAATTCCAGCAAATTACGAGTGACAGTCTTATAAAATACATGACAATGAGCTAAGGGAGATAGATGTTAGATTTGTGCAGTGATTAAATGAATGTTTTAGTTAAGGAACAGCTTTTTATTTGCTAGCATGAAAATTATTACGGATCCAGCATAATCCTAGCATGAGAGGTGATTGTAATTTCCCTCTCACCACTGGTTGTCTGGAATGTACTGCAGAAATGTACCTGCATATTCAGCAGTGTAACCGGCTGGTGAAAACTTATTTTCCTGAGGAGTATTTTATGTTGCTCATGGATAATTTATTGAAATGACTACATAATAGTTTAATAATTTACGTGTAATTGGGAATTGGTAGTTTACTTAGGTGCCAGAGACAATTAATCAGAAACCTGCAGGACTTCAATCATGTCATTCAAGTTCCTCCAACTGTGCTTGTTTTCCTTTATCAGTTCAACTCCACCATCACTAGTGATAAAATAACTACAATACTGAAAGTTTCTTATTGCAAAAGAACCATTAGATTCACAAAGGCAGGAGGTACAGAAGGCTTTTTTTCAGGCAAGTTTGTGTTTTGTGGATCGATGATTTGCAACTGAACTGCACAGACATTAACATCCTCTAGAAGTCTTTTGAAACCACTGGCTTAGGCTGTACCTGCTCCCAGAATAAGTTTTGACACCAACCTCACACAGTTAGTCTTGCTCCAGCATGATGTGTGAGTGGCTGTGGGCAGCTGGGTGCTTCGGAGATGAAACGGGGTGTTGACATGGATTTGTCAGGTCTGGTGTTAGTGCCAGTGGAGTCAGAAGTTGTTTTGTGATCAAAGTGGGTCATCCTCAGGAGTCAGGGAAGCGTAAGATGAGACGAAAGCCAATATAATGGTAGGATCTGAGCAAAGGTCAACAAATCAGCGAGGCAGAAGTGTACGAGGTTTGAGGTGAAGAGGCTGGTCAGAAGTGGGGCTAAAATCAGACTGCCAGGAAGTTAGCAGTACAGGATAGGGACCAAGAAAAAGAGCAGGGAGCACTGGAGCAAACACAGCAGATTGGCCAGCAGCAAGAACCAGAAGACAGGACATAATGACAAGGACTTCAGACGTCTGGAGGGCACTTGCAGCTGAGTGACATGCTGGGAGGCTGAGAGCAGCTGGCTGGATTGTGTCAGGTGCTGATGAGCAGTAAAAATGCCTGACCAGACTAGCAGGCTGAACTTCAGTTTCCTGTGGAATCAGTTGCAGCTCACTGTAGCACACGTATCAAGGTTACCTGCTAGGAGCAGGCCACAGTCTGGCTTGGCTGGTGGTGTCTGTCCTGCAGGAATTTTCCAACACAGCTCTTGCCACAGTTTTCCCTGTAGCTGAGACACACAGGGCACTAATTCCTGTATCTGCTGCCTGATTTCATGAATCATGGGGGGAGAAAGAATTAATTACTTTTGAATTCTGTCCACTCAGTTTGCAAAATGTACTGATTTCATTTACCAAGTTCAGAAATTATAAGGTAGACAGATGCACACAGACATACCCACAGTTTAATCACACAAGCCTTTTTTTTTTCCTTTGGAAAGCTGGCTAAGCCCAGAATTTAATAATGAAAAGTGCATACTTCAATGTGACACCGAATCCCCATAGGCATAGCATGTTTCTCCCTTTAAAATATGTGACAGCAAATAAGAAACAAAACCTCTCCTACCTTGAGTAACATACTGTTACTTCAGCAAACAATTCTGTTAGGTGGACCATTATTAGCGTTTAAGACTGCACAGTGAGAAATTATTTGGTGACTTAACTATCTTCAGATCCTTCTTGTTTCCAGTTACACTTCTCTGTCATCTATTAAAACCACAGTGTTGTTAACATGATCCTGCCTACAATACCTCCTTTCTCTCTTTAGATACCCTCTCTGTACCTTTGCTCATAGTATCAAATGGGAATTTCACAGCTTCACATCTTTCCTTCCTGTTTGTCTCCCACCTCTTTGTTCTAGAAACTCAGGACTAACTGTGCCATTTTTCCTCACTTCCTATGCCTGTTTTTTTTTTCTGTGGCCATGGTCTAATCCCAGGGTTTTTCCAAATGACTTCCAAAAATATGTCTGTCTTGTTATAATGCACTGTGAAAGTGCTAAGAAGTAAATAACAACACAATTTTCTCTTCTTCTTTATTCCTCTCCTCTTTTTGCCTAGTCTCTTTTTCACACAGTAAGTTCCCCTTCTGTAAGGAGGTTTTTGTATTTTATGCAATAGTGAGGAAGTCATTGCTAATTCTTAGCAAATAATCATTGACTAAAACAGGTAAAAGTTCAAAAATAATGTGCTAATGAAACCTGAGATACTGTAGAGTAGCTAACGATTGCAGTATTAGTGATGGTCAGCATCTCTTGCTTCTAGGAGGTGCTGAGCCTGACAATGTCAGAAAATTGAACATCTCCCATTTAGTTGGTACTCAACACCATCACAAAAAAATCATAGCATATTCCCAGTGAATGGCCTGGTATCTGAGAAATTGGCTGAGGGGTTGGTCCAGCAGATTTAACAGATTACCAGAGGAGTTTCAGATGGCAAGCAAGTTGTAAGTTTGGTTGTTGGTACTGATTTGGTCTAGTTTGAAAGCTGAAGTCAGTTTTTTAAAACGCTACTGAACTCCAGTCTAGAGCACTATCAGCTCCACATGTGCAGGTGGGTTTCTAGGTAAAATGAGTCTTGACTTTTCACTGCAAAGAGCTGTTGCACCGAATATGCATCAGTCTTCTTCAGACCTGACCAGGCACACTAGATAAATCATTTACCTCACTGCAATTTGCATTACTGTCAAAACAAATTTCTAAGGGGACCATTAATGTCTGAAAGGCAGCTTTAAAGATCCTGAAGGTGGCTGGGTTATGACCTGGGATCCAACAGGGGACTTGTTTTTAATGAACCTTTCAGGAAGGGCTTAAACCAAAATGTTAATGTGGAAAAAGTGGAAGGAGGTGCAGCCATTAAGTCCTTTGTTTCAAAGTATCCAATATTCTGCAATACAAGCAATAAAATTAAAGTACTACAAAACTTACCTGAAATTTGTCATTAATTCACATGCCTGTTTTCTTCCATGGCCATGATCTAATCACAGGTTTGACCCAGAGATATTAATAATATATTGAATTGGTACATTGCCATGTAATCTCAAGGTTTCATAATTCCATTTGAAGTGTTCCCAATCTAAACTGCATTTCTAAATAAAAGGGTAAGCTTTATGCAAATGGTGTAGTAAAATTGCTTTTTTCTGACAAGTCGGTGAAAAAAAAATAAAAATACCTTGAAAGTGTAGCATAGCTCAGTAGTTTCAGAAAGGATTTTCTTTCTTGTTGTTTCCCTGAGCTAGTTTGCCAGTAAATAAATGTCCAGAGAAATTAATCCAGGTAATACACTGTGCCTCTTGCATGGCTGAATGTATGTCTAAGATATTGAAATACCAATTAGGCTAATGAAAAATACTCTCAGAGGATGCTGCAGAAAGTACCACCAAACTGTCAGGAAACTGTATTTTAACAACTAAAAACACACCTTCAGAGGTGGGAGTAAAACCCCAACAGCTGTGATGCTCTGACACTGCCAAGGTGCCCAGTTGTTTTGCCAATGGCTAACTGGGCCTAGTGTTCCACCTATTGGGTTTTACCATGCACTTAGAGTTAGACTTGGCATCAAAGTAGTTGTCTAAAGTGAGACTTTTTTTGTGGATGTACTGTGTTATCTTCATCATGTGGCCAGTTACTCCCTTCAGCACTGTTCTTGGTGGGCGAGGGTCACATAGCTCTCCTCATCTGCTGCATTATACCAGCCTTTGAGCTTTTTGATTCACATTTCTTTTTCAAAAGAGCAGCAACCACATTCTCTCTTGCTCTTTCTACTTGTACTAGCATTAGGTGTGAGGTGGGATGCCTGTGAAGCCTATGTAGTCAGTGTAAGCAGATATATGCCAATTTATTTTTGTGAGGCTCTTTGGAAAATAAATATTCAGTCTTAATTCTGTGTTCTTCTATGCACACAGAAGTGTGTTCAAGAGAAATGTGATTCTAGAGCATCACATTGAATGCAGTGTTTATAATAATACACAGCACATCGTAAGAGTTTTTATCATTGATAACTACTGCAATAGGTTTAAAGTTCTCCTCTCTACATCAACTGCTGTGAGGTTGTGTGGTCCAGCGGGGCAGGCAGTAAGGAGGCCCACAGACATGATTTTTTTAGAGTTAGCAGCTGTTTGTATATACATCAATACAGGGGCAAGGGCAAGCAAGTTTTAAAATGCAACTGAAATTCAGAAGGTGGCAGCTCAGGGCTCTCCAGAAACCAGCCTTTCTCTGTATCATGTTTCTTAGGGCATGTTGCATTTCGACACCTGGAATCTCTATTTGCTTTGCAACACCTTTGACTCTTAGTTTCTGCTTCAGGTTTTTGCCCTGCAACTGTTTTGTGACCTTGAGTAGGTCATTCCAGTTTTGTGTCAGCTATGAAATATGCTACTAGTGTTTGCCTTTTCCCCTGTTAAGTGCTTCCAAAATTGTAGATAACAAGCAGAAATATTGATTATTAATAGTTCACCTAACTCCACAAATACCACGTTACTCTGAGATCATATCTGTGCTACTGCACAACAGAAAATTCCTCCATCCTTTTCTCTCTTCATCTACTCCCTTTTTTATTGCTACCCACAGCCCCTTATCTCAGTTTGCCATAGCTAGAGGCATGTAGGGTTACAGAGTGCTGAATGAGATGAAAATAAAACTCCTTAGCCTTCTAGGGAGGAGGCAGGGGCCAGGGCAACAGAGGAAAGTTCTGCAGGAGCAGTTTGGATAATGTTGAACCTTGATTGTTTCTTCCCTTCAGTCCTTTCCACTGAAAATCACTGCTGACCTGCCTGAGGGTCGGTGCTGACAATATTGGAAACTTAGCAGACTTAAATAGGTAAATACTTCAAACTGTAATTTTTAGTTAAGAGTGAAAATTGAGTTTTGTATTGCACTATGTAAGGAAAGCAATTACATGGTCTGCTAGTGCCACTCTGAACTTTTGTGAAGGAAAGCGGTTTGATGGCTTCGCTCTGCAGCACCAGACCAGCAAGCTCTGTTAAAATTTTGCACTTCTGGAAGCACAAGCAACTCAGAGGTGCAGGTGCACTCTCAGTCTGTGGCTATTATGAAGCTGATTTACTGCTTTATTCCAGAGGCAGGGGCTACTGCAGTCATCTCCTGTGTACAAAGGACACGGGTCAATGTAGGCTTTCACTTACAAGTGTGGTAGGTTGGTTGTCAAGCCAGTAAGAATGCTAGGCAAGTGCCATAGACTTCCTAAACAAATGGGCAATCCTGCTTGCTTAAGTCAGCAGTACCGTCAGATTGGCATGATTTTCTAATGACAGATACCGTGAGCAGTTCATGATTGAAAGCTGTGCATTTGTCAAGCGTATGATGTTGCGACTTTCTTACTGCTGATTAGAAGGTTTGTACTTGAATCCTGGAATTCAAGTGAATGAGAATATCTTAAAGAATTCTGTATTCCAAACTACAATGTAAAATTTTGTTTATTAATTTAATTTCTTTCTGACATCAGCACTTCAGTAGATAAAGAAGGCAGCAATACAGGAGTAAGAGAGAGAAACAATGAAAGAAAAGTGTGGGGAGGGGAACTGTCTGAATGTTTTAGTGAACTTTTGTAATATAGTCAGTTTAGACTTACCCAAGGCAATAGGTAATGACTAAAAGTTTTGCACATCTTATGTTTTATTAATGCCCGTGAGCTACATCAATCTTAGGTTTCAGCTGACAAAGCTGTAGTAGAGTAATACAAGTGTTTTCAAACTGTGTATGACATGCAATTGGATGGAAAGCGATGCTTCTCCTTCCCTTCTGAAGGCAAATTCACTGTCAACAAATTGGAGCATATCAGAATGACATATTGATTGCATTTTCAAAATGTGCTTTACATTTTTTCAAACCTTACAGCTAATGCTGAAGAGAATGCCTACTGAAAGAAAGGAGTCAGGATTTGATGAGTTTATAAGTCATCATTGATCAAGTCTAGCTGCAAGAACTCACTCTCCCTGTCGTAAGTTGCTGCCGGTTCTGATCAGACAACTGGAAAAAAGTTTGTATGTAATGAATATAGTCTTACTTGTAGACAGAAATCCTTTGATCTTGGTGGTTTCTCAGTTTAGGCAGTAACCAGAACATGATGTAAAATTGACACATCAGCTGTGAAGTTCTCCTTTTGAAGTCATGCCCATCTTTTCATTTTATTTCCAGGATTGACTGAAGGCAGATTTTTTTCTAGCTGTTGCTTTGGTAACTTTGTTTATGCACTGTGTCTCTTCTGCACTGTCCCAACAGAAAAATGCCTGACTTAATCATTTTGAGGGATTTGGTTTAATTTTTTTTTGCTTTTTTGTTTCTTTTCTATGCATGCTCAGTTGAGCCAGTTGATGCCCGCCCAGCTGCAGACAGAGGACTCACCACACGACCAGGTATATAACTTGCATGGCTTTTACCTAACCACTGCTTTCTCAGTATGCATGTGATCTGCTTGAACCAAAATGATCACCTTTTCTTTGGTGTAACCCTGTCTTTAAAATGCAATGCTATGCCATGAACCAGGGAAGGGTTCCCGCAGAAATCCTATCTGCCTGTGAGAATACTGTCTGTGTCAAGGGCTTTCAGAGTGGGTACTTGCAGAGGGAGTGGTACCCAGGGCCCCTAAATTGATATTCATATCAAATTGTAAGCCCTTCTAGCAGTAATGCTTTGGCAGGTGCAGGAGGCAGTAGACGCAGTACTCCGCAATGCATAGAGTACTTTTAACTTGGGAATGTCAAATCTTCTATGTAGATAATACAATGCCTTGTAAGCCGGGGCCAATAAAGAATTTGTGTGTACAGTTTTAGAATTGCAAGGACCATCAAGATTTTTCTTCTGTGATATTTACCTTAGCTCACTCCAGATACCTAAAAATTGACACGTGTGTGTGTGTATATAGATAGATAGATAGATATATTTTCTCTCTCTGGAGTCACTGGGGATGCTTCTATATGGCTATTCATTCTGTTCTAGGATACAGAGGGGTGATTATTTGCCCTCTGTAGGTATCTGTGTCTTCCTTTTGATTTTAGAGTAATAGCAGAAGACTTCATTGAGTCTTGACTGCAAATGTTTGGAAAAGTTACATGAGACAAATTCAAGTTTGAAAGTCAAAGCTTGCTTATCATACTATCTTTTTGTGCTTTTTACGTTGTGTTTTCACTTGGTTTTATCTAAAAAAATGGCTAGTTCCATTGACAGCAAACAGCCTTTCAGAAAAGGTTACTTTCCAATACATAGTGAACCTATCTGGACACGTTCCTATGTGACCTGATCTAGGTGAACCTGCTTTAGCAGGGGGGTTGGACTAGACGATCTCTAGAGGTCACTTCCAACTGCTACCATTCTGTGATCAGTATATTTTAGGCTCAGAATTATTTCAGTGTCACATCATCATTGTGTTTTTTAATTCAGGTCAGATAACACTGATTGATCTGTCATCTTTTTCCCTTCATCTTTTCTTCCAAAGATCCATTAAATAGCATTATGAGCAACACCGTCTTAGTGTGTTTAAATTTTTGTCAAAACTCACCAGTGTTTACTCACTACAGAAATTGCAACAGTGGGAAGTAAAACAAGCTCCTGTGTTACAACAATTGGGACACATGTCAAAGCTGGCCAGATAATGTGCTCCTAGCAGTGTTTTAGGACTGTGACAGCTTTAGAGTCTTAGTTCCTTCCATGAAGAGAAACCATTATAGAGCTAGCTGTATGACAGGGCCAGAAATCATGGAATCAGGGAACATCCTGGTTGTACTGGATAATCTCTGTCTTCTGGATTCAATTTCTTCTCCAAGAGCATTAGAAATACAAATGAAACATGTATGTGTATAAATTTGTAACATTAGTGCAATCTGGCAATTTTTTTTCAGTGTTAAAGTTTGTGTAACTACTTTTATTTCAATCATCTTAAAGTCTATTTTTATGAGGCCCACATTTAGTAACAAAGATTATTCCTTCCTCCCTTCTATTCCCCTACACATACACACACATGACAGAAATCTTTGGTGTCCTTTCTCTAGAGAAAGGATTTTCTCACACTGCTGCACTCTAGTTTCAAAGTGGAATGATGTGGTTTAGTACACTGCGTCAGAGTGCTTTGTTGGTTAGGGTGATACAAATAGCACTGAAAGTATGGCTGGCATAGGTCATGACTGATCCTTGTGAATGTGTATCGTAGGCTACTTAAGGAGAGGTGAAAAATATTTCAGCCTGTGACTGTTGTGGTTTGTAACTTGCAGTAGATACAGCAACTTTTGTGCTATGAAAATCACATGGGATACCTCCTGAGTTTTCTGCTCAAATGCAAAAATGTAACTGTTCAGGGGCTTTTAGCGCAGAGTTTAAGTGCCGTTATGGCTTATGCTCTGCTCTTGGCATAGAGAGTGAACCTCTAAAGCCTGGCAAGAATGCATGCCACGTTCTTCCCTGCAGAGGGACAGTTGTTTCCTTGGAGAGATTGAAACCTGTCACTGCTGTGACTGCATTCTGAATTTCACAGCCTAAAGTGTCTTACACATGCATGCAAAATAGGAATTTTTGCCCCTTTACAGCAGTGCTAAATGTATCATAGCGGTATTCTGTAATACATTAACGTATTGTCATCGTTATTCCCTGTAGGCTTTATGTCTTTAGTCACCAGGTCCAGACATCCACATATTTGTCCTTACTGATACAAATTCTGACAATAAATCTCAACCTGGGGTTTTTTTTTTGTCATTCTTTAAAAGCAGTTCATCTGTGATTAAAATTTCAGTTTAACAAAAACCTTATACCAGTGTGAGTAGCTTCATAAACTTGGAATAGAGGAAAGCAAATGCTTAAATTGTGATACAAAAAGGGTTTAAAAGTGTGTGATTTAAAATTGGTTTACTTGCTAATTATAAATAAAATTTCTGGTTTAGATGTTAAAAATGGGGGAAAAAGATACTTTTTTGTATTTACCTTCCTTTTGGGATAGTCAGTTTTTACAATTTGACACTATGAGAAAAGAGAAAATGAGGATATTATCCTAGAACGAAAATGTATTAACAAGAGCCTTGGAGGCAGATGAATAAATGCAACTGCTTGTAATATTTTGGTTTGTCTTGATTGCCCAGATTCTTGTTTTTTTCTGGAAAGGTTTGCCCTTTTTATAGTCCTGACTTTCCAGTTTATACTTCTGCTTGTTTTGCTTAAGTGAACAAGATGTTGGCCTGCTTCTTCAGGTTAAAAACACAGGTGTCCTGTCAATCTGCAATAGTCCAAACCTAGGAATAAGAACCAGTAACTGACTGTTCTATAGGTGTTCAAAATCATCTCTGAAAGGACCATAACAAACATACCTTTTTTTTCTCTTCCATTTTCTTCTTACCTCATCATCCACACAACATTCTTAGCAACAATCAGTTTTTTTCTTAAAAGTAGACCAAAATCATGCAGATGATCTTTATCCCTTTCCCAAAACAGAGTTTATTTGGTCACGAGACAGAAAAGAGCAAGTATTCTGTCAGTAGTTTTGCTTGTAAGATAACTAGATCTCGTTACATCACCACATAGTTTTCTCTTTTTAAAAAAATAAATAAAGTCTATGAACAAAGTTAGGAAATATGAAGAGTTATCCATTTGAATAAGGACCAAGTTTAAAATATTTGCTCAAATTCAATCCAGTTGTCCAGACCCCAGTCTCTGTTGCACTGTGCCTTCACTGTTGACTGTTGAAGCTTGGATTTAAGTCTGATTTACATTAGTCCCAGGAGGAGAGTAATGCTGGGGAGACTTCTGTTTCCTAGTATAGATATAACATCTGTGTGATGCACACTGGTATCTGAAAAGGAGCCTAGTGCTTCCACACTGTCCTTCTTCTTTTTAAATTAGAAATGGGGGAAGAAAAATAAGAAGTATGCCTAAATCCCTTCCTTGACATCTCTTTCTTGAAAAGGAAGTAAACAGACATAATAAAAGTTCAAAGGGAAGGGAAATTTCTAGATGCAGTCATCTGTGAGCTTTCTTTTAATACAGCACAAAATGGTGAGAGACTTATGGCATGTTTCTTGCAATTTATAAATTGCTTTGTACAGGGAGACGGTAGAAGACTTTAATCCATAGGAACAGCTTCAGATAGAAAGAACGCCTCTTTCCTTGATAGCCTCACTGTAACAGCTTTTTCAACAGTGTTTCCATCTTTTTCATGCCCCAGAGGTCACTTTTTCATGGGGAACATTTAGTATCTTGCAGCTGAATTTTGCTTATGTGGTTTTTACTGTCTTTATTGTCTTTGTGTGTGTGTGTATGCTTATACAAGGCAGACATACACACAATGAGATGTATAAAAACATGTTTAGATACTCATAAGCAAGCTTCTTTTTACTCCTGTTAGGTCAGCATGTCTGATTTGTGGAAACTGAAGATTAGAAAACCTGCCATCAGATGGTTGTTGCTTAGTATCAGCAGATTTTCTGAAATTCAAGGTGATAAAATAACCAGTGCTCTGTTCAGGGTGCATCATATTCTCTTCTGTCACAGAGTTGCAACTGTAGTTATACCACTAACAACTGTAATTAAATCTCTCACAGGATGCCTGTAATTCACATAGCAATGATTTTATGCTACTAACTGTGTTGCTTTCTTCCGTGTAGTATAGTTTAGGGGTTTTTTTTGTGTTCTCCCAACTCTTCGTCCGTTGATTGTTTTTGCAAACAGTCAATAATTTTGAGGAGATGTTGCACATAAAGCTACTTCTGTGTCTCTGGTCCTTCCACTGATAAATCATGGCATGTCTGTCTTTATTACATTATATGGAAAGATGAGGGATAGTTTTTATATATGGCAGCAGAGGCTCTGTAAGCCTAATGGCTGTTCTGCAGAATCATTAGCACATGTACTGCAATCTGTATGAGGTGAGGGCATAGAGCAGTTTTAGTGAATTTTTTATGATTTTCATGCCAGAAATGGCCAGGGTTTTCAGTTTGTTTTCCCCTTAGTGATGTTAGTTCAATACAGTTGTCGTAAACCAACTGTCTGCAGCTACCAAGTAAAAATCATTGACAAATATTATTTTTTTTGCATTAGATTGTTTTGTTTGGTTTTATGAATCAGATAGCTATTAACTGTGAATGCAATTATATGTGCATATGCACAGCGTCTGCATTGACATGCCAGAAAGATTACCAAATTTTACTTGTTATACACATGTAAAGCAACTTCTGGTATTCTGAGAATTATTTCATATTAAGTTCAAATGAGTTTCTTTTTAAAAAAATGCTACATTCTTTTTTTGCACTTATTTTCTGCTTTCTGCCCTGAAGTTTTTAAAAGCAAATCACCATTTTACAAGCATTCCAAGAGAGGCCAGAAAGCTCTAGGTCCATGCAGTCTTAACAGTAGTTATTCCTCAAAGGTCTTTGTTTTTACAAAAGCAAGCATATAGTCTTCATTTTAATCTAAGTTCTTTATCTTCATGTATCTTCTTTCATTTTAAAATGAAATGACCTGCACAAAGTCAGTGAGTGATATGGAAGCGATAGCTGAATGTCTCATAAGAACATGCAGCTGTCTACCTGGGCAATTGTTCAAACACTGCATTCCTTTCTGTCCGCTCTTTTTTATTTTAGATAAAGCTTTATGCAGATAAACAGGACTTTTACTTTTAACAGGACTTAATCTGATAAGTCTTTTCTTGTTCTTGCCATTACTCAAATATGGTTCATGGGCATGGAGTTAAATGTTTTTCCTGAATGCAGTCATTTCATCTGCTGCTTAAATGTGCTGCTTTTGAGTTTCTCTGTGTAGAGACCACCCAGGCCTGGTAGCTCAGCTATACTGATGTGGAGGTTTAATTTTTAACTCTAAAAGTAAGTGGAAGACCACAAGCATAGCTAGTGCTGTTTCATATCCTTGCAAAACAAAATCACAAAATCTTGCTAGGCTGTTATTTAGCAAGTTGGTTAAGCAATTGCAGTGTAGTAAATAGTGTACACCTAATAGCATACTTGGTAGAATTCATTTTATCCTCTTTTTCTTATCTTTCTTAAAGCCTAAATATATATTTACACAAGTGGAATAGCTCATTTGTGTGAGAATAAAGTGTTCCCCAAAGCAGCTACTTGGTTTTAATTTCATATGGGTAGTTTTTAACTCCGTATGATTTCTTAGGGTATAGGTTTTTTTTTTACCTTCAGGGGCAAGGAACGATGCATATGCTGTTCTTTTTGTTGTTTTATTATATGTGCGTGCACGCATTCATGTGTACACATGCATGTGCAGAAGCAATTAACATTGCTAATTAACAGCAATATAATTAAAAACTCATCATAGATGGCTCATTTTGTTGGATTTTACTGGATGCTTTTCAGACCATGATTTTGACGACTAAATAGTTCTGTCAGTTGCAAGTTAATATATCGCCTGGCTGAACTGTGGCATTTTTAAATCAAATTAGTTACTACCTAAAGGTAGCATGTAATTCCAAAGAAAAAGCATTAATAAATATAATTATTTGTGAATTTGCAATGAAGGCTGTTTGTCTCACTTTTCTTCTTTTACATTGACCTTTGTGTTTGCGTTGTGTATTTTAAACTTAGTAGTGAAAAAACATCATTTTGTGTCAGAATTTAAGTTCTTGTCATATAGTTAACTTTTCTTTATATGCTTGTCTTCAATGCAAGAGTAGAGTGTTGTTCAGGCAGCCCTTAGTTGTTTGCATCTTGCCTGATTCATACACCTCTGCTAAAATTTTTGGAAAAACTCTTGGAGTTTTTTCCTCTTCAGTTGCTAGCTTTGAAAAATAAATCTTTGGTTTTAACATGTAGGTCTAAATATGTAGACACCAGGATGGGAAAGTGAATGAACTGGAAGTAAAGAGAAGTCTGCTGAACAGAAAGTCTGAATTCTATAATGTAACATGGTAGAAAGGCAGATATAGCACCATATGGATCTAATACCATATATTTAATTGATTCCAGTGCAGAGTTATGCTTCTCTTACTATATCAATTATTTGCAGAAGACCACCAGTTTACCCTAGTTATACTTCTAAAAGTGTGTTTGCTCACTTCCACGGGAGGTAAGAGGAAGAAAAAAATTACCATGAGGTTTGTTAGTGTAACAGAAGTTTTTTCTGTTTCTGACCTTCTTCCTGGAACAGCTGTCAAAAGAGAAGTTCTAGTAAGTCTACCCATTAACTTCCAAATATCAGGTCCTTTATGTACGGTTCCCATGGCATTTTTGTGGATTGGTGTGTAAAGCCAAGTTGACCACCAGACCTGGGTCATACAGCCCAAAGCAAAGAAATTCTGCCAGATCTCAAGGAAAAACATTGTTTAACCTGTTGTGTGCTGATTAATAGGAATAGGAGGAAGGATGGGAGTCCTCAAAAAAAAATGTGGCTTTAAGGAAGCCTGAGCCTGCATTTTGCCAGCAGCCAAGACTAGTGATGAACTTAACATCCTCTGTTGCTCATTGTTGCTCTTGACCTGATCTGCCCCTTAGAAATGTTGCTTTAACTTTTGCCTGTGGCATTTCGCTCTGTTTAACTGAATCTAACAAAGGCCCACAGTCTTAAGCTACCGTAGTTTGCTCTTGCTGAATGTGGTCAGAGTCTGGGAGCAGAAGTACCCAAGCTCATTATTCAGCCAATTTCACCTCTGGCTTATACTCATGGCATATCCACTGAGCTTTTGGCAGTCAGCATTTTACAGGCTTTCAGGACTGGAAGTTGTATTTTCATCATTGTGTTTAGTAGCACTGAATGAACCTTTCTTTGTGTGTTTTTTTTTTCATTTATATTTTCAACATCCTCATGATTTGTGCTAATGAGATCCACAGCTCAATTTTGTGTTGTGACAAATAATATGTATATACACTCTCTTCTGTTTGTTGTTAATCCACTGTGTCATAGCTATGGTAGTGGCTATGGTAGTGGTACCTTCTTAGGAGAAAGAATGAGTAACCATTCTGTGTAGATTTTCTCCTTGTCATTCACAACCATATAGACCTCTATAGTCTTCCTCTTTGGTTGTCTCTTCCAGGCCAAAGACTGCCAATTTCTCAAGTCCTTCTTGTACAGAAACTGTTCCATAGTGGTTACGATCTGCCTTTCCCTGCTTTGTGTCTTTTTTAGTTCTGCACTCATTTGAGGTGGAGTGACAAGAATGAATAACCAGATTGAAAATGAGTATGCATCAATTATAAAGTGGTGTAACAGTGTTTTCTGTTTTCTCTATTCTTCCATAAATACTCCAAGCTTCCTCTTTGCCTTTTTGACTGCTACTGAGCGAAACACCCACAGAGAATTATCAGCAGTGACTGCAAGGTCTCTGTCCTGAGTGGAACAGAGCTAATTTAGAGCCTGTTGTTGTGTATGTATAGTTAGGGCTGTGTATCCTTGCAAGCACCACTTTACATTATATCAACATTGAGTACCATTTCCTTTTTTATTGTGCACTCAGAATTTGTAATATTCTTTTGCAGTTCTTTGCAACTGATTTTACCTTGACTACCCTCTTTTTTTATTCTTTTTTTTTATTTTTTCCCCTCAATAAACTTTGTCACGTCACTATTCACCCCCTTACCCAGATCACTGTACAAACAGCACAGCACAAATCCTTGTGTGACCCTGCTGGTAACCTTCCTCCGTAGTGAAAAATGGCTGTGTATATACATTTAATTTCTTACCTTTTAATCAATTACAGAAAGCCATGTAGAAAGTCCCTCTTAATGCTTGGCCATCTTAGCTGCTGCCAGACCTTTGATCTGGGACCTTCTCAAAGGCTTTTTGGAAATACAAGTTCATTCCAAGCCAAATCACTGTATCCCATGTGCTTCCTAACATCATGTGACCTCTAAAGAGGTCTGGGAGGCAAGACTTCCCTCAACAAGAAACGTGTTGATTCTTCAGTCATGTATCTCTTATATGTTCTAGTCAATATGTCTAGCTTCAGTGAATGTGCCAGCTGTAGCAGTAGAGTTGTGCAATTCCCCAGGCCTTGCCTTGGGGGAGTTTCCACATGATGCTTTTTCCAGCATGTCTAAGTGGCAGCAAGTGTGGTCATGGACAGAGTCGAGCAGCTTTGAGCCACCTGCTTCTTCAGCCACTGCAGCTGTGGACAGTGAACCAAGTCCTGGGAAAGCCCCTTCCACCCAACTACTTAATCTATGTGAAGTGCTGCTGTTCCACTATTGGTTTTTTGCCTCTCTTCCCTTAATCCAAAGGATAAAAAGGCAGGAGAGGTTGAAAAGGCGAGCCTCTGTGCCGCCAGATACACATTCTCATTTCTGTCGCTCCTCGTTGATGCAGGTGTGGGGGATATTTTGAGATGATGCACAAAGGAGAGTAAATCGTATTCTTATTTTAGTTTGGAAAGCTAACAATAGCTGCTTCAGAGACAGAAAGTTAAACCTCTTTACAGGTACCGTGTGAGTTCTGTTTCCTTCGTTTCCATTTCCTCCTGCATTTCATTGACAGAACATAATTGTTTGTTTTCAAACTGCAGTTTCTTAAGTATGTTACAGTTACTGCATTTAGAAATGATCTCTCATATACAAATGTTGTCATATACTTGCATCAGTACTGTAATGTGCATCAAAAAATCAGATGCCTAGTAAAGAAAATTGAGGTATTTAAATGCTCTATTCCTTAAAAGACACTTAAAATGGTAGAATTTACAGGGCAGTCAAAGGTAGGATTTATAGGACAGTCAGGCTGTTCAAGAAAATAGCTATAGATACTATACTGCATGAAGATGATTCCCTTTCTCTACTTCGCATAGTTTACTATGAGAAGAAAGATCAGAACCTTAGGAAGGGGTCTTCTGTATAGTCCAGAGAAATTCTTGGGAAGATCTGTTCTTTCTGACTCATAATGCAATACTAAATCAGCATTTAATGAAAAAAGAAAATGCACATTCAAAGCAATAAAAGGGTAATAATTATTGCATTGGGTGCTACTTTAGACTGTGGAGCTCACTGACACATTGTAGTGGTTTAGGCCCATCTGGGGACAAGAGACCACGATAAGGCCTAAGTACTCCAGACTTTGGGACTCCTGAAGGTCAAGGAGGGCTTATTCGCTGCTTATGGTCCTGTGCAGAACAGACCAGGCTACTCAGCTTGGGGAAGAAAACTAAATGGAAAAATAATACAGAGAAGGGCAAATTATGGAAGTGCAACCAGCTCTTTAAGATCACTTTTTCCCCACTCCTTCTCTCTTCCTGGGCTCATTACTTCCTCCCCTCAATAAGCAGTGCCATGGGCAGGGAGTTGGGGGTACAGTCAGTCCTTTCCCAATGTCTCTTGCTGCTTATTGCACCCCTGAGAAGAAGTGCTCCTCGCCAGTCCTCCCTTGCTCCAGCTCAGGGTCTCCCACACACTGGGCAGCCCTGCACAGGCCACTCTGACAGCACACTGCAACCCTAGTTTGTCTTCTCCGAGTTGGGTCTAAACTGCTCGCTCCCTGTGACCTGGAGACTCCAGCTCCAATCCACTCTGTCACAGGGTCTCTACTACTTGTCACGGACTGCAATGATGTCTCTGGTCCAGCATCACTTTCTGTCTTTTCTTGGCTGCAGGGTCCACGTGGTCACCTCCATCTTGCCCTTCCCTTCCATCTCCCGTCCACGCACCTCAAATTCTCATCCTTAAATAGTGATGGCAGAGGTGTCAGATTAGCCCAGCTAGGCTGGAGGTGGGTCCAAACCCCAGAGCCAGGGGAAAGTCCAGGAAGTCTTTACCAGGCCTGCACTGCAACCCCCTCACCCTGTTATCAAGCCAAAGCGGCTCCTCACAAAAGCATGACACATGCAGAAGTCTTTTGGAGTTCATTGGAGCCCAGAGCTCTGAACAGTGGAGCACAAGAGCAGTCAGTAGTGTTGAGAATTTTAGAAGAGGTTCTTCCTGTGCATGAGAGCTTAAGGTCAGACTAAAATACTGCAAGTCAGAATGAAGGCTTGGAGGGAAGAGTTAGAGTGATAAAATGCTAAGATAAATATAGACAGTGAATATGATCTAGTTCTTATCACATTAGATAGAGTGAGGAAATAACTTCTCATAAACACCATGCTTCAGCATTATTTGTACCTCCAAGAAATACAAGTGTCAGTTGGTACTGAGCAGGAAAATAACCAGCTACATATATACCCATATGTTCTTCATAAGCCAGAGCCAGCTTTTTAGTGCAAAACATTCATAGAAATGCATATACCTTGCACTGCTTAGCTATTGTAAGCCTATCTCATTCTCCTAAGGCTATTTTCCAAGAGGAAATCCTGACCTTCTTTCCAGTTACTTTCCATTTAGACAAGTGTAACATCTCCTGTTTGCATCCATAAGGAGAGCAGAGAACTGCAAACTGTCTACAATTAAAATTGGTGGAAGCTTTGCTTGCTGACTTTACTGAGTCTAATCAAGTGGGACAGTTATCATCACTCAGCCAGAAGTCAAGACTTCAGTGATGTTAATTCTAAGCATTTGTAAGATCTGAAACAAAATATGTGTAAACTTCACAAACATTACAACTATTCTTGTGCATGTTTGTACAAAAGGTACAGGCTGACAGGAATCAAGAAAATATATCTGGAGTTCCATACCTCACACTACAGGTATGTGTTTTTTCCTCACAGCAGCCTGAGCTTAGGGAGGAGGAAGATTTCATCCAAAGCACCAAATTTTGTGAGAGCAGATGTCTGTATCCTGTGAGCCAGTTCAAGAGTCTGCTGTTGATCCCTCGCAGCTTATTTCCTGTAGTGTTTCATGCTGAAAGCCTTTGATGCTTGTAGCAACATAGCTGTAGTGGATTAAGGAACATGTAACAGAGGAGAAATTTTACCAGCTCATTCTGTGTTACCTCAGTGGGACTGGAACATCAGATGTACTTCACTTTCCTCCCAGTTCCCTTTCACATTGCATCGCACCTCCTCCGCGTGAATGATGCACCATTGCCTCCTGCTCTTGTAATGGTGGAGACTGAGCAGAGCATAATTGAGTCGGTGACTTTAATGAATTGTCCTTGTGGTGCAATGCAGGTTCTGGGTTGACCAATGTTAAAACAGAAGAGATATCTGAAGTGAAGATGGATGCAGAATTCCGGCATGACTCGGGATATGAAGTTCATCATCAGAAGCTGGTGAGTGAACCATCAGTGCTTTCCACACCTGTGTTTTGAGTTGCTATGATTCAGTCTCGAACTAGTGGGTCAATTAGGGGCAAGATTCCTCTGAGCAATGCAGAAAAAGTGCTAACAAAAAGTTTTCATGTGAGCAGATTATGTTTTTTCTGGTTCTCTCTTAAATGAGAGTAAACCCGGAATAATTTCAATAGAGGATGGAAAGCCATCAGTATCACATGAGTGGAAATTCTGACAGTTCCTGCCCTTGTGCTGCCAGTGACTGGATGTGGTCTTATGGACAGTACTTGTCCCACAGTCCATCTGTCGTAGAACTGAAGGGAAGGGATACAGAGGAAGGAAAATGCTAAATAATTCTGAAGAAGAAAAAGTAAACGTTTGATGGAGACACGCAGGAAGAAATAGGATGACACTGCTTCAGGAATAGATTTCTCTTTCTGTTGAAACTGATGGTGGTAGCACATGAAGGAGGGTGAATTCCTTGGAACATCACCTTTCGCAAGATTGCCAGTTTGGGATAAGAGATTCTCCACTGGCCTTAATCATCATTTGTACTTGGCTGTGTCTGTGTGTTTTGTTCCTTGAGGTATATTGAATTATTAACAAGTGAGGGGCAGGTAGGAGCAAAATATTGTTCCCTGTTTGAACTGTGCCTCTTATGAACACAAAAATAACAAGCAAGAGCCATGTAGGTAAGAACAAGCATCTTCTAAAAGCTTTTTCAGTCCCTTAATAAGTAATGAAGAACCTATACAGCAACGTTGACTATAAATCTTTTCTGCTTCCTCTTTTGTGAAAGTATATTACATGATGAGATTTCAGTTCTGTGGTTTTCAATATCCTGCTATTAAACTTGAAAGCTTTTTCTCTTAATATATTCTTAAAGCTAAGTAGTGCTGAAAATTAAAATTAACAGGGGACTCAAATTTGCATTTGAACTAGGCAATCAGTGTGTGAAAAGATATTCTGCCATCTCTTTGATGCCGAGGACTGAGAATTCCCAGTTTGACGAGCTAATCCAAAATGCATTAGCACTAATTTGGGAAATTCTGACATGCTTAGCTCAGGCAGGTTAAACATCCTGATGGAGTAAAGCCGTGTGGCTTACTGAAGGGAAGGAACTTGCAGGAATGTGTTTTAGACACAGTAGTTATTGATCCTGTGTCACATGCACTTCCCAGCAGCAAACTTTAACATTTAAAGTGGTTTGATACCATCCTGAGTATTTTGGTGTCAGAAACTCTCCTTATCATGGTGGCTGATAGGGAATGCATTGCAACCCCTGCACTTGGGTATTCTGTGTCACACTTCAAACAGGACCTTTCCAGCTTTTTTTAAAGCATTTTATGTCATGCTTCTTATTGGTAGGTACAACCACTATTTAAAAATGAGTAAGCTGACCTCTAGGTTATCATCTTTCCAATTGAGACTGAGCAAATAGTGTGGTATTGCTGAGTGCTGGACTCATGCCATGCGGGGCATTGTGTGTTTACCACATGCCATATCCTATCCAATGTCCTTCTCTGTTAGCTTTAATTCGAAAGTAGCAAGCAGCAAATACTTTCATTTGTGCTTTCCTTCTCCTGTGCCTTGGCACGATTTACTGAAACAGTCTCCTTTGGATATTGCTTTCAATTCAGCCGCATACTTATTTGACATTCAGACTTCAGCATTGAGCTGGAATTGCAGTTATTTTATCCCTTACGAGTGTTCACATTTTAACTGTACATTAAGTTGATTTTCATGGAACAGAGTGCTTAAGGCCTTCCCTCGTTGCACATGTGTATTATGTGGGGCATTTTACAGTGCTCTGAAAAAGCATGGTAACAGAATTTCAGTCCCAGGCAGGTAAAATTGACAGAAAAAATGATTACTCCACATCAGCTTATGCCAACACTGTCCATTGTGTGTACTTTCCTCTGAATTCTTAACTTCAAGCACATTTCTTGCTTACCACTAGGAACAATATAAATATTTATATGGCACTCTCTAATGCCTCTCTGAGGAGGACTGTTCCTTAAAGAGTGCAAATGCTATACAGCTCATTATAATTCTCAGCTGGTTTCCTGCTTCTCTCAGCATTTTTGTTAAATACTTATCAAAGTATTTAGTCTTTCAGAGTGAGGTAGTTTTACAGTTCTGTGAATGTAATTCATTCTCTAATCCTTTTTGCCCATTTTGGTTAAAAATAATAATAATAAAAGCATCCTATTGATAAGCAGACGAAAGATTTGTAACATATGTGTACAAGTACAATAACCCAGGGTACTCCTCGAACACAAAGCAGGACAGTGAAAACAATCATCCACTTTTCATACCCAGTCCTGTGGCTAAAAGTCAGTCTTACGAAATGCATAGTAAAGCTTCTTGCTCTCCAATGACTGGTCTTATCAGTACACGTAATTCAAATGGATCTTCTATGTTTTTCACGGAACTGCCATCTCATCTAGGTCTCACATGAGTATGGTCATCATCCAGGTATAGCTCATTCTCCCTTTACTCTGTGAAGTCTTGATGTGTCCCTCGGTGGCCACTTAATGTGTCCCTCGGTGGCGTGCTCATGGTTTTGGCTTTGGTCCCTTTGGTGTGAGAATTTTCTCCCATCTGGTTGTGTGTCAGTTTCACTGTTGTCCTACAGATCTTCACTGCTCCTTTCTTGAAGAAGTGCATCAGGCATAGTCCAAACAAGCCACACGAGTGCGATTTATGAACATTTTCACAATTAGCATTCTGAAAATAAATCTGTGTGCTCCCTTGTTACATCTCTACAAGCCTGTCAGCCATTTTGCAATTAACTCACCCAAGGAAAAAAAAAGCCACCACCACCAAAAAGCCACGCTACACCCATGTGAAAAAGAGATGTGGAGATGAGTCTTCCCTTTAGCCAGAGCACTGCTGTACCACAGGCAATACAAATTGCTCTTCTTCAACTGTGAGAGCTTCCGTGGTACAGCAGTCCAGTTTTGAATAATTAGGGTGATGTACAATGCTGCTTAATTACTGATACTTCAATAGGCTTTACATTGCTGCGGCAGCTGGACAGGTCAGCCAAATGCTCAGTAAACTTTTTATTAGCCACCTTCCTTTCTTTTTCTTTTGTAGGTGTTCTTTGCTGAAGATGTGGGTTCAAATAAAGGTGCCATCATTGGACTAATGGTGGGAGGTGTTGTCATAGCAACAGTGATTGTCATTACTTTGGTGATGCTGAAGAAGAAGCAGTACACATCTATTCATCATGGGGTTGTGGAGGTAAGAAAAGACTACTGGGCACAATTGTTGTCACACGTACAACACAGTCAACGCACTGCTCTACAAATATATTTACAAATGAAGAGATCGTGGTTTTGGCTAGCCTAATATTCAGAGTTAGGGTGGTTTTATCTGTCAGAGTGGAATCAAGTTGCCTTGTTTTGTAAACATAGACGTGATATAAACCATGTTAATTTGGATGCAGAACCACAGGAATATTTTCCGGAGCTATCCCAGACCAATCACGTCATAATGTGAGAGTTCATTTTATGAGCAATTTCACAGTAGACGATGAGCAGATACTGCACAACAGGAAAAGAATCTAGTTTTACCATTGTTGGGAATACACATACATGGATTTCTTTATTTAGCTTGCAAATAAACACTTGAGGTAGCTCTTCTGTAGATTGGTGCTGTACACTACAAGGATTTTCCGTAACAGATACTTACTGCTTTTTGTTCTCTAAACAAGATTTTCTTTTACCATCAACAGCTTTTGATTTATGGATAATGTGAAACTCGTGAATTTGAAAAATAAATAATATATAAGACTTTTATGTGGGATTTTCCAGAGGAAAATCCTTGTGTTTTCCCTATCTACCAAATAAATTTGTGGTCAATTTACCATGATTTAAAATATCTCATCTGCTGCTTGGATATCAGAAAGGATCTCTGTAAGTAGAAAAAACTAATTATGAGAACTGGAAGGGGATTCATATAATGTTTTTTCCCCCTTGCATATTTATGTTTGATTGGCAGCATGTCTGGTTTGCAGATTGCACTTCTATTAGCCAGCACTTGAAATGGTGGTGTGTTTTTGCCTTTGAAAACTGGTATTTTAAACTTCTGAATGAAACTAAGTCTTGTTCAAGTCCACAGTTATGTTGGTTTTACCTTGAGTCATAGGAACATTAATTTGTCCTTGCTGGAGACATACATGCTTCTGGATGCATGTATTCTTCCATCTGGGGCAATGAAGGGTCTTAAAATTATTTCAGTAAGACTTTGTCTTGAGCCTGTGCTTGCATGTCCCTGTGTCTGTCTTGTGGTTTCCCACGTGATTTGGAACCTTCCAAAGACACATATTCAGAAGAGCATCAACTATTTGGGTTGAGATTTGAGCAGAGAGCAAGCCCTGCAGACTTTGGACTGAGAAGTAGAAAATAGCAAGCAAGAATCTCAGCTTTAACTTGCTTCCAGCCCATTTTGTAGAAAATCAAAACAGCTTTTAGTTTTAAACCACATAGTTGCTAACTGCTGCCAATACTTATGCAACCTGAGACCCTCCTTTGGCTGAACTTAGCGACAACAGAGTAGGTCAGGAGGCCTGCTAGGCTAAAGGCCCAAATCAGACATTGAACGTGGGCATGCCATTATTGCAAAACAACCTTAAAATTTCAGGTGGACTTCACCTGAAGAAATGACGTGGCAAAGGTAATCCTGGATTCCTTAGAGCTCTCTCCAGTGACAGTGAACTTGGAAATATTGGACTAGAGTTAACGTGCACAAGCTAAGCAAGTAATTCATGTCAAAATGACAGCATCACTTAAGGAAATAAAATTCCTTAAGGCAATAAAATTTTTTACAGGTAAAGCTATAAAGCTATAGCATGCAAATCTACCAAGAATATTAGTTGATTTATAGTACCACACTGTAGATGCTGTCTCCTTGTAGATTTGCTGCATTGTGTCTGGCATTTGGCAGTCAGGATTCCTTGTTGTGCCAGACTTACTCTGTGGTCTTGGCAGACTGCGTAGCCTCACTGTCTGAGCTTCTTGCCTGCAAGAAAGGAATAACATCTGTTTTTGTCTTAGGTTGGTGAAAGTTTTGTAGCACTTACTTTGGGGGGTTGGGGTGAAAGGGGGAACTCACATGGAGATCCATATACAATTTATGTTTAATAATAAAATATCTTCAAAATTAAGCTGTTCCAAACTAAAGAGGATTAATTTCTTCAGCAACAGTGCACCTTTAACATGCTGTGCACAAAACCCACAGAAGAACAAAACCACTTGGAATGTAAAAATCGCTGTACATCAGCTCTAGGTTGGCCAAGTGTATTTAAACAAAACGGGCAGCCTCTTGGTTACGTGACAGAAGTTACTGTGAGAAATGGCCTCTCTGATAATGGATGCAAGATCACAAAACAAATCCTTTTTGACCTGTATCCTTGTCTTGCAAAAGTCAACTCTGACCTTAGTGCATTTTCCCATAATAATTTTCTACCAAATCCAGGAATATAAATGTTTGAAAGTGGTTCAGCCTCTCCAGAAGGACTGCCACAGTTAAGTAAATGACTGAATATTTGAAAATTACTGACTATATGTGCACACAGGAGCTCCAGCAAACATTTTGAAGGGTTGGAGTTTTTTTGCTGGTGTGCCCACTCCAGCTGTCTGCAGGCAATTACTTCATCCATGAAAGCAAGTGGCAAAAGAGAGGTTCTCACCCTTCCTGTGCTGCAGACTACAGCCCATTGTCTCAACTCCTCCTCTTTCAGGATCTCCTCCTTAAAGCTTATTTACATTCTGTTAAAGAAGCAGCACCTTCAGCAGGAGCATGTGGGGAGAAGTGACCAGTGGAAGGTTCACAGGAAGAGCAAAGCAGCCATTAAAATTGCTGTAGTACTCTCCAAAGTCCATCTCTCAAAGTCAGGTGTATATTAGGCAACATCCACTTACTGCCATCCAAACAAATTTGTTGTATTCAGTGCATCTCTGATGGCTGCCAGCACCTCCAGTCTGGACTTTTGATCTGCTCCATGTGTGCAGAGGCAGCACGTGAATTTTTCAGCAATGTTGCCATCTTTCAGACTCCTCATTGGGATTTTCTGTGTGAAAGATCCATAGGCTGGAGCAGAAGGAGATAGATGGACAAATGCTCTCAAAAGAGGCTTTCTACTTGACTGAGCTGTTTTCTCAAGAGACATCATGTCACAGGAAAGACAAGTGTCTGGGCTGCTTCTCAGCAGTGCCAGAGTGCCCACACATGCCATGTTTGACTTCTGCCGCCTCCATAATGGGTGCAAAAAGCTTCTTAAAATGGTAAAGGGCTTTAGGGATTTACTGATAAGGAGATAACTGGGTTCAGGGCAGGTTGTACAAGAGAGGAAGAGTTCACCAGAGTCGAAGAGGGTAAAAGTGAGAAGAGAGAAGACAGTCAGAGTGAGTGATAGTGCATGTAGATTGGCAGTGAGATGGATTACCCTGCAGCAAACAGCCACAGAAGGAGAGGAAGTACAAGTCGTTTTAAAGGAAAATGGGAAATTTGAGGAAATGAATTGGAAGGCGACAAGTAGGAGTCTCAGTGAATCCCTTTTGGTCTTCCACTATAAACTAGTTTTATTGAAGTCAGACTTTTTAATATGGAATATTGTGCAAGGATGTTAAAAATTCAGTCTGATTTTACTGTTCTTCCTTGTATTTTTTTCCTGAGTTCTTTCTCCTTCCCTGATTTTCTTCCAGTTCTCTCTAGTTTCTCATCAATTGCTTAGTCTTTTCTGCCTTGCACTTTCTTTGATTCTTTTTTATTTATGTTGTTGTCTTACAAATATCTCTCCCACAAGCAGGTTATACTGTGAGCTTATCAGTTCTCATCCTGAATAAGAAGTGCTGAGTGGGAGGCTTAAGCTAAAATGGGTGGTAGAGTTCAATACAGTGTTGTTTGGAGCTTAAATATGGAGAAGTACAGGATAGGTTGTGGCATACCCCTCCTTTGCATCCCAGCCTTGTAGGGGGAGCCTCAGTCATGCCTTGATACACAGATTGTGGTGGGTTGACCCTGGCTGGAGGCCAGGTGCCCACCAAGCTGCTCCGTTGCTCCTCTCCTGAACAGGACAGATGCTGAGGAAAAAAAGTCATGGGTCGAGATAAAGGCAGGTTAATAAAGGAACAGCAAAAGTCACGTACAAAACCAGAAGAAGCAAAAGATTTTGACCTGGGGTCAAAACCTGGGGGTTGACCTGCTGGAGAGCAGCTCTGCAGAGAGAGACCTGGAAGTCCTGGTTGACAATACACTAACCATGAGCCAGCAATTTGCCCTNCTAAAGAGTGGGTGTCAGGAGTTTGGGACATCCCTTTTTTCTATTGTATCTAGCAATAGGACAAGGGGTAACGGGATGAAGCTGGAACACAAAAAGTTCCATTTAATTATAAGAAAAAGCTATTTCACTGTGAGAGTGTCAGAGCCCTGTCACAGGCTGCCCAGGGAGGGTGTGGAGTCTCCTTCCTTGGAGGTCTTCAAGACCTGCCTGGGCAGTTCCTATGTGACCTGATCTAGGTGAACCTGCTTGAGCAGGGAGCTTAGACTAGATGATCTCTAAAGGTCCCATCCAACCCTGCCATTCTATGATTTCATTCTGTACTTCCCATCAGTGGGTGACGTCCAGCCACTTCTGGGAAACAGGACTTTAGTATTTGTAGCAGCTGCTCCAGAGGACAAACATTGTAAGTCATGAATGCCCCCACCTTTCTCCTCTTCTCCCCAAGCTTTTATTGCTGAGCAGATGTCATATGGTATGGAATACCCTTTCAGTCAGATGGGATCAGCTCTCCTGGCTATGTGCCCTCCCAAGATCTTTCCCATCCCCATCCTACTAATAAAGGGGATGGGGAGCATTGAAGAGACAGCCTTCCTGCTGCCTGGGCAGTAGCCAAAATTCTGGTGTGTTATCAGCACCCTTCTATCTACTAACAGAAAGCACAGCACTGTGAGGGCTGCTGTGGAAAATTAGTTCCAACTCAGCCAGACCCAATACAGCAAAGATCCCTTACCCCTGGAGCTTCATATTGTGAGTAATTTCATGCTAGAAGAGAATCTGTCAGTTGGTTTAGTTACGAATTGTGAGGCTCTTGCTTCTAGATTTGGAGAAGCAATAGGTAATTGGTAGTGCTGTGTGATTGTGCACAAGAACCAGGGCTGACTTGATGCTACAGCAACCCCTTCAAGAATGAAGGATGGGTTTTCCTCCGCATTACTTTCTATTCTTGTTTTCTCTAAACGCCAAAAAGGCTACAGGGGCATTTACAGTTTTCCCTGCTTTATTCTTCTCTTCCCTTTCTAGCCATGTTGGAGACAACCTCAGCAGCAGCAGATGGCATGTGATGACATGTCACAACGGAAATGGTTGTCACTGTTAGATTCTCGTGCCCTTAGGGCAGGGATTAGGCCCTTTCACATGTCTGTGCAAAGCCTGTATGGAATGGAGTTCTTAGACCCCACTATTGTTACACGAAGCACATACATAGAAAACAAGTACTGATAAACACCACCAGCATCAAGGTGTTAACAGCAATTGATTTCCTGTGTGTGGTTACAGGTGGTGTATCCTTACAGAGGGGGAGGTTTTCAGAAGAAAAGTTTATTTTGTCACTTTTGGAGGGAGAAGAAAATAATAATTTCCCTCCCTGATTTCTAAAATAAGGAATATCAGCTTAAAGCAAGAGCAACCTCTCTCTAAACAGGATCTCACTTCCTAAGAGCATGTCACAGGAGGTAAAGAAATAGATGAATTTTGGGCCTGTTGCATAAGATCATTACTCCACACAAATGCAACGTCAAAAAAAGGAAAGACACCCTTTGAGTAGCAGTATTTTAACAGTGAGAAAGGCCAATCAGAATCATAGGCAGTACTGTGTCAGCTCAGCCCAGTGATCCTTCCTGCCTGCCTGGCATCCTGTTCTCCGCTGGCAGGAGTCAAGGGCTTGCGGGACGGCTCAGGACTCCCAGCTTCAAAAACGTTTTGTGAGCAAAAGCAGTACATGACCCTTGAAGTTGGGTATTTCATAAAAACATGTCACACATTTTATGTTACACATATGGGTCCTTACACAGTTATTTTGTAAGGAAGAGAACTGATGGAAGCTGAAGAAGAAAAGTTGAGTGGAAGTCAAATGTTGGTTGGAAATGCAGCTTGAGGGCTGGAACATAGACATGGAGATTTAGAAGTGGCACAGATATGAAAATGGATCAGATTTGAAGCTAGCAGTTCATCTGAGCAATCCGGTACACGTGCCACACAGAGAACCATTTCTTCTCTTAAGTAACAAATAAAAGAACATCAAGAGAGAAGATGGCTCTGATAGGAACCGTTTTCAGGTGGTACTGTGGGAAATGCAATGTTGGGCTATAACCTACTGCAATAAGAGAACTGCTGCAAAAATCAGCTGAGCAGCCTGTGTTTGTCCCAAGCATGGAAGAACATACCTTTAATCTTTCTCCAGGGTATCAGGAAACAACTTACCGAAGGTCATAGTCTGTCCTCATTAAACTGAGTTATTTCCAGTATTGTAGAGTACATTTAAAATCAGTATCAGAGATAAGTACTTCCTCCTTTGCTTTTTTTATTAAAAGGTTAGAGTAAGTTAGCCTGCTATATAAGGCTTCTTGAGAAAATACGCTTCCCATTATCCAAAAGGCTGTTTTTATGCTAAAAGTAGATGGATGTTTTTCCTAAAGGTTACTACTTAGAGGAATCCACAAGAAAATGCTCATACCTTATTCTTTAGTGTAGAGTCTTGGGCACCTTCTTGATTTCAAATTTCTGACAATGTAAAATTCACTTCTTACCTTCTCTTTAAAGAGCTGTCAACCTGTAGAGATATCAGATACCAAAAGATACCAACAAGCAAGCTTCCTTAGCTCTGTTTTCATTGGTGGTTAGCAAAGTAGCCAGGCTACAGTGGGTTTTGAGCACACAACAGCTATTGAGCTCATACAGCAGAGTTGAAATACCTAATTTAACATTTAGAAACTTTTCTCACCCACTTCAATCTGATGGAGTTCTATATCGCTGTAATGTTTGGTGAAGGAGGAGAATAATTTGTGGAGCTGCAGGTATTCAGTGGAGAGGTCTTGGCTGAGCTATCTTTATGCTTGTCTTCCAAGCAATCAAGAAAGGTCGAGTCTTATTAAGCAGAAATACTTAAACTAGTGCAGACACATCAAGCTTTTTGTCACTAAACGGAACCAAACTCGACCTCGGAGCCAGAGAAGTTCTAGTGCCATGAGTGCAGTGGGATTGTTTTCCTCACGTGGTTCCTGGCTACTCTGGCATTTCTTTACTACTCTAATTTTATTTTTTTTCCAATTAATTTTTCTTGGTCTTGAGACCACAGCACCTGCAACAGATCAGAGAGCATAGTATAGACAGAAAGCAACCTCAAGCCACTTCCTGTAGCTTTTCAATGAGCTTTTTCTTTCCTTTTAAGATGCAGTTGATTCCAAGTATATCCCAAGGTAAAGGGGGGATTAGTAACGGAGGACTAGCAGGAAACGCAAAATATATCCCCTTTTTTTTGTTTGTGAAGCTGTGTGCTTCCTGAGCCAGACAACAAAAGCAAAAACTGATACTGCTGAGTTTAGTCAACTGGCTTTGAAATCCGGCAGCTAGAAAATGAGTTGCAGGGTTGTTCCTCTTGCCTTGTCTTCTGCTATGTACTGCTCTGTCCAAAAAGTGAACCAGGACTGTCCAAGTTGGGAGAGTCATCTCTTGCAAGTTGCTGTTTAAAACAGTTTCTGGCTTCTCATTCATTGCTGGGTGCAATGTCATCTCTCTGGTTTGTTTACAAGGCCACTCAAGAGTCCGGCATAACTCAGAGACATGAGTTTTCAGAGATGGTTGTCTCCTCAAAATGGGAGCCTCTGGGTCCTGGATTTAATACTCTGTTTAGCGACCAACTATCTCTGTCGCTTCCAAGCCTTCTTTCTTTTAGACTTTGTTACAAGATTTGGACCGAGCTTGAGGCTTAACTTAATGTCTCCTTCTTTGTTAAAAAAGGAATCTGTCAAACAGTCTCACGTTTCAGAGGGTGCACAGAGGAGGGTACAAAGCATGTTGGGTGGCCGTAAAGAGGGGAAACGTGAGGTGTGCTGTGAATTGATCAGGAACCTGACCCAGCTGGTTTCTTCTTGCGCCAGGTGGACGCTGCGGTGACACCGGAGGAGCGCCACCTTTCCAAGATGCAACAAAACGGCTACGAAAACCCCACCTACAAGTTCTTTGAACAGATGCAGAACTAGGACACCACAGCAGCCTCATGAGTTGGACAGCAGAATGATTGCTTCACTGCCCATCGGTGTTCAGTTATAGAATAATGTGGAAAGAAAGGAAAACACTCTGTTTTATTATTTACTCATTCTCGCCTTTTGACAGCTGTGCTGTAACACAAGTAGATGCCTGAACTTGAATTAATAAAATCAGTAATGTATTTTCTCTCTCTTTCTCTTTACATTTCAGTCTTTACACTACATTATTAATGAATGTTTTTTGTGTACTGTAAAGAGGTTAGCTGTATTTAACTAGTGCATGGGTAGATTCTCTTTCCCAATTATTTATCATGTAGCTCCTTAGCCAGTTGTATATTATTCTTGTGATTTGTGACAAAAATTAAGTCCTAATTGGAATATGCTTTAAGAATTGATGGGGGATGCTTTCTGTGTCTGTGGGGTTTAGCTGCTTCTCTTTGCTGAGCGGTTTTTTTTTTTTTTCTGATCACTATGCATTTTAAAGTAAACCAACATTTTTTAAAAAGTATTCCAGATGAGTTATTGAAATTCTTTTCCTCTTGCAGCCGCGTTTTATTGTACAGATTGTTGCTCCTGCTGTATTAGTGACGTAGAAATCATGGGAATACACGTTCATTTCTTTGTGCCTGTTTTATGTGCACACTTTAGGCATTGAAAGGTAAACTTTATTTTCTTTTCCATGTATCTTTTTGATCTTTAAAAAAAAAATATTAAAAAGAATCCCTGTTAATTGTGAGCACTTCTTGGGGGGGAAAAGTGCCTGCTGGTAGAAAATTAACAGGGATCCTCTGCAGGATGATTGTACAGAACCATTGCTTATGAATTGATAGCTTTCTACACTGTGTTACATAAATAAATTAAGAAAAAAAAAACAACACGCTTGGGCAAGAGTTTTCTTTGGAGGCAGAAAATAAAGATTTCTGAAAGCTGCTAAAACAGAAAATACGGATGTTCACACTGAGAAAGGGCTGGGAAGGGCTTATCCTACAGGGCTTACGGCACTCACAGTGAGACCAGAGCAGAAGGAAGGGTGAGATGGGGTGGGGAGCGAGAGGTGCCAGCTTTGACACACCTGCCCCTTTAAGATGTCTTCTCTTTCTTTTTTTTTTTCTTTTTCCTTTCTTTCAGTTTGTATAATAGTGGTTTAATGTAAATAAATACATTCCTGGAGGTGCCTTGTTGTAGCGGTGTTTGTGCACGAACAGCTGCCGTCACTCATACAGAGGAGCTCGGTATGACTGACCTCCCACCTCCCTGTCCATCTCCAGGAGCCCCTTGTTCACAAGCTCTTCTCTGGCCCCTGCTGTTGGTGGCTTCCTAGCAAGATCCATGCCCTGAAACGTGCCTCATTGGTGAGCACCTGCAAGGAGGAGCCTCCCAGGCTGCAGGACGAGCCAGCCAGTACTGTGTGACCAGCAAGGGTAAAACAGCACCACCGGTGATTTTTTTTTCCCAAAAGCTGCAGGAGGAGGGTGAAGCTGTTGGTGAGCTGTGGTACATAAATGCCAGCCTGGCACCTTGTGCCCATTTCTGGCTGGAAGCCATCCTAACAGCTTCCTTCAGCCCCAGCCCTCCAGACATACACATGCAGAGCACAGTAGCCCATGCCACAGGGCTCACAGCTGAGAGAGGGGAGAGTCCACAGCAGGTGAGTGGACCTGATGATCTTCATGGCAGCCTCTGTACCCAGCTCACAGCAAATACCCCTCAGGTTGAGCTTGGAGATCAGTTGATGGGAACTGGGTTTTGGAGTAAGTCTTGAGGTGCATGTTGCTTGAAAGGTAATTGCTGTTTCTTTACAGCAAAGGGATCAGATCAAGCAGGACTGAGGAAAGAGGGACAGGAGAGAATAAATGCAGTAAGATCTATCCAGGGAAAACCTCTAGTTAACTTTTTCATCAAGCAGTGTCATTTTCTCCATCATCAGCTGCAGCTTTTGTCTCCACGGTGAGATGACACGTGCTACAGTGGGGTTGCAGAGCTCAGGTGAGTGGGTAAGTCACTCCAGACCACAAGACAGAGCAAGTTTCCAGCCCTGTGGCACTGCCCTTCCACATCCATGATCTTCCACAAAACCCCACCTGTTTGGCCACTGTGCCTATTGGCCTGGTATGTCACCATGCTGGCCGGATGGCTCACAGATAATGTTCATTTAGCAAGTGGACAGCTGGGGCAGGCCGTCTGCAAGGTTGCAGGATGATGAAGTGGTGCCTGAAACAGTGACTACTCTGAAACAGTGCGAGGAAAAACTGGAGCTTCTCATAGCCTGTGACCACCCAGGTGTTTATTCCCTTTACTCTTCCATCCCTACTATATCAAGGGAATTCAGGAGAAAGGATCAGAGCCCTGGAAATTGTTGTTTGAAGGCTGTGGAGTACCGGTGTTTTATGAAGAACTGACAGTATGTCCCCAGATAATTTACCATCACCAGTTTTAAAGCTTGACTATTGGTGCCAGAATAATGGGTGATGGTCCAGAAGACATTAGTCATCAGAGGACTTCAGTCTCCAAATTACTCCAAAAGAACCAAGGATTTTTTTTTTCTTTTACAAATATTTGGTTTTAGGGTCCTGTCTGTTCAGGTCTTGTTATGTAGGTCTCATATACCCTCTAGGAAGGAATACATAAAACTCTCTTCTATGCTCATGACCGTTATCATAGAAAAAGATCCCACTTCAGGGGGAAGGCAGGATGTAAATCAATTTAGAACAGTCTCATTAAAGAAGCATTATCAAAATTCCTTCTAGGTGAAGCTAGAGTAATCCATAAGATACAGAGGGCCACTGGCCTTTAGAGCAAATCCCGTTTATAATACCATAATCCTACGCAATCCCAGTTATAGAAAAATGCAATTGCTTTGAACAGTAATTCCCAGACAGTCGAGCTTCCTGGACTGTGGGTTATTTGTCCAGTGAGACACTGATGTGCTGCTCTTCTTACTCGTGGATGTACTGTTAATTAGTCACTCAGATTTATGGACTGATTAAGTGATCAGTTTTCACAATTCCCTCCACACAGGCACACTACTGAAATAAAAGCGAAAAGTGCGCACTGTGACATGCTTGTAAAGCACAGAGGGCAAACAAAATTCCTGAAACTTCAAGAGGAACACTCCCATGGCTGCTGCTACCGTGAAAGCTGCCAGCGATTTCTCCCAGTTCCCAGGTAACAGTGGCAGCCTCCTACCCGTCTCGAGCCATGCAAGCTGCTTATTGTGAGAAGATTATATTAAGAGTGAATAAAAACAGTTTGACAGGCTCATAAAGTAGAAAAGCTGACAAGAGAATGGTAGCTAAGCACCTCACTTGCAAGTGCAGGATTGATTTGGTATTGCCTACTTCAACAATAAACAGAGCAGGGCGGTTGTGTGCAGCTGTGGGTTAGAAACAAAATTCCACTCTCCAGCCCCAGGGAAATTACTCTAGGGAGTGGGGAAACCAATAATAAAAGTATCCCTGGCTGTTCAGTTGATATATTTCATGGAAAATGTTTTCTTGCCCCAGTCATTTTAACAGAATGGGGTTAAGGAGTGTTTACGTTCTGGGTCTGTCAGCAGAGGTGGTGAAGGTGGTCCTCAGCAAGGGAGACGAGTGTCAGGTAGGGATGAGGGCCAGACCCAAGCTCCTTGGCCACTCACATACCTGCTGGCTTTAAGGTGCTGACAGTCCCACTTTTGCTTGGTTAGTGCAGATCTGCTCAGATTAATGAGTACCAAACACAAGGTAAAGCTTCAGGCATTATCAAGCACACACTAGAGGAGCCACCCTTAAAAACTTTGCCAGTATGTGCCATGCTCTGCATTCACTACCTGCCTCTTGCTAAATTTGGTTCAGGAAACCTGGTTCAGGAACCAGGAAAAGCAAACCAAGGCCTGGTTGTCCTTACAGACAGCAACTCACAGCGGCTGCATTTTGCATTAGGTCTATCATCATCCCCACACAATTCTGAAGTCTCCATCTTCATTATATCTACACTTACCAAAGCAATTTTCAGGTCACACTGTGTGGCCAAGTGTCTCATTTTTATTGTTAAAACCAATGGATTTTGTGGGTGGTGAGTAAGCTGCTGATAAAATGCCTTCAAGCAGCAAGATTGAAAATATCCTCATGACATGACGTATGAGAATACATTACAAGTAATACTGCATGCAGCATCCTGATTGTGTTCCTCTAATTTTTCCACCACTCAAGGGTCTTCATTCAGTCAGGCCAGGATAGCTCTTCTCTCTCACTGCTTCACAGTAATTCTGTCTTCTACCTTATTCCTAGCAGAAGCAACCAATAAACCTTACCGGCAACTTTCAACAGTCCTGGAAATTTATTGAACTGACCATACAGAACAGTCTTTTAAATCTCCAAATATAAGTATTGAGATTTACATAGAGGTAATAAAATATTCTGCCTTTAATAAGGGCTCTTAGTTAAAGCTGAATTTGGAATCTAAATTAGAGAATGAGTCTCCCTAACTAGTGCCTCCTATATTGGCATCCCAGGTTTTTTTAAGGTATCTAAATGAAGAAAATCATCCATACCGATTTCAGATAGGATATCACCCAGATAAAAAAAAAAAATCCTCTTTCTAAATGTTATTAATAAATAAATAGAAAAAACAAGAGTGAAAACTAGCTGGCACAGGACAGATACCCCTCAGCAGGGACAGACAAGCTTCTGCAGGAAGCAGATCCTTGAAATAGCTGCGACACCACTGCTGGTCCAAAACAGAACATGGTAATTACAGCTATTTTGAGTCCCTGATCACCACACTGAGTTCATCTAAATATGCCTAAGTGCTACTTCAGGCTATAGCTCTGGGAGCATTTCAAGTGGGGAATCTTTTTTCCATTTAATTAGGATGAAGGCTGGGGAGAAACAGACTAAATCCTACTTAGCCCATATGCTGCTTCTCTAAAAAGGGGCAACATAATTTGATTTCTAGCACTCCTTAAAAAAATATTAAAAATACACTAGAACAAATAAATACTGAAGAAGCTGAGATTATTCTTCTTATAACAGCCTTGTCCCTCAACCTGCTTTACTTACAGAAGTGGTGGTAGTGAGGAGAGGTCTATTTGTATGACTTTTTTTGTTTTGTGTGAAGAAGCTGTCTGGCCCTTATGGAAGAGGGGAGGGAGCCATGCCCACCGTGGGTCATGCTGGTTTGCCCTGGGACAGCAGGAGGCTGTGCAGGCCCTGGACTTGTTGGCTTTGGCTCTGGCACATGACTGGCACAGTCACTTGTCACTGTCTTACAATGGCCCTCTGCTAGGATGGAGAGGCAAGCCCAAGTTACCCATCTGAGAGTAGCCTGGAGCGGGAGTGCTGAGTGCTGAGCCTCAGCCTGCCATGCGCCTGTGCCTGCCCACATCAGCCATGTTGAATACACTGCTCCCTGCGCAGAGCGTTAATGGCCATGAGGCAGAGCTGTGAGTATCTGTAACATTCAGGCAACACAGGGATGCACCAACATTTTAGGCTAGTGGGGATCCAGCCCAATAATGACAAGTTATAGGACTATCAAGACAAATAATGACAAGTGAGGGCTACCAACATGATCTTTCTTATGAGGAAAGATTGTGGGGATGTTTAGCCTGGAGAAGAGAAAAATTAGAAAGGACCTCAACAACACTTATAAATACCTAAAGGGTGGATGTCAGAAGGATGGGGTAGCATTTCTTTTCTGTAGTGTCCAGTGACAGGACAAGGGGTAATGGACAAAAGCTGGAACAAAAAAGTTCCACTTAAACACAAGGAAAAACTTCTTTCCTGTGAGGGCGAGGGAGCCCTGGCACAGGCTGCCCAGGGAGAGTGTGGAGTCTCCTTCTCTGGAGGTTTCCAAACCCGCCTGGACACATTCCTGTGTGACCTGATCTAGGTGAATCCTGCTTTAGCAGAAGGGTTGGACTAGATGATCTCTAGAGGTCACTTCCAACCCCTACTGTTCTATGATTCTGTGATTCTATGAGGATTTACAATAGCAACTTCAACTAGAATCGTACCAAATCCTAATTTCCTAATATTGAAAGAAAAGGTAGGATTTCTGAGGAATTCACAAGATTATCATTCTGGTTTGAATTATGTTGTTTAACCATTATGTTTAAGCGTTATTTGATCACTCATCCCCAGAATGACGTTTCAGCCAAAGGTGGGACTTGTGTATTTTTAGCCAAATTAAAGAGAGTTTTGTCTTAGACATGTCACTTGCCTAAAAGTGCCACATTTTATTCTAATGATCCTATGCCACAAATGTGATTCTACATTAAAATGTCAATATAGATAAAAGGCAGCAGAACTTATCCTGGCTAGACACATTCTGCTGTGGTATTTCTATAAGTCTGCATTGGCATCCCTTCAAGGCCCCTCCTTACACAGAGCGGTTCTAGATGTGCCAATCTGGACCAGGATTTTGTGGATGTTACATGTTCTCTCAGGTTTGCATCAGCAAACACTAAGTCACTAGCACCTTTCAAAGGGTCCTGACAAAGCTAAATGTCTGGCAGAGAACACAGTGGGTGTCTAGGTATCACACCCTTCCCCAGCTCTCCAATTTTGGTCACCATGAGATGCGTGACAATGGGCTTTGGTAGACCTTTTGTCTCACACTGTATAACCATTTGTGTGTTTCTACTCTTCCTTATTCTTTCTGTTCTCATTTGGGTTGGCTTAAGAGAGCTTTAGTCACATCAGTACTACTCAGTGCAAAACAGACCACTCTCTCTCTATTTTGATCTTCCATTGGTGTATCCTACCCCCTTTAGAAAGTGTCCTCTGGTCCCTGCTCAGGGTACTGATTATGCTGATTATGTTGAAGACACCAGTGTATTGATTGTTTTCTGGATAAAATACAGATTATAAGTGGGACTGGGATCATGGATGCAACCTTCTTGTGTCTCCAAGTGTTACCTTATCTCAGAAGAGGCTAAGAGTTGTGCCATCGTTTGTGTGGACATGAATAGCATGCCCCAGTGTCTACAGATCTGGCAGAAGACACCCTGACATGCTTTCTGGACCGGGACAGAACTGCAGCTTTAGGAATGTCCTTGACAAGTTGCAGAGGAAGACTTGGCCAGCCATCCTTGTAGGAAAGCAACTTTTCTTTGCTGCCTGTCATGAGCTTGCTCCTCCTGGCTTCTCCTTCATTTATGGGGACTTTCAAGGATAACACCAATCCTGGGGCACTGAATAGAGAGTTTCATTCTCTGTATCTAGCTGTAGACTTTTTTATATATCAATCGTGTAAAATTTAGGCTTTACAGAACAGGCTGTTGGCTGCTAAACTCTGTGGTTACCAAATTCTGTCAGCTCAAGACTTTCATAGCAGATTTTCCAGCAACCCTGTTGCCAAAACCGGCCAAGTGCCTTGGCAAATGCAGGTCTTCTATTCCAGAAAAACAAACCACAGAACATGTTACAAGACTATATTTAAGTAAAAGGTACAAATGACATTTTTAAGAAGTCTAGGCTAGTTGCAGCTAAGTCTTTCATTGTTCATTGTTTATGCCAGCTCTGGTGAGACTTCATTCTTTCACAAATACAGGATGTCTAATGATCATACCTGAAAGGCAAGTAATGATAGTCTTTTGTTAGTGCTATGTCAGAGAGCACTGGCAGCAGACCAGAGGTTCATAATAATTTCCCAGGTGCTAAAGCCAGTTTGGTTGTGGTTCAGCTCCCCAGATCCGGCCCTTATGGTGCCAATAAATAGAGTTCTTCCAGGTGGTCACTGGACAGCACGCCCGCAAGGGACAGAGTAGGATTCCAGTCCTTGCTACTGCAGATATGATTTTGCAACACCAAACAGAATAGAATCACAGAAGGTTAAGGGATGGAAGGGGCCTCTATAGATCATTCAGTACAATTTCCCTGCTAAAGCAGATTTTCCTCACGTCTGGGCAGGTTAAGAAAGTCTCCAGAGAAGGAGACTGCACACCTTCTCTGGGCAGCCTGGGCCAGGGCTCCCTCACAGGAAGAAGTTTCTCCTTAAGTGGAACTTTTTGTGTTTTAGCTTGTGTTCAATACCCCTCATCCTGTCACTGGACACTGCAGAAAAAAAGTGTTGCCCTATCGACCCTTTAGGTGTTTATAAGTGTTAATGAGGTCCTCCCTTATTTTTCTCTTCTTCAGGCTGACCAGCCCTAGGTTCCACAGCCTTTCCTCGTAAGAAAGATGTTTCAGTTCCCTGATGATCTTGGTATCATCTCACGGTTAAGCTAAACAGTGTAAGTGAAGGCAACCTGAACCAGAATCAAATCTGAATGCCAGACAGAGAAGTAGTGTCAATACTGTAGCAGGTGGGTAAACTGCATTTTGGACTTCAATCTGTNAGTACAATTTCCCTGCTAAAGCAGATTTTCCTCACGTCTGGGCAGGTTAAGAAAGTCTCCAGAGAAGGAGACTGCACACCTTCTCTGGGCAGCCTGGGCCAGGGCTCCCTCACAGGAAGAAGTTTCTCCTTAAGTGGAACTTTTTGTGTTTTAGCTTGTGTTCAATACCCCTCATCCTGTCACTGGACACTGCAGAAAAAAAGTGTTGCCCTATCGACCCTTTAGGTGTTTATAAGTGTTAATGAGGTCCTCCCTTATTTTTCTCTTCTTCAGGCTGACCAGCCCTAGGTTCCACAGCCTTTCCTCGTAAGAAAGATGTTTCAGTTCCCTGATGATCTTGGTATCATCTCACGGTTAAGCTAAACAGTGTAAGTGAAGGCAACCTGAACCAGAATCAAATCTGAATGCCAGACAGAGAAGTAGTGTCAATACTGTAGCAGGTGGGTAAACTGCATTTTGGACTTCAATCTGTAATGTCTCGTTAAAAAAGGATGTGCAATTAGAAGTCTATTGGATGGCTGACTGTCACGGTAAAAATAGACCAGCCTATGTACACTAAGTCTCATATACTGGGTGAGGGAATGGGCTTGAGTTCAGCAAGCTTTCGCACCTCCCTTATACATGTTACCACCCCAAGCTAAACTCTGTTGGTCTGTAAGTCCCTTCTGCCTTTGCAGCAGTGTCACAAGAATCCCATTCTGGCAAGAAGCCTGTGATTTCATAACCACTGCTTCTGGGACAGAAGAGGTACAAGGAGGCGAGGAGATGAAGCACAGACCACCCCTCCTTGCCACGCTGCAGGTAAATGTGCCAAGGAAGCCAGAGGTTTCCTTCCTGACTCTCCTGAAGCAAGGGCTCTGCCCGATGCCCACCTACCAACTTGAGTCCATTCAAGGTACCATAATGAAGAGATACAGCTCTTCATGACTTCAGAGTAAAAAGAGTCTGATCACAGTTTCTATTTTCTAGGGATAAGCCCAGTGACAGGAGCCTTCCTCAGCATATGAGACACAAGATGACTCAAGTCCTCAGCCACAGAGGTTTCAAACATGCTTTTCCCATTTATCTTAGTGGCACAGCCTGCCCACACAGTGAAACGTACTATCATTCTATGGTTCTATGTTTCTATGAAATGGTTGTTCAGGTTCTTCTGCTCAGTTTGTGCCACCCTATAGCATCAAGGTAACTGAGCCTGGGAGGAAAAAAAAAGAGCCTAAGAAATTTCCTGTAAGGTAATCATGTAGAATGGTTTTTATCTTTCATCCAGATGGGGGAAGTTTTGGAGTTCTGTATTAAAAATTCAATATAAAATAAACAAGGAGCAAAAACCTCAACTGTATTTTATGAGCGAAAGATTAAACTCTGCACAGTTTCTGGAAGGAGGAGACATACAAACCTACTTTCCTGGGAGGATTTATTGCCCTACTTTAAAAGGAAGCAGAGGCAGAGCTCTGAGGCCCTGAGGATACAGAATGAACACCCACATCCTCATTTCTTTTTTCTTACTAGTTTGCTCTAGAGGGCTTTCCAATCATTATCCTGACTGTAAGACCTCATCCAAAGCTTGGGAGCCAAGCACATTAAAAAAAAAAAAACAAAACCCGACACAGCTTTTATGTGCATCAGTCTTCCATTGATCTGCCTGAAATGATGAGCCCTGGCATGTGGCTTTGATAGCCACATGTGAGAGCTGTAACAAGTTTAGTTGAAAGAAGGAGCATTCTGCAACATTAGCAGCCCTGTGCATTCAAAACATTCGCTTGAGCAAAGCAAGATCCTGAGACTTCAATATATTATGCGTTCTTATCTCCCTCCCGACTTCAGGACCTTGAAGATACACTCACATCTTGCTTCCAAGCACCCGGCTGCAGTCACATGGACCACAGCTTGCTCGTGTGATCAGAGCACAAGGAGACAGACTTGTGAGATTACTCCAGTCCATCATCAGCCCACATGAAATCCTTAACGCTGCTCACCAACACAGAGCAAAAGATCGCATTGCCCTTTTCATTATTATCAAATTGTCCTTATAAAAAAAAACAAACAAACCAAAACAACCCAAAAGGCAAAACCAAAGAAACAACAACGCCCTCCACCCCACCCAAAAAACACAATGCTTCCATAGCATGCTGTCACTAGCAAGCAACTGTGTGTCAGAAATCTTACCAAGGTAACATATCTAAAGTATGTCCCTGATCAAAAAGCAATGCTGTATGCAGGCAACACACCAAGAGTCAGCGATTTGCACTCAGAAGTGAGCATGAAGACTCACTTTTCCCCCAGTAAACTCTCTTTGCCCACCAGCATGCAAAAACACAAGCTGGGAAAGAAGGCAGAAAAAGCTTCCATTGCTCCTATTTTTAGGTAATTGGGAGCTGTTTGAGATCTGGGATTCTATGGATCACAAAGATTCTCATTAACATAGACTTTTACGCTTGAAAGTTGAAATTTAGATATGCCACTCAGGAAGACTTTTAAGTCGAAGGCCATGATAAAAATAGGCCTCTATCACACAGTCAACTACCTTAAGAGTGCACACTTGTAGCTGCATCTCCATGAACCTATGATTACAAGGAGCACTAAATATACACACAGTGTAGGCAAGTCAGTGCTAGCTGAATGGCATTTTAAATGGCTCCATATGCTTTTGACTAAACTACTTTGTAAATGTATACAATAAAGCACTCAACGTTTTGCTACCGCGTCATGTTCCCTTTGGGTTTATGGTGTTGCAGAGTATTACACAACTCAAGAACAAATTCTGGCTCCATTAACAGGGATTTGTTTATAAGGCCGCTCTGATTATTTTCCTCCAACCTGGCTGCAGCCTGCATAAGCTGTAAATTCTTCTGAAGTGTCTTTTTTAAGATCTGCTTTGATGGCACTTCACTGAAGGAAATTCTGTTCCAAAATCAGTGCTGCTTCAATAATAAATGATGAGAGCTCAATAAGTACTGTTAGCCTCCTCTTATCAGTAAGCAAAGGCCGTAATTAGTTTAAAAGCAGTCAAGGTATGGTCTCTGTAAACACGTAGCATTTTTCCTTTTGTATCACTTCCAGCTTGGGAGCGTTGAGCACAAGAGTTCACAAAGGTGGGGAGGACATCGGTCTCAATGTTGCAAAAGATACTGCAAGTTCTTCCAGGGTCGAATCAGACAGAGCTGTTCAGGCAACTGGAAAAGAGAGCGGGGGAGCCATGAAATACAAAAGCTGCTCTGCAGGAAATGAGTGCTGAGATGCATAGGAAACTTTCTGCTGCTGCTGCTTTTGATGAAGGGAAAACTGGTGTGACATCTGGCTCAGTCTACCTTAGCAATTAATGCAGTGTAATAAGTGTGGATCTGCTGATCAAAGCATTTGGTCCTGAGGCATCTTGCATCCCCGTTACAACCTAAACTCAAGGTGTTTATTTCAGAGTATCTATAATCCAGCCTCCAGGGCTAAACAATTCGACTGCACGTATAGTCTGGTGCTTTCAGGAGCTGAGTGATCCCACCAGACCCCATCTCCCTCACTTGCTACCCCTTCTGGAAAGCACCATGCTGTCCTTTCTTCTGTCTTCTGTCACTGCCCACAGCAGGTTGTATTGATGTCATCTCCCACTTAAGGATTAATGCCAGAATATCCCTTTCTGTTTTTCCTGGTGCTGCTCCTGAGTGGCACCATGAAGCCAGCTCCTCCATCCACCTCTCTGCTTATGATCAGATGGTGTGATCTGCAAAGGATTGTCATCCAAGGGCTGAGGGTGGGAGCCCAATCCTGAGGCAGTACAGGGAGGATCCCAATGTCTGTTGTCTTGGACTGCTTTTTCTCAAAGGATGAGGATGGCAGGATTTAGTCGTGAGTGAATACTGAGCTTAGACTCTTCTGCTTGAGAGCAGTCAGAATCTTGAGGATGCATGAAGACATATCACCCTTGGAGTGCCTGGCAGGCATCCAGCTTCTGGATGTGAGTGACAACAGTCAAGACCATCACCTGTGAGTGGATGCCAGTGCTCCATGTCATCTTTTGGGAGCTTATCCCTGGGATCAGAAGTGTCCTGGGACATGTCACCGTGCAGGTCCTGACAGTCAACCATTACCCAGTTTGGGGTATGCAAGATTGCCAGGGTAGGGTGGTGCTCAGGGTTTGTAAGACAATCTTCCAAGCTTACTTTGCTTCCTTCGAGCAGTGCAAGAGGCTGCCAAAATAGTGCAACCCTCCCGTCCTCCCTGTGTGAGCTGCTGGCTGTGCTCATCCTCCTGTCCCACGCTTGGCTGAGGGACATGCTGCATTAACCCCAAGGATTCCTGGTCATACACATAGGGGCCTTTGTAGAGCCTTATAACATGGTTACAGACATCTCTGCAGAAGGGCTCATGCCACCCCTGGCATTTCTGTCCAGCCTTGGACTCAGTAGCTTTGCCGGTGTCTTTCTTTTCAAGCCCTCACCACACGCATGGTAGAAGTCAAAAGGCTGTTTCTTGTCAGAGGGAGAGCCCTGCGTGACTGACGAGGTGGCAGCCATCCCGTGGCATCCAGCACATGGAACTAATGGCTGTCCTGGACAAGGGCCACAAATGCAACAGTCACCAGGAGTTGATTGCACAGCGGGGTGGGGAATGGGCTTAGCCACCAACGCTTTCATCATTGTAGAACACATAATGTCAACACAAAAAGATTCTCAGTGTTTCTTTCTGTCATCTCTCTCCACTCTCTTTCCTTGCTAAACCTAAACTCTAAGGTTTGTCTACTCCACTCTCTCACTCCTGAGTAACAATGTGCAATCACAGGGTGAGCAGGGTTACTTGGATTACACCTTCCCTGGCCTTCTGTGATTTGGGCCCTTACATCTCTGTCAGGCATCAGGTCACTTTTTGAAACAGACCTTGCATGTTCACATCCTCTGAAAGGGATCGATCTTACATACACCAAAACCTGTCTGAGAAATAAAGATGCCATCAGGGGAAATGGAGGCTCTCAGGGGGGTTGTTTCAAACCCCCACACAGCAGTTCCCAACCAACCCACTTGAATAATCAAGTGCCTGTTTTTCAGATGTGAGACATAGACACACTTTCCTGTCTCCCTCTCACTTTCCATCCCTCCTTCCCACTCATTAAGAAATGTAAGCACGGCCCTCAGGTTGCCAAGTGATTTTTTTCGTCTATTCCTGTGTTGAATCTGGAAGAAGCTAAAAGTAGTTGAATGTAAGTCAGCTCAGAGAGAGTATAGATTGATTTTTGCCTGCCAAACAATTACAGACTTTTTTACCCTTTGGACTGCCCTGAATTTGCCCACGATATCTACTTTCCCTACCTCACAAGCACACAGGGCCAGGCACTGAGTACACCAGAAACATCACCAAAAAGCAAAAGCTGTGTTAAATCTTCCTAATGCTCTCTTGGTGATACGAGTCCAAACTTTGCAGTTTGTCAGTGCTTTTATACCTTTTACATTCTGCATTACATTTAATGGAGTCAAGCAAATGAGTCATCTCCATCCAAAATGGATATATCTGGACAAAGACATTGCACAGTAAACTAGATCGTCATGGACTGAAATGAGAGAGGAGAGAGACAGGCAGTACAAATGATAAAAATCCCAGTCGAGGAACAAAAACCTTGGCCTGAATGGGAGAAAAAAAAAAAAAAACATCTCTCTGAACTCTGGGTTCCTCTTGCTTCCCTTTGTCTGTCTACAGTACAGGCATCTGCTTCTGAGTGGCTTTTCCATTGACCATCATGGGCCTTAGGGACCCACACAGTAAATGTTAACTCACAGCTACGTGACAGAGATTTAGAATGAGGCAAGGCAAAGTAGAGTAATTAAGGATGTTAACTGAAGGAGTCACTAGCTCTACAACAAAGGCTCTGGTTAAAAATTGGAGTCAGGAGTACAAAATTAGAGCACAGTTAGCAAAACTAGAGGTTTTGTACAAACAATCGTAAATGTATTATGTATTCACCAATTGGACAAAAAAGGGACCCCAGTAAGCAAATTTGCTGATATAGGAGTCCAGTTCAAGGACAGAAAAAGCAGAAATCTCTACAGATACTAGTTTAAAACTTTTGCTTAGAATACCTGGGCAGCAAGGATGTTTTTAAAGCTTTAGATGCCTGCCTCAGAAAGCTTCACTCAACAATAAACACTTATTGGTGCAAAGCTGCAACATTTTCCTCTTTTCTATTTTGACTGTAGGACACCACTTTCACCTCTATGCCTACAAATGATTAATTAGACAGCTGGTGTGTGGATGCTACTTATCACACCAGAGGAGAAATGGCAGCACACAAGGTTGGGGCTGTGAGTCAGGAGGCCAGCTGTCCCTGTGGGCATGGAGACAGAGCTTCAGGGCTGAGTCAAGTCAGGGTAGAGTTGAATAGCCCCCCACGATTCAGAGCTGGATGCTGCAGAGGAGATGAGATCCAGAATTTTCCCAGGCAGACACAGCCTCTGCACTGGCTATCTGCAGGCACGCTGCATGACAGGCTCAGAAAGAGCTCAGTTGTGACTAAACAGCAGCTGCATTTTGGAGATGCAGCAGAAGTACTGGCTTTTGCAGAATAGGTGAGGAGTGATGTAAAGGTATAACACATTAAGGTGGGCGGAAAGGAAAATGAAAACAGAAACTGAGGATTCAAGCTATCAGCGTCCTGCATGAAGCGCCAGGAAAGATCCTCCTCCTTCATGGTGAGCCCTGATTGTAGTTTTGTAAGGAGAAACAGAAGCTGAGAACAAACCACTGAGATTGACTTGCAGTTCCCAAGACATCCCAGCTAGCTGATGACCCACAACAATTTTGTCTTGTACTCCAAAACGATTTTGCCTGCTGATACGGGCCCTTGAAGGAGCCACAAGCAAAGCCTACACCTGACAGTGTGATACACAGGTTGGAGGAGGAGAGGGACGACGACAAATTCTTGTTTCATTTGAGCAGAACAAAACACATCTGGAAAATAAAGTCTGCTTAAAACATCCACATTCCACTATGCAGTTCATTAGAGGAAGAATTTCAGACTAATGCATCGTTACTCAAGATTAACACAGGACTAAACCAGGAGTGGTCACATGTGACATCTTACAGAAACCTCAGTAAGGAGACAGACAAAAGAGATAAATGTGGTATTATGCACAACAAGATATCCATATTTCAGGATCCTATTTTTAACTTGCATTTACACATCCCACACATTAGCCACATAATCTCTTCCTAACACTAACAAGCCAATAACTTTCCCATCATAAGGAATATAAAGAGCTCATCAACTTGTAAAAAGCAAAGAAAGTGTCTTTTGGAGAAGCCTTGGGGTAAGGGTGCGTGACCCAACATTTACAAAGTCCCGATGCTGGATGCAGAACTGTTACCCACCCCCTCCTGCATAGCCAGAGTCTGAGGGCACCTGCTGAAGCTCACGGGCCATCAGTCCCAGGCTGATGCAGGGAGGCACGTGCATCTTTATACCGCAGGCAGTCAGCTTGCACTCATTGTCTCGGGAGCTCAAGGGGCCAGACAGGATCATCAGGGCCAAAAAACAAAGGCTAGAAGAATTCATCAACATCATAATAAATAAACCATAAATAAATACCGAGGGGATTAGGTGAGCATGTACTCTCTAACAGCCCAAAAACAGTGCCTGGGAATGTGGGGAGAATGAGGAGGAAGGACTGGCACTGGTAGCCGTGCTCACGTGCTCACCTTACATGGCATCTCCTGCTGTCACTGTCAGAGTTAAGATGCTGGGCGGCTCAGATGGCCCAGTAATCTGATTCAGGAGGGCATTTGTCACATTAGAAATAGCCTTCAGGGGGAGGGGGGAGGTCCATGTGACTGCAGAAAGTGAGAGGCAAAGAGCACATTTACAGTCCACCTCAGGATCTGCTTAATCACACTGCTAAACCTCTTCTCCCCGGGGGCTCTTACAGACAGCTAGTGCTGGAGAAGATGGGGTAATATTTCAGATGGATTGACAGCACAGATTGCCAGCAGGGACATTTTTCTGCTCTCTCCTCCTGCCCTATGTGCATTAGAAAATTAATGTGAAAATTCAAATGATGGTGTCTCTGGAGCAGGAGCGGGTACAGAAACAGAAGAGTAACGCCACAGTGCTGACATGGAATAAACTGACCGGGGAGAGGTTAAGGTTATGCATGGTCAGTGTTCCCTTCACTGATCAAATTCCAATCAGGCAGTGCAAGGGAGGGAGGGAAGTACAGGAGCGTTGTCCCAGGGGTGCAGTGCAAGGGATGTTGCTGAGCTAGTGGTTTGCTTTTCCCCTCTGTGCAGGTCCAGTCTATGCCACGCCGTCTCAGTCTGTCACTGTGGCAGCCAAGATGTGCCACCAGGGATGTAGCAACAGTGATGCACCACCAGATGTATCACCAGACCTGAACAGGTGAGCTGCCATGGCCGGGACCACCAGGCTGCTACACAGTGACAAGGAGGCAAGGAGGGCTGATTTCTGTTGGTACTGACGTGGACAGGTGCAACGTGGAGTTCTCTGAGACATCTCAGTATCATTGAAGGCTGGGGACCAGCTGCTGAAGGCAGCCATCGCAGATGGGTTTTGTGATGCTGTAGTTTAGTCCAGAGGTTAACAAACTTGCCTTCAAGTAGCCATTAGGAATGTGTCGGGACAGACCTTGCTTCTCTGCTTGTACTCCTCCTGTTGAGCACCCATCTGTGTGATGCGCCCACCTGTACTGTCATTTTTGGTTCATATCTGTGTCTGTGTGTGTACTTGCTCCTTCCCTACCAACAAATGTCTTCTCACACTAAAGGGCCTTTGAATGTGGGATTACCTTTTCTACACCTACATTAACATACTCTGCATGAGATACAGCTCTTCATGAACTGCCCCAGTGTGGGTCGCATCCACAAGGGAAACAGTCCTTCAAGAACAGGCAGCTCTGGCTTGGGTCCCCCATGGGGTCACAAGTCCTGACAGCAAACCTGCTCTGGTGTGGGCTCCTCTCTCCCCATGGGCTCCCAGGTCCTGCCAGGGTGAGCTTCCCACAGAGTCACAGCCTCCTTCAGGCATCCACCTGCCCTGGCGTGAGGTCCTCCATGGGCTGCAAGTGGATCTCTGCTCCTTTGTGGCCTCCATGGGCTGCAGGTGCAGGACCTCACCACGGGCTGCAGAAGAATCTCTGCTCCAGTGCTTGGGCACCTCCTCCCCCTCTTTTACCACTGACCTTGGAGTCTGCAGAGCTGTTGTTCTCACATATTCTCACTCCCCTTTTCTGACTGCTGATGGTGTTGTGCAGGGGGGTTTTCTCCCTTCAGAAATATGTTAGCACAGAGGCACTACCACTGTCACTGATGGACTTTCCCTCAGCCATCAATGGACTACCCCTGTAGACCCTTGCTACCAAAAGCTTGCCATACAAACCCAATAAAACCTGTCATCCTGTTACTCTCATCTGTAGCAGTGAAAGCATAGAATGCTCAAGCAAACAGATTCCTTAACATGGTTCTATTTTAGTTTTTTTTTAAAAGGAATTGAGTAGCAATATACTCATGCTGTTGCCCCAGGAGCAGTGAGTAACTCTCTGATTAAGGACAGGCAGCACATCCAGGACAACCTGTGGGTTGCCATGCATGCTAACTTTCAGTGATCCCAGCATCAGTATGACTCATTGAGGTGATGTGAGGACAGACCTGTGAGAGCTAATAAATGTTAGGCAAACAGGGAGCACCTGAAAGAGGTTTTTCACTAAACTCCTTGAAAGAGACAATATACCTCCAGTGATTGCATGCCATGCAATAAAGACACAGAAGAGTGACTGCCACTGGCATCTGTTACAGGCACAAGCTGTGTGCCCTCGGGAAGGAACGGCAATTTTGGGGTTGGGTGAAAATCAGCAGTGACCTTCCTGTCCCCTAAAGGCCATGTGCTCCTTCCTGGCAAGCAGCTGCCAGCAGCACGGGCATGGGCATGTGAAGCACAACAGCACACCTTCTCCTGTAAGGGATGCACCCTGGTCTCACTGGGAAAATGGCTTGTGGACAGTGGCACAAGTGGTGGCTTTCCTTATTTTATGTTGCACTTCCCGATTTCATCCCAATCTTCTGGGACATGTCCCTGTGTATTATTGTCCTTTGTCCTGACAGTGTTTCTTGGGGCAGAGAAAACATTTAAAAGATTGGTCCAAAACAAATTTTTGGGATGGCTGCCTCTTGGCCCTGGTGTAGACTCCCTTCCCATCAGCCATCCTCATCTCTCTGCCCCCAGGAGTCAGCTCTCCTACATTCACATTTCTCGCACTGACACCACCACCTCCCACCTTGGTCATTTAGGAAAAAAAATATGGGTTTAGTAAAATTTTATTGTTTGAGAAATGTCTGATTCCTGTGAGAGCTGGAGGGATGGACAAAGGAGGGTGTGTGACTGCAGAAGCTGCCTACGGGGGCTCAGGACTGAGATGCTGCCTGATTGCTATCCCACATACTGAATGGTGTATACTATTTACCTAATATCTCAGAGTGCTCCAGAGAGATGGCAAAAGTTCTAATAGAGTTGAAAATAAGGCTCAACAGATCAAGTGAAGGCCTGAGAGAGGCAGGGAAGGTACTTTCTAGGTCTATGAAAGGACTGTTTCTAATCTTCTTTCCATGACACTAAAACAAGGGGGGGAAAAAATTACTTTTCTTGCCATGGCAGAATGTGATGACATAAAATTCAGGCCCCTGGTTTTGGCTTTGCAGACAAAGAGATGCATTTATGCAGACTGGAAAGAAAATCAGTCCCTTTAAATAATAATCTTCAGAAAACACCTTCCTGGCAATCCATCCATCACTTCTAATAAGCTGGTGGTGCAGTATCAAGTATTGTTGTCCCCTGGGGAAAAAAAAATATTCCTCCAGCCAAGCATAACATCAGGGGGAGAAAGTCAACTTGTGAGAGCTTCACTGGAGAAGGAGGTCCCACATCCCAGACCCTGCACCCCAGGGCTTTTCTACATAATAGACATGTTTCAAATACATTCCAACTCACTCAGACATGGGGCAAACTTTCTCTGCATCCTGCTGGACTCTTATCTCATGACAACATTTCCCATCTGTATTTATTTCTGCTTACACCAAATGCACGTAGAAAATCCCACAGACAAGCCCAGCAGACACAGCTTGTGGGACAGGCAGTGCTGTGAGCAGCTGAGCAGCTGCATTCCACCTATGCACTGAACAGTGTTACTGCAAGGACGAGGATTTTCCTTTTGTCCCCTGGACAACAAAATTCAGCATTACCCACTCTGGGAGGGCTTTGAGCTGCCTCTGCCTTTTGCATCAGCAAATATCCTTTCCATCCCAACTGCTGCAGAGTGGGCTGAGGGGCAAGAGACAGAGGCTCAGAACAGTTTCCCCTCTCCATCAGTGACCTGCATGGGTGAGACACAGGTTTTTTTCTCCATTAAGAAGTCTGGATGAAGATTTTTCAGGCAAAATATTACCATTTTTGGAAGACAACAACAACAAAGTCTGAACCACAGAGGTGTCAGTGGGAAAAACAGATAAGCCCAAACTCATGTATGGGCTTCAGAGACTAGTATTTCTATCAGCAAAGGCCTAAATCCAATAGAAAGTTTCTACCAGCACTGATATTGGTATGCAAAAATTTCTTCTTTCCTTTTTGGTCATGTCCTTTCATCCTCTAACTCAGAAAAATGAGGTATAGGATGTCTCTTGTTCTCCAAAGCTCTGAATAAATTCAACCAGACAGATGTATAATGAGGTTTATTTAACAGGTCCTTTTACACTTCAGATGTTTCCACAGACAAGCATGTGTGTGGAATCCATCCATTTCACAGGAAGCCCATAATACCCACTTGAATTTAAAATGCACACTTAAGAAAAAATTGCTCTGTATCTTAATAACTGCAGATGACTGTGGAGGTCACAAACACAGGGAGACAAGTGGATGTATTAGCATCAGGCATTAATTCCCTTTTGTAATGTCTAGCAGCACATGGTGATCTTTGGCCTGTCACGGTGCAGCGTTGATTTTCTGATCTGGAGTGGGCCTTTTCAGGCCTGGAACCAGCAATTATAACAAACTGTATTGCTGTTTCATTACTCAAACAAACACTGGCAGGAGACTGACAGTTTTCACTAACGACTCGCTAATTCCTTTGGCCAAATCCATTCACAGTTCAAGCCAAGGCTCGTTTTTACACTGTCAGGTTCACCTGTGCGGCTGCCAAATTTCACGCCAGAGTGAGGAAAAAAAGAGGAAAGAAATAGCCAGCACAGGCTAAGTCACTGTGAATCACTTTGGTCGAGAGACTGCTGGTGGATGCCTTTATTTACAGAACTACTAACTGTCTTGCCTTGATGATCACAGTGAAACATAGATAGACACAAAAAAAATCACTCCTGACATCTTCCATACATGGATGTGCCTCCTGGTGCTGCTGGGAGATACATGTGAGTGAATCTTCAGGCGGGACACAGCTTTCACAGAGCTCCCAGTCAAGAGAGCAGCCCAAGGGCACCCACCTCGCCCACATGCAGGGTCCCTCCTTGGGCTGAGAGATGCCTCATCCATTTGTGTCGGCGCTGCCTGAAAAACTACTCCATTTGCAGCCTACAGAAATGTCCCTCAGCCACGTATTTCCAAGCTGCTGCCTGAGAGGATTGCAGGGCTCTCTCATTTCAGTCAGAGGAAATGCTTTTAGGAGTAATCTCTCTGGCAACCTGTATTTATCGTCCTGCTTTTGCATGATTTGCACAGTCCTTTCAGCATGATTCAGTTGATGCTCGATTCATCTTGGTTACAAACCTTTATCTCTAAATCCTTTGTACCCTTTTTCTCAGGAACAGTAGCAAATTTTGAAGTGGGTATTATGGAATCATAATAAGTAGTGTTACATGGACAGCTCTTGCACGTAGGAAAATATTTCATCCTGGTTTTAGCTTCTTCTCTGAAGACAAAAGATGAAGCAATCGGGCTGTCACAATGTCCTTTAAGAGCTGTCAGGAGCAAAGGTTTTTGCTGAGCAACCTCTTACTCAGGCACAGGGCAGCAGGCTGCTAAGACAAAATATTTGGGCTTCCCCTTCTAGCATATGTAGGTGCTGTCTTGAAAGGCTCATAAAGGCTTGGGGGGGATGGAGGGGCTTGCTGACTTACATCCGTGCATCAAACTTGCTGACTTACATCTGTGCATCAAACTTGTCAGGAATAATAGTCTAGTAGGAGAACAGGATAACCTTGACTGAATATTGCCTCCTCTTTTGAGGTTGAGTAAGGTGATTAATAGCTATTATAGAAAAGTGATTTATACTGGCACATCACAACATGCAAAAAAAACCCACCTGAACCCAAGAAGTATCTGAAAGAGTTGTCAGGCATTGGCATGGGCTGCCCAGGGAAGTGGCGAAGTCATCATCCCTGGAGGTACTTAAGAGACAGTTGGATGTTGCACTTAGGGAAATGGTCTAGTGATTGATAGGGCTGGGACAAAGGCTGGACTTGATGATCTCAAATGTCTCTTCCAGCTGAAATGATTCTATGATTCTATATATTTGCCCTCCATGAGTGGGAGGCCAGCTTTCTCACTGCTTGGTGAGCTTTAGTGGCTGCCAGTCAGAGTTGAAGGGGAATAAACTTCACCTTGACACAAGCAGCTCAGACCTACAGATGCTGTGAGAACTTGTCTGAGCATCAGCTTTTCTGCGCCACGCTGCCTTCATATGTGGCCTCAAGTCTGTCAGTGCTGCTTGGCTTTGGAGGCCAAAACAGACTGCTGACGCGAGATAAACAGAAAGTAGCAGTGCAAGTAACACACAGTCATCTGTTTGGCTTTCTTGGCCTTGCTTGTCTCCAGAGACAGCATTCTTGAAAATCCACGATATCTTGGGTTCAGTGTGACTGCAGACACTGGTAGGAAGCCTCTGAAAATGAAAAATATCATAGTTTTAATAGAATAGAAGGCTAATATGGCAGTTGAAGGAAGGGGAGGACCTTCTCTCTGCTTAAACTATAATGGTTACAGAATGTGAGACTCCCATGTCTCCAAATTACTGCTTACCGAGGCACTTAAGTGAATCAATCTCTGTAAATAGCTAACCCATTTTATCTTCTCTCTCGGCATCCACTAACCCAGCCTCCCACTCTGACTCTGGATACAAGAAGTGGCTGCCACTGGCTACTGAATTACAGGCTCTGGCTCCATCATGGTGACATTTCATAACAACAGAAATTAGCCTGGGTTTAAAATGGAGGGAGAAGAAAAGAGAAAAAAATAACAACAACACAAGAAAAAGCATGTGAGAGGAGAAGGTTGTTTTTTCCTTCCAGTTGCTCTATGTGTGACAGCGTGGCACCCTCTAAGTGACACGAGCAGGACTTGGTGCCAGCACACAGAGACGAGACACCTACCACTTCTCATGAAACTAGAGGTGAGAAGGATCCCCTCTGACTGTCTAGCAACAGCACTAGGCCAGCTATTGGAGTCCAAGAGCAATTTTAGCAGTTGCTCAAATTCAGGAGATGTGGGCAGTTGTAGAGCACCGTGAATGCTAACAGCATACAGTGGTGTTGGTTGATCCTTCAGTTCTCTCTATGCTTCCAGTAAACTGACACAGGGAAGCTGGAAGGGTGAGGGCTGAGTTGAGTGTGCCTTGAAGCAACAGCCCTGTACTACCACTCAGATGCTGGTTGCAGGGACACTGGTGTCAAACCCATGCTGAATGGGGCCTGGGCTTGCCACAAGCAGCTATATGTTTCTGTCCCCATGCCATCTTCTGTGCTGAGTCCATACAGCAGCTCAGGGAACAAGTCACTGAGAGGATCACAGAACTGATCCATCTGAATAATAATCCTAGCAAAACAGACTTTGAGGGTTATTTTAAATATCTGTTCTATCCAAGTGTTATGTACACATAATCATATGTTTTCATACATATAAACTTTTTGGTTTTTTTAACTTTATATGCCCAAACACCAAAACTTGTCATTTTAAACCTGACTGAGTTTATTGCTGTGACTTTTCTTGTCTGCTCTGGTAAGGCCAGATCTGGAGCACTGTGTCCAGTTCTTTGCTCTCCAGTTCCAGAGAGACAGAGAACCTCTGGAGAGGGTCCAGCTGAGGGCCACCAAGATGGTCAAGGACTGGAGCGTCTCTCTCTGATGAGGAAAGGCTGCAAGACCCGGGGCTGTTTAGCCTGGAGAAGACTGAGAGGGGATCCTCTCAATGTTTTTAGATACCTAGAGGACAGATGTTGGGAGGATGGGGCCAGTCTTTTTTCTGTAGTGCCCAGTGACAGGACAAGGGGTAAAGGGCTGTCATGGTTTGATATGAGAGCCATTTCTGGTAAGGGGGAAAGGTCTGTAAAGATGGCACCTGTAGGAAGTTGCTCAAAACTCTCCTCAGCTCTGAGCCAGACCCACTTCTGGGGCTGAAGCCAGTTAGATGCCTCCATGATCACTTTTTAATAAGATGCTGGAAGAGGAGGTTTCTTCCTTCTTCTTCTGTCCCTTCTTCTTTTCTGGCTGGTGGTGGTGCAAGGAGTGGGAAGAGAAACAACCATGCAGACTCCTAGGGAAGAGAGGAGGAGATGTGCTGGAGCAGAGATTTCCCTGCATCCTGTGGAGAGAACTGGTGAAGCTGAGATTAGTTTGCATTTGTCTAAAGACACGGTATCAGGGCAGTGACTCATTTTGCTGAAGACCCCGAATCAGGGGCAATGACTCATTTCATTACAGACCTTGAGCCAGGGGCAGTGATTCTCTTCATTAAAGACCCCATGCCAGGGGCAGTGACTATGTCCAGAAGAGGCCATGTCTCATGTGAGGGATCCTTTATCAGCAGAAGCTGCAGCTGCTGGGAAGAACCCACACCAGAGAAGTTCCTTAAGGACTGTGTCTCATGGGAGGGACTCCGTATCAGAGCAGGGAAAGAATGCAAGGAGTNTGGGGGTGGATGAGGGGCACCGAGTGAGAGACTGTCGTGGTGCTGCTGTGCTGGCTGGGCAAAACCAGGACACGGGCACAAGTTGGAATGCAGGAAGTTCCACTTGAACATGAGGAAGTCTCCTTTCCTGTGAGGGAGAGGGAGCACTAGCACAGGCTGCCCAGGGAGGGTGTACAGTCTCCTTCTCTAGAGGTTTTTCTAAACCTGCCTGGATGCATTCCTGTATGACCTGATCAAGGTGAACCTGCTTTAGCAGGGGAATTGGACTGCATGATCCCTAGAGCTCCCTTCCAACCCCTACCATTCTGTGATTCTGAGATTCTGTGAAGTGTAGCATTTTTAACACAATCCTATTTCACAAAGCCTCTGCCATGCACTGTTGCTAGTTTTGATCAGCCTCTGTTCCTGCTTTCCAGCTGAGACTTTGAGTTGGATTCCATTGCTTCAGGAACACAAAGCCCACAGCCTGTAGCCAGGACACATCACTTGTGTAACCCAGTAGGCATAACATCCAGGTGATGACAATGACAGCCACCCAAAAGATTATCCATTGGAACTAGTGCTTCCCTTCATTGTCTGGCTGTTCAGAAACTTGGTGATGGGGACAAACAAGGCACAGGGATGCTGCCTGCAAAACCCAGAGATACCCATTCTTCTGCTCGCCTCTGTGGCTGTGGGCAGGCCAGTTACTTGCAAAAGGGCAGAGCAAGCAGGTGGTACTGCTTCCTTCCCAGTCCTTCCCCACCTCAAAAAAATAAAAGGCTGCTGGAGGTTAAAGGGCTTTGCCTTGCTCAGGAGAAGCAGTGCAGCCAGCAGAGCCCTGGCCAGCTATGCCAGAGCATCTTTTCTGCCATGTGAGTTGCAGCCCCAAAGTAGTCCCCCTGCTTCTCCTACAGCTTCCCATTCCTCCGGGCTAAGCCATCGAGTTGTGAGACAGCGTAACAGAAATTATTTTTTACTAAGAAAGCCCTGCATTTGAAGCCAGAAGTAAAAAGACCATAAATCTTTAGAAACAGCTCATTAGGAAGCTGGAATTAAGCACAAGTGAATAGGAATTTTAAAGATGACATTGTAATTTTTTCATTCAAATTATTGATACTGCAATCTCCTATTAATTTCCCTATAATTTGTATATGCACTTAGAGGAACGTATACCCCCATCCATCTTTTTAGGCACACACACCTGGGATTTTAGCAGCAAGAGGCTGAGAGAACAACTCAAGGTTAGGGAAGAGAAAGCAGCAGCAACACTCACTGTCACAAGGAAATCTGAGTTGTCTTTCTAGCAAATACACAGGAGCAGAGTTTTGTAACACAGGAGGCACGCAGACCCTGTAGCTTGCTTTCTTTTCCTCTCCCACATTACTTCAGTGGAAATGCTTTAAGTACACCACCGAAAATGTCAGAGAAAAAAAATCAATATTAAGGAGAGTGGTGGCTTTGCACCACCGTCTTACATGTGAAAGGAGGATCAGTGGTGCCATCTGCAGTGGCTTTGCTGGTGTGAATGCTACTGCCTCACACTGTCCCACCAGGAAAGAGAGAAGTGTTGGGATTCCAGTCTCACTCAGTAATCAGCTTAACCATCCTCACTCCAATTCAGCTCAAAGCTCAGAAATCATGACAAGCCATCTCCAGGGTGTATCACAGCAGACAAAATAAGGTGCTTGTTTAGAAAGGACAGTAGCAATTTCCATACACCTGAAAAAGCCCGGGTTGAAAATCACCATTTCCAGCATCCATTGCATTCACTATGTGCTGCCCTGGAAGACATGTATTGCCTGCACTGGGGAAGGCAAAAGCTGTGTTCCCACAGCCAGCAGCTGCAGGTAGTGGGGAGGAAGAGGAGGAAAAGGATAGCTGTGCATCCACCCAGGCAGGTGCAACTAAAGTACCAGCTTCAGAAGGGATAAGGTGCAGCAGCAGCAAATGGGAAGCTGTCTGCTGGACTTTGTGACAAAAAAATCATGTGAAGTATCATTACAAAAAAATCCAGTAAGCGAGTGGTTCACACTTTTCAGTGGTGTTATGCCAGACTCTGAAAATTCAGACCAGTGGCCATGAGAGTGTTTTGTCCCTGTGGTACCCACCTCCTCGACATTTTGCAGGCACCCAGCTAAGTAATTGACCAACACAAATAGCTTTCTCACAGGGGAAGAAAAAAAAAAGAGCTTGTCTTTAACACAGAACCCTGGCATGTGACATGGTCTAACTTTGGTAACAAGAGTGAGAGTTTTGACAACAGTTAAGGAAGAGGATGGGGGTTTTTTTCCCCCTTTTTTGAATGTCTTGCTAGCTGCCATTACTTGGCAGTCTTCTGTTACCCTTACCTAACATGCTAAGTCTACCCATTTTGAATTACTTCCTTGCTTTGGGATTTACAAATCTCTTTCACTTGCTTTCCAGGCGTTTTTATGCAACTCGATTCATTCACATGTTATCTTCTTCTATTTTTCTGGGCTTTGTTCTGACGCAAGGTACAATCGGGTCACATGCAAAGCCTCGGAGCACATTCCTTGTTACCTCTTTTCTGGATTTAATTAAATTTTCCCCACACCCTTGACCGCCTTATTTATGTGTGTCTCGGCTAGCAATAGTGGACTGGGGATATGAGCGCCTGGTACTGAGATCGGGACAACAAGAAACTTCAGCTACGGAGCTGCCAAATACCCTCAACCATCACATGCCATCCCTTCTATTCCTCTCAGGAAGGATGTGGGCTACCAGGCTGCTGGGCTGTGTCCTCTGCTCAGCCCCGGCCCCACGGCGCTGGAGGCCAGGCTGCAGCAGAGGCCTCTGCTGCGCAGCACTGTGAGCCATGGGCCAGTGAGGGCTGAGCCCTGAGGGTGGCAGGTGGCCGCAGCCAGTGGTCTGGTTGCCCTGGAAACACCCCACGCCTTGTCTGCTGGCCAAGCCACAGGAGCGGAGAGACACAGTGGGCTCAGCTGACCGCTGGCACCCACACTGAGCCTTCAGCTTCACCTCAAGCGTTAACACGTCTCCTTCCTGTGCCCACAGGAGCATCTTTAGGTTCTATAGAGCGCTGCTGCTCTATCTGCTGTGCTTGAATTCATTGTCAGAGTGACATCAGCTGGGAAAAGATGGTACTGGAGCAGAGCTGCATTTTAAAGTTTCTTCCCACCCAAAAGCAAGTTCCCCCTGATGCTGCACACAATAATACCTCAGTTCTTTTTCTGAAAACCAAAAATCCCAGGCAGATTACAACTCTCCATAATCTGCAAGCAACCAAGCAACTCCCTCTTCAAAAGCATTACCCAGATTAATACCAAATGAAGTTGCACTTTAATTATTCATTTTAACTGTAAATTCTTCATATATGCAATGAGCAAGAGAAAAGCAGAGCGTGGTGACACAGCCATCCTCCCTGAAAGGCAGAGTTGGGCGCAGTGGGGTTTTCTCTCTCAGCCATACAGGAATGAGGTTTCATTACTAGCTCTTGTGAGGGCTGGAGGTGGCAATTATCATACTGATGAGCTGGCTGCCTGACAGGGCTTTTTTGGGGGAGGAGGTCCTTCTGGTGGTAGTAATTGTATTTTACTGTTCTAATAAGACTACAGGCTCCTCATTGAAAGACAAGGTAGTTGCACCACAATAATAAGTGATTCTTATAATGATTTCTGCTGCTGACTGGCAACACATATTACTGTGCAAGAACCTGATGTGTTTCATATGATCCAGGCATAACTCAGGACAATATATTTCCTTCCAAAAGATATCAACAATTGCTGTAAAGCACCTTGGACAATTTTGGTGTACACAGATGAGCAGGAAACATATTGAGATTTTTTTTTCCTTTGGCAAGAAGTCAAGAATACCTCATTTCTGAATACATGATAGGTGCGGCTGGAGAAATCCTTCACAAAGAGGAAGATAGGTCAAGAAATCCTTGGAGACTCAGATCAGCATTGAAAAAAGGTTTCTTTTTCTTGGGGCAGGAGATTAATGTTTATGGAAATTGTTCAGCCAAAAATTTCCATAGGTACAGCTGATCTAGCCTTTTGGGTAAAGAAGCTGTATGAGCATATACCTATGATGTTTTTTGCTACTCTCAAATCCATTATTGATTTACTGAACTACCACAACCTTGACAGCAGGGCTTCTGATTAGGATTTTGTTTAGTGATTAAAATTTTGTCGTTCTGGCGAGTGATGAGCTTGCAAAGGGAAATTGTCCTTTTTTGTATAGAAAACAAATTGCCCTGAAGGTCACAGTAAAAAACCCTAACTTTCTGGACAAAAGCTAATTGAGAGATGATGGAAACATCCCATATTTCCCAGTCTGCACACAGCATGTCTTTTAGGAGAGAGAAAGCAGTTGAGTTTCCCAGGAGAGCATTGCTCAGGGACTTGTCCTGGCACTAATACCCTTTGGTCAAAAGACAGGTGCCTGGGGGCCGCTATCAGAAAAAAGGAGTGGTTTTGCCCTTAGTTCTTCCATTTCACCGGAGAAGTTTCCAAGGTGATACAAGGAGAGGGAAGGAGCAAAGTGCTTACGGGACCAAAGACCTCCCAAACTGTGTATGAGAGTCAGATGGAGTTGGTACGAAGTTTGCGAGTTTCTCTACAGCAAACAACATCTGGCAAAAGTTAATTTTGCTGCTAGCTGAAAGAAAATTGTGAACAGCAGTTGAAGCAATGGAAAACTGCAGGAAAAGCGCAGAGCATTACAGCAGACTTCTCACCAGCAAGAGCTCCTCAACAATCACAAGGCCCAATGCAGTTTATAAATAATGAAAAGCAAGATTCCTCAGTCTGTACAGGATTCAGGATTGAAGTCTTTAAGTGGGTCATTTTAAATGCTTCATTGAATAATGCTGTTGGAAATTGTCTGCTCCTTGGGATCACCACTGGGACATATCTGTTAGCTGATATTGAAAAACTCTGCAGAGGATGCTTAAGGTTTAATCAGAGCAGGTTCTTCAAAACCCTTCACTGAAACCCAGATAATGAGAGAAGAAATGTTCTAGGTATACAGTGTTGAAAAAGAAAGAGGGCTACCTGTGTTTATTCATTTACTGTTCCTGACCCAAGGGGATAATGAATGCCAATTGCCTTGGTCAGCAGCTAGCAAGGATATAACCAAGGACTACCTTAACATCATTTGGTTTAGTTACAGAGAGCCAACAGGAGATAGTCCCTCGGCCTACAGTGCTGGGCTGCTCCCAGACAGCAAGCAGCAGCTACAGCTCTCACTGCACTTTTCTCAGAGCTGCTTTGGCTGAGTCAGGAGTTTCTTTGCCTCCCTGCATTTTTGTTTTCCATGGATGGCTCTGTGTCACTCCCCTCTGGCTTGGCCCACACCTTCAGCTAACAGCAATGCTCCACCTGCGTTTACATTCAGTCTATTAAATAACATGTCCAGACTCGCAGTTGACATTTCTGAACAGCTTTGTACCTCTAGGGAAGGAGATTTCACTTCTTCCTTAAATTTGTTCTCTTCAGTCAGGTCTGTCTTAACAGAAAACATAAAAGCATTCCTCCATTTAAGCTTTGTCTACCGCACGGTAAAGTCGAAAAGGCGCAAGATTGTCTGACCAAGCAAAGGTTGGCCCCTGCTCCCCAGATGTATGTATATTTTTATATATATGTATATATATGTATGTATATATAAAAACTTGCATATTGGTTTTCAGGACCTGTTCAGTCCCTCAACACAAGCCAGTATTACTCCAGTATTGTGCAAAGCCCATTGGTTATCCCAGCAGGGCGCTCAGGCAAAGACTGTCTGTCCTCTTCGTACCTGCCAGTCTGGTCCAGTTCGCTTTCTGGACCGGGGCAAAACCCATCTCTATTTCCACCTGTCCAGTTCTATAAGCTTTTTACAACCATTTTCAGAAACTAATATTGGTGTTTGCAGTTTACTGTCATAGCTCAGCTACCGGTGTGGTACTTGTGCCCTAGCTGGTTACCCACCGTGCTCCAAGAACTGTCCTCCTTTTGACAAGATACTTCAGGAGCAACAGAAAAACTCATAAAAGAACTGCTGAAATCTGTTCTCCAAAATAATGGAGTCTATTGTACCCCAGCACACACACGCCCATGAGCAGCAGCTCTCTTGTTTTTCCTGCTTCTCTTTCCTGCTGGAGTGCAATCAAGCAAGTCCACAGAAGTGCACTGTTGCCTGTGAAAAGGCTGAGTGATGCCCTCCTAGCCATGCACACTGATTTGAGCATGATCATCACATGGACTCAGCTCTTCACTTGTTCTTCACTTTCACAGAACTCCCAAACTTCTGTTGTTTGCAGCCCCTTGGTTCTAACACTTATGCGCCAAAAAGCTGGTGGAGCAGAAAAGACAAGCCTCCATAAAAATGCCTCTGCAGTAGAAGTACTCCTCTGCTGAATTATTTTCTCCCTTCATTCTTACATTTACATAAGGATTCCAACTGTTTCCTGATACCGTTATCTCTTCTTTTAAAACTATCTTATTTTCATGAAGCAACTGCACAAGTAAGTTGCTTACAACTATGATCAATAACTAATTAACTTTGGATTCTTTCTTTCCCGTTCTAGTCACTTATGGCGACACCACTGACAAAAAGAACTTACCTTGGTTGTGGTGTGACGTGAACCACAAACACAAGCACTGTGTTTCCAGGTAAGTGAGAAGTGTCTCATGGGTTACAGACATATCTTCCACCACCACTGCCACTAGAACCACCACAATTTTGTTCCAGAGGACCAGTCCCACAGGTAAAGAACAATTTTAATTAGAGGCAGACACTCAATGGTTGTTTCTCCCTCCTCAGCATTTTTTTAACCTTTATTTTCAGGTTATTAATGGCTGGATGTCGATATTGTAAAATTACAAGAAGATAAAACTTCGGTTTGGTGCCTAATTAGATGCTGTGGGCTCTCCCGAAACAGTGATGCAAAATGTAATTGAGTCATAACATATCTAATGTATTGGGTCTTGCATTATGACTCTCTAAACTAATCAATCATTCCTCCAATTATTAAGTAATCTTCCATTTAGCATCATCCACATTATGAATTACTTTTCCAAAAAGAGAAAAAACCCACATTATCAAGCCAAATAACCTGATTTAAGAATGTGTGGAATCTTGAAAAGCAAAACACACCAGTCTAGTCAGTAAAAATATCCCCCACAGACCTGTCTAAATGGACCTTACATCATGCTGCTTTAAAAGAAAGAACCACCATCCACCACAACATCCCACAAACCTATGTCGATGGCCTTTATATCATCCTTCTTTCATTATTGCGCAATGGAGTCCCATGTCAGCTGATTTTGCTTAAGACTGTGCTAATTGCAAGCTGTTAGCTTGTCATTCCCTATGTTGTTCCAAAAAAATGCCAGTCTGAGCATGGGGGTCTCCAAACAAACTCTCAGTGGCATAGATACTAATCAAAATGTCCCAAATTAGGAAAATATTGAGCAATGTGTATGTGTGCTTTAAAAGAAGGCCAACAAATATACTGAAATGCTCAAAAAAACCCCTCCAAAAAGGTATTTTCAGTCCATTACATGCTGTTGCTGCTGAGCTCAATAAACATTTTCCGATCAAGTGATCTGGTAAGTTTAAAGGTGGCAAAGTATTTCAGTTTTGTATTTGGCAGTCCAGACAGAAGAGTTCAGAAGTACAATGAGAACATTTCTATTGAGACATGATTTAAAAACTAGGCAGTAAGGGTATAACCTGAATATTAACTTATTTTTAACAAGGACAGAGCTAACAATTGAGTTAAGGGGCCACATGAACTAAGTGGGACTGTTTGCAGGAATGAAACAAAGGCCAAAGGTGACACACCAACATGAACCTTTCCCTTTTATACAGTCCCAAGAGCATAAAGCCAGCTGTTTTACAAGGCTCCATTTTGACTCACTGCTCAGTTGCCTTCAGTATTTTTATCAAAGAGCTGTTTTGAGACTTAAAAATTAAGATGTTAAAGGAAACTGTTACAGCAACAAAGGGCACCAAGTTTCAGTTAAAAAGCAGAAATGGGTAGCCAAGTGTTGAGCCAAAGATGCAACATCAGAAAATAAGGCAGCCTGCCTTCTTCCCGTAACGAGCTCATGATCTTAAGGGAAGCAAGAATGAAGTGCACATATCCATCTTTCACCTGGCTGCACCTGCGTGACATCGCAAATGGCTTTCTGAAAAACTAAGAAGCCAACAAGCATCAGCTGTGTAACGTTTTTATTTTACTATATTGACATTTTATGCACAAATATTTTATCCAAGTAAAAATAGAAAATAATTGTTTCATGTAAAATTACCAAAAAATGCAAAACACAAAAGAAATACTTTTATTAGCAGAGTATAAGTGTCTTTATTTAAAGAGTAAAAAGTATGCAAAACCCCTTCCATTTAAAAAAAAAAAACCAACTGGGAATATTTTTTGTGTTTATCTTCTGGCAGCAACACAACCACCTCTGCCAATATATTCTACAACTTTCCTTTTAATTGAAGACGTCAAGTTAGTCACAGATTTCTTCCTCAAGTACAGAGACTGTGACTGGTTTTACACTGTTTGAAAGATTCCTTCTTTACTGAAGAGAACACGGCGGAAAAGCAGATGATCCCACAACAAAGAAGCCAAAGGACTATCACACCCACTAAAAAGCTGCAAAACAACCATGGGATGTATTTACAAAGAAAGTGTGATTTCAGAAGTTTCCCCTAGAGGGCTTATCCCCAAACAAGGACATTTCAGAGGATCAAGTATTGATACTGCATTTCAATTTGCTGCTGGTTTATCCTCCCACAGTTCAGTTTGATCTAGAAAGCTTTTACTTTAAGCTTCTCCCCTTTTTATACTTGAACTGAAGAGGCCTCTCACGACCGCTGCTAAATAAAACTAGTGACTTGTATTGGACTCCTGTAACTGAGCAGTATTACAGACAGAGCTGCTGCCACCGAACCATCAGCTTCATCCTATTCTCAGTCAACAAACCTGCAGCCATTTGCTTAAGCCACTTCAAACACCAGCCAACTGCAACAGCAATAAGTGGGCTGACGGTTGACCGGCTCGTGACAGATGCACGTACACATTTTGCTCAAGGCTTAAGATTTTCTTAAAACCAGAATGAAACCAGCATGCTCAGCAGATGAAGTGCTTTAACAGCTCAAGAATGAAAACAACATTAAGCTAATGAAGGATTCTGACAAGGAAAAAAGAAGATTATGACTGTGGTGGTGGTGATGAAAAATGTAGGCTAGACCTACAGGCAACATTTCTAGTTAAGCAAAAACAATCTGCAGATGAACATCCACCTATTAAGAAAAAAGCTCTGTCCTTGATGCATCTTTAGGACAAACACGTGTCTTCTGTGTTCTCCGCCCTCTGCCTGCCAGTATGACCGCTCCTCTTTGGAAGGAGGGTGACAGTTCAGTGCTCTCACTGAACTGCTTGGCTTCAATGCATTTTACGTTTAGAGCTCACTGTACAAGCACCTTTGATTTAAGGTTTAAGAGTAGCTCAGTCCCTCACAGCATTAAAGGCTTTCCCTTGTCTGTTTTAATTGCTCAAGGTTACCAGGGAGGATTTCACCTATAAAAAGTTGGAAAACATGCACAGTGATGTAACATACTGCTTAATACTATAAAGGGGCAGAAGCAAAACCAAAACTGCACCGATTTTCAGCCACCAAAAGAAATAGTCTAATAGGCTTCAGTACAGAAGCTCAAAAGTTGCAGTCTACCTTTCACTGCACGTGTAAGTTCACATGAAGTAATTCTCTATCGCCCAGAATTCAGGATACATTCCAATTCATCAACCAGGTTTCAATTTACACCCAGCTCTGGAGCACACGTGGCTTATGAAGTGAAGCTTCATAACATCACTAGAAGTTCGTAAGGAAATTAATTAAAAAAAACCCCCAAACCATCTCTGTATTTTAATGTATGTTAGACTGTACAATAATTTGGAAACCCAAACTTTTGTGAAACTGTTTTGAGCTTGCATTTTGTTTTTAATCGGGGACTACCGACTGTGAATAACTTAAAGTCTTCAGTTACTAAGGTTGTCTGCCGCACAGATATAAACCCCTTGCAGATCAGAGCGTTAACCCACTCCCCTCCAAAAACCAAACAGCTCTTTGGGTGAGGGCTGTTTTTAAAAGGTTTCAAATCACTCAATGGGAGGTGGTAGCGGGGGAAGAAGTTTACCTTTGCTTTTTGTGAAATGGCTAGCGTTAACAATGCCTTTCAAAACACATAAGTACTTGCCCTCATATATGCATATTATCTACATGTGACGATGAAATACCCATAATTGGCTTTTCCTCCAAGCCAGATCTAAACCTGGATCTCCTTTGTTGGCATCGATCTTCAGTTCAGTCTAGTCTTAAGTTTCCTTTGCTTATAAACACAGAAGCTGTTTTAACAACCCGATGCTCTGTAACATTTAATGTGCCTGGCGGCTCTGCTTGATTAAATGAGAATAACAAACATGTTTAACTTTGAAAGCATCAAATGCCATTTGGTAGCTCAGCAGAGAACAAAAGAAGGGAGAGGGCTAAGTTCATACAACCGATTGGCCTGTCTGCATTCCTAAAAGCGCTGCAAAAATGACTCTGTACAAGCTGTGGACACAGAGAGCTGACCGGTTTAGCCTCTCTCACCAACTTCAGATTGCATACCACAGAGGCCCTGACTCCAAGTTGCAGAAGTTGGGGTGATCCCTTAACATATACATAAATATATGATCTTCAAAGATCCAAATTTAAGCGAGTCCCAGTTCTTTGTAGAAAATCATGCACTATTTTGTACTGTCAAGAAATAACAGAAGTTTCCAATTCTGATAAAGGTTAAGAGCAGCAACTGCTCTGGTTATGTACGAAAGGCCTCAGGCTCCCACTTTCAAGTCCTAGTGCTTAATTATCTTTCTCTGTTTGCAGAGATGCTGTGGCTAGTGCCACTGCTGTGACTGGCTGCGCGATGCCATGGAGCTGCATCTTGGCTAGTTTTTTCTGCTCACATTCTGTGACCAAGCGATTCAACTCTGCTGCACTGTATCCAATGAGAGTTTTCAAGTCGCAGACAAATTTGTAGACAAACCTCTTGCCTTGCACTTTGCAGATCATGTCTCCATCATAGTAATACCTGTAAAAAGGAAAAAAGAAAGAATCAACATCAATTTTCAACATCAGTAACTTTTCTACACTTCAGTCATTTACTTAAGGTCACTTGGAGGTCAGAATGTGAACCTTATGATTCTCATATAGTTTCATTTATCAAGGGAAGATGGTTGAAAAGTTGTTATTGCACCTCGATACATTAAGAAGCAGGAAAATATAGTAAGTATTTTATCAGCTATAGGAAGCACCAGTTCAGAAATGAAGGTCTTTGTGCAGTTTAAAATCAGCTTGGGGGGCAGGGGAGGGGAGGTGTGTGCTAAGTTTCATATTGCACTTCACCTTAATATCAAAAGGTCACCTCCCTCATCATTATTGTCTTTTGCTGTCTTTACTTGTCTTTGATTTTCTTAGGAAAAAAATCTATGTTGGAAAGAGTCAGAAAATTAGAATTGCAGTTTCTATGATACTAAAGCAGCTCGCTCTCTCCCTATTATTTTCCATGATGGAAGTGAAACTATAAAAGCGTAGGGTTTTTTTGTATAGTTCACATGCTGATAAAGCTACATCCTTTGCCATTATCTACAGCTAAAAGTGACTTGTCTAACTACAAGTACTTCTTACACTGTGTCACAGAAGAATTTTCAGACTGAACAGAAATGCAATAGAGATAACAGAAAGCCTGCATGCCCCACTGTGCTCCAGAAACATTGTGAAACTTCAGGTAAGACCAATAGAACAGAAGTTAGAATTTTACAGATTTGTTGCTGTTCTTGTCTCACTGAAGGCATTAATATATTTCTCAGTAAGAAAACCCAGCTGGCTGGGATACAGCTTGGACTCGATGAGCTTAACAAGCTTGTGATAAATTGAGAAAAAAAACCCCAAAATTAAAAACCCCAACAAACCCCACACCAAAAAATCCCCCACCCCAATTCAAACTACCAAAACCCCAAACCCAACAACAAACCCCACTTAATCAAAAGCCCACCAACCAAGCAAAAACACCCCAACAGCTCCTACCACCCCCAGTTTTATTTCCTCAAAATTCACACAAAAAATCCCAGATTTCTCAACTAAAATTCAGTCCTCTGAATGACATACTCATAAAGCAAAGATGATTCTCATTCACTGGCCAAATTAAGTCAATTAAAAAGACTAACTTCAGTTTTCTAGCTCTAATGGAAAAGTGTATTTTTCTTCAAGTCTTGCATCCCTACTGGATAATTAAACAGATGCTGATTTTTGAAGATTCACCAAGGCATATGCAATAAAAAGCATTTCTTCCCTTTTTCACTCTGCTCCAACTTGCTATACTGCCTGATTTTCCTGGAGCTGGACTGAAGACCTAGCACATTTCCTAATAACATCAACATCATCATTTTCTGTATCAATCAGCTATTGACACATTAATTTCATTAATTTAATTTAATGTATTAGTGAACAAAGCGCATTCCCATTTCTATCTTAATAAAACTTTTGCTTGGCAACAGTGTTTACCATGGGAGAAGAAAGAGACATTCAATATCCCTTCAGACATTTAAGTGTCAGAAAATATGTCAGTATTGATGCAGCTGCCAAAACGGCAATATTTTGAGTGGTGTGATTTTTGTAATTCTGTGATTAAAATACAAAACTTCTCTAATAGTAATTTATGCAAATTACTGTGAAGACATCTGTTTAACATCCCAGCGATAAGAACGTTATTCTCAAGTTCTTCAGCTGCCTTTGAGACCTTCTGTGGAGTTTGTTGACAAAACTCCAAAAACATTAGCATCATTTACAACATTTTGATGTTCCAGAAATTTTTCACATCTACCTTTAGGACACAAATGCAGAGATTCACAAAACCAGCCCAGATTTCTGGGAATGGTATTGCAACAATACAAGCTGGGGAGCTGCTCTACTGGAAAGGCCCTGCTTTGAGCAGGAGGTTGGACTAGAGATCTCCTGAGGCCCTTCCTACCTAGGAGACTCTGTGATCCTACGAAAAAAGCAACATTCCAATTTGATGTCTAAATAATGCAAGAACAGCAATACAAGACCAGACAAAAAGATCTATCTAGAATAAGATGTAGATGCCGGTAGACCAAAGGCAGATGTCCAAGGGAAAGCAGGAAAGTAGAGTAAGCATATAACGATGCTTTCCTTGCTTTCAATGATCTGTGGCTCAGAAGCATCCAGAAGTTGCAACGTGCTGTACTTAACAGTGTTCATGAGATTTCTTTTTACATTAATTTATCCACTTTCCTCTCCAACTCATAAAAATAACACTGTGCCTAAAGAAGGGACAAAACAAACACAAGGGTATAGAGCTGAGCTGTCTATCTGGTGCCTGCCAGTTTGCTCTGATGCATCCCACTCATGTAAATTTGATCCTGAGCGGTCACTCCTCACTGACTCTGAGCCATGCATGGTCTTCTAGACTTTGCTCTCCCACAGCCAAAGTATTTTTTCAGCATTAAGCATATTGATGTTATTTAAATCCTCCCTAAAGGACTACAGAAAGTCAGAAACTAGAATATTGTAACTTCACCATCATTTCTCATACAGGTATTTTTAAATAGCAGGTTTTTTTTCCCTGAAAGCAATGCTACATCAGTTGACTAACAAAAATGGAATAGCCAGAAGGGGAAATGCTGAAAAGTAAATCTTAGATCTCAGACTTTAACCACACATAACTTCAATCATATCATTCTTAAAAGCGCTTGAATAATTTGTAGGCTTAGGCAATAAATAATTGTCTTGAAAACTATTCAAGAGAAATAGATTTAACCATATAAACATAAGAAATTAAAAGTTCAATCTTAATGATTTCAGAGAATAAATGAATGGTCAAAGGATTCCAGAGATTGAAATAATCAGATGAAAAAGAGTCTAACATTCAGGTACTTGCATTCTTGCCTCTCCTCAACCACATCACCTACAATTCAATAACACAAGTCCCTTTTACCAATGTCAAACTACAAAATCACAATGGAATCAACACAGCCTGAAACACTTCCATTTCTTCAGATTATAAAAGTTGGAATTATAGATTATAGTTGGAATTACAACTGTTGAAACACACCTGTCAACTGCCTTTTTCAATTTAACATCCCTATCACAAGGACAATATCAATGAATATTTGAATTCTGAAAGTTTCGTTACATTCGAGCCATTATGTAACTATACAAAAGTACTGTTTTAGACTAGAGCAAGAGGATCACAAACAGTAAAATATTTAAAAAGGGAGTAACTCAGACTATTCATATATTTCTGCATCTTTCACCAATAACTAACATTATTTATCACACCACTGAAAAAAGTAAATGCTGAAGATACATTAAGAAGAAATGTATTTCCAAAAGCAAGTTACCCAAATTAACTAACATGTCAGCGTTTAATAATCTGTAAAAAAGAAAATATTTTTCCAAATGTTCAAGAAGTTCTTTTACCAGCTTCTTTAAAAAAAGAAAAGAAAATCCAGAAAAAAAATCCCAATAAATACTTTGCCCCTGAGATTAGTGCTAGGGCTGATCGGAAGGAGTAGCTCCACAGAATGTGTTTATTCCCTCACTAAAAGAAAAGCTGCAGGTCTTACATTATGGTAGTTAAAAATAAAGTAGCCATGTAGAAGCAAATCACTTCATATCCGATCAGGTCCCAAAGTTTCTTACCTCAAAGCCCGACTGAGTTTCTCGTAGTTCATGGTGGGTTTGTTTTTGCGCTGTCCCCATTTTTGTGCAACCAGTTCAGGTTGATTCAATTTAAACTCTCCTTCGTCACCGACCCAAGAAATACAGTCCCGAGCATCTTTGTCAGTGAGAAGTTCTAATAAAAACTGCCACAACTGGATCTGGCCATTGTTTCCTGTTGAAACAGGAACAATAAGATCCATTTCAGTTAGTCCTTTTTATCTTCCCCTCATAGCTAAAAATTTTCAACCAACATATTAAGAGCAGACCAACACAGAATATAAGGAATACCTGCACTTAATTACTTTCTTCTAATTCTCATTGAGATACAGATAGCAGACCTTTTGTCTAAAGGGAGAAACAGAGTATTCCTCACTGATATCACGTGATAAAATTTTGGCCTAAGAATCCTGCATGACATCAAAATAGACTTTTATGGGGAGTTTAAAGCAAATTAAAAAAAAAAAAAAATCAAAGGAAAGGAGAGAAAATGATTTAACAGAAAAATTCACAAAGCAAGAAAAAATAAGATGAAGAAATGGAGACAAGTTATTAATAATCAAAGAGCGTGTACTAATAGCAGTAATTCCAAAAAGGAATTGCAGATTTAGTGTGCAGTATTCCAGAAGGTGTATGCATTTAACAAGACAAGAAATTCGAAGTCCCTAAATTGTGGGGGCTGGGGTGGGGAGCAAGGGGGAAACAAGTAGAGCAAGTAGTAGCTAGGTTAGACTGCTACAACATACAATTTATTTTCTCCTCTTTCTGCAAACGGAAAATGGAATGGAGTGAAAAGCTTCAATAAATGCAGTGCAGTGATTTGAGAGGACAGGCTGTTCAGCGATAGGAAGAGAAACAATTTAATGCATTTTATTTACTGCAGCACTCGAAAGCTGCGGCACCGTGTTAACAAGGTGCCTGCGTGAGCCAACCAACCTGCCAGGTCTGCACATGCTTCCACTATATTTTATAGCTACAATCCCTTTCGCACCACAAGGACTTATACAAACCTTGCATTCGGAGTGACAAAGACGTGTTCCACAAATCTGTAATTCAAATTAACCAGTAAGCCTTCACTGCATTTGTATTTAGAAACGATGGAGACGATACCTGTTCTGTTCCCAGGGGAGCTTCTATCTTCCCCAGAGATCCTTGGAGCTCTCTGTACTTTAGCTGCTTTTGCACTGCTGTTTATTACTTTAATGGTGGTTGGGGTGGCAGGCTGTACAGATGCTGGAATAATCTGCACAGCTGTAAAGCAGAGAAGATTGCAGAACATCAATTATAAATTGCTGGCACAGAAATAGGCATATATAATTGATTACCCGTATTAGCATAACATACAGGAGCTAGTTTTTCGCTTTGCTGAAAAGACACACTGTGTAAGTCACATTGCTAGGAATAATTTAAAGACTTGGTACTTCTTACAGTGGAATCTCTGGTTTTAGACCCTTGGAGAGATGCCTCATTACAGATAAAACATTAGCTTTAGTTTACTATCATGTGTATTACGTGTCTCCATTAAAAAAAACCCAACACTCTCACGCCTTTGTTTTCATCTTCATGCTATTCTCCTATGATCCATCACAATGCATTTTTCTCTGCAGTTGCTGTACAACTCTCCTTACCTGCTATTCAAACAGCACCTAAATACTCATAGCAATGGCACAAGAGGGTGCAAATGCCCCACTATAGATTGCTTTAACTAGACACAAACCCAGGCTCTACTAACACAGCCTATCTGTTTAACATATAAGCTGCTTACAAGTCTCCTGCAAATAGATTCATTTTAATAATTGATGACCCTGCTTCAGCTGCAAGAATGAGTTTCAAATAACCGGGAAGTTATTTTAATGTATGTTTTTCTAGTACAGGTGTCTAAGCAAATCCTCTCTTCCACACCTCCTTTCAGTTTTTGGGAATGCTTTGAAATCGTAACAATTTAATAGATCTGTTCACTAATGCAATACATAAAAAACCAGAACAACTCAAGACCTCATATATGTACCCTAGACAGCTTACTTCTAGAGAGTGGAAAACCTACCATTGGATGATGAAATGAAAGTTTGGAATCTCAGTAGTTCAGGTCATAAACTACCTTTCAGCCAACAACAAACTATCAAGAAAGTCAGCATTTTGCTTTGAAGTTTTAAATACCTTTTCCTCCACGCACCAAAGAAAACTGCTATCTCCGGTGATTTTCTAAGTGTTATACTATTATAGTACTGAAAGTACTATACAAAGTACAGTGCTAAACCTGCAAACAGTTAATCATGTGAATTAACTGCTGGCAGAAGTACTTACGCTGATCAATAGTCACAGTTGCTATTTCTCCAGAGTGTTCTTGGCTAGCCAACACATCTGCAAAAAAGGAAGAAAAAAGAAAGTTTCCTTTTAAACCACAAATTTCAAGTCACCTGAAGATCAAAAACTTTTGTATTTGCAGTCTAGTTGCAATTCTCTTGCAAAACTTTTGGTGTGCAAGAGACATGCGTAGCTCCTGGTTTTATAAGCACGAACACATTCAGTATTGGTCATTCAGTTTCTAGAAACAGGGATGTACATGGTGAATTTCAAGGTATCTCATGCATTCTCCATTCCCTAAAACCTTTAGGTATATCATGTAATGATGGAAACAGTTTTCAGTCTGACAGTTACACACAAGCATGGCAAATCTACATACACATCATTGTATTATACACCTACAATGCAATACTTATTGGCTGTGATGTGTACAGCCTAAGGACTTCATTGCCTATGCATAATAATCTTCACTTCTACATGACAGAGAGAACGTACGTTAAATAACTCACAATCAATATTTAATTACAAAACTGTCAAATTCAGGAGATGCAACTAAAATTCTTTATTAAAACAAACGAGGGATCATCAGTCACTACTTCCTCCCTGTTAGTTATGAGGTTAGATAAAAGATGGGCAACAGTGTTAGGTAACAGACATGTTTCATAACAGCAGGCATACTCACTAATATCCCCTGCTATCCTGCACTAAAGCCCTCATTTTTACTGACATTATTAAACAGACAAAACCCAGCTGCTCACAATTGGTTTAATCTTTAAAGAAATACCCCCCTCCTCCCCACCAAAAAAAGAGCAGTAGGGAGAGGGAGTAACTACAATCAGGTACAGAAAAATCTGCCATACACTTTCGAAGCAGCTCCAAATGGCTCCAGAGGATCTCTCCCCGTGGGACGCGCTGGAAAAAGTCTTCTTGACTGAGGCTGCAGAGCTCCCGCCCAGGAATGCTGAGACCATTGAGGTCTATGTCAGTCATACTGAACTCCTTCATCACCCACACCACCCAGTGGAGCACCTGGTCTGTTGACCACTGCACTGGGTCTGGGAAAAAAAGATGGACAAAACGGCACGTCATCATCTATTACACACTGCACAGTTCCTCCTCACTGAGGACACAGAGACAGTCCTTACTGTAACCAAGGATGACCCACAGCAGAAAGCAAGCATAACCCAGAGCTCATTTCTTGCTAAGATCTTTTCTGAAGACCTTTTGAAAAAACTTTGTTTAGGGGATTCTTTTTCAAAGCAGTACTAATGTGAACGAGCTAGAAAGAGGATGAGTAAATCTAAGCATCATCTTTGAAACTGTTAATGTCGTACGAAATATATTAAAACACGTCAATGAGTACCAACTGGAAACACAAACTAAGGCACTGATATTTACTTTCACTGTCTCAAGGGCAAAAACCAGGAGCAGAACAATTTATGTATTTTTAAATTGCTATATCCCAAACAGATGTCACCTTGACAAGATTTTATTTTAACAATTAAAAATTCCATTTTGCTTATTAAAGGACAGTAACATGACGCCATTTTTCACTGCTGCTACCTAAAAACATGCGATGTAATCCTTTGGGAAAAGCCACACCAAAAGGGCTTTGGTCTTCAAAAAATTAACCACTAGCAGTGAATTTTCATCAAAAAGCTGCTAGCTTGTACTCATTGACAGAACACTATCTGCAAGGTAACATGAACCATTAACTTCAGCCAGTTCCATGGTTTCGAAGCTTTCTGCTCCTCCCTCTTCTGCCTTTATTTTTCACACCAATTAATATTTTCCTTCCTCCCAGAGACCTTTGCAATGGTACCAGTATTTTTTTATTCAATTAGCAGAAATAGTTTTAACAGCTAAGAATCTGTCACCTCTAGCAAACCCCACCAAAACCTGACACAAACCAGCTACAATCCACACCACCTCCAAGAATTGCTAGAATCTAATTTTCCATTTGCAGAAAACGGAGAAAGCTTTACGGATGCCAGGATGAAGATACCAAACCTCTACTTTTCTGGATGTGATTACTCACTGACTGGACTTGACTTTCAATATCAATACACTTTGTCTTTTAAAAGGAATAACTTTAGATTAATAACTTTGGAGAACTTCATAGGACTAAACCTTGTAACTCTTTGAGGGAAACCAGACTCTTAATTTTTTTAAGAGGTATATTTAAAAATGGGGGAGGAGGGAAGGATTTTTTGGGGGACTACGTAAGAATCTTCAGAACATTCTTTATTCTCAGAAACTTCAAAATTATGATAGAAGTCAGAACTCAGTGGTGTCTTATTTCAACCCAAGTCCCTGCAGTGTCACCTAAGATAACATTTAACATTTTAATCTTTTTAGGATGTCAGTTCAGTACATATTTTTGTATCAAGAAAACATTATTATTCTTACTATAGACATCTCTGCCATAATGAACTAATACGATTTTCCTTTAAAATCTGCACTCCCACAACACGAAAGGCAATCAACTTTTAAAGTCGGTTGTGGGTTATAGGTTTTTCTTAAGGCAGCAACATTATTAAAGTTTATTAACAACATTGTTCAACAAGAACATGGTTTCAAGTAATTTGCTTATATTAATGGGATATCATGCTGCAAAATATCAGTCTGCTCCAAGTAACACTTGCATTTTTTAAAAAAACCAAAACCAATGCATTCTGCATACAATCCCAGATAACCAGCAGACACAGCTTGATGAAAGCTATTTTGGAAGTGTTTGCCAATATAAACAACAATGCTTGAAAAAGCCATGGCTTTAGTTACCAAAAATACGTTCAAAATATTGTCAAGCTACATCTCCTACAAAGACCTGTGACTGCACTGGATTTCTTAACACTACCAAGTATCTCACTTGCCGAATACATTCCAGTTTTGCAGTCTGCTTAGATACTACAGCTTTGTGTACTGAATATGCCTTGAGAGTACATGTCTGTGCTGCCATTCAATGAGACCTGGACAGGCTGGAGAGCTGGGCAGAGAGAAATATGAAATTGAACAAGGGCAAGTGTAGAGTCTTGCATCTGGGAAAGAACAACCCCATGTACCAGTACAGGTTTGGGAATGAACTCTTGGAGAGTAGTGTAGGGGAAAGTCACTGCTAAGTAACATTAATTCAAAAGATATGATGATCTGCTAGGTTCTGAATCATCTGTTTCCAGTATGTTGAAGTATGGCTTTAATACCATACTCAGCAACCTACAACCTATGAACAACTTGTTTCACTGTCTTTAGAGAAAACCCCAAGTACCGAGTCCAGTTCGAACTCAGACACACATAAAAAGCTTCCACCACTAACACACACATTTTTAAGGGAGGGAGGAAGAATAAAACTGCTTTCTAAAAAGTGCAATGGCAAGAAGGTTATGGAACTAAAAGCACTATTTTAATTCAACTACTACAAACATTGACTGTACTTCTCTTTAGTCTTCTCTTACACAAATATTTGCACTGTACTTACCCATACCACAAGAAGCCTTCTCCGAAGTACTGGAGCACTTCAATTATATAATCAAAAGTAATTATCATTTATGGAAAACACTAATCCTCCAAACAAAGAGAACCCAGCCACTACCCGAACACATGCATGTGAACACACACACACGGAGCCACGCGTTATTACCGTAGGGTATCCCAAGACGCTCCTGCTCCTTTCGGTAGCCTTCCAATGCTGCAGCCCATCGTGTCACTTGCTCAGATGTTTCATCTGAAATGGTTGTAATGTGTTTTGTTCCATCCAAGGTTATCACTTGAGCTTCCTCAACAAGGTGTGCTTCAGCCTCTGCATGATGAGCATCTGGATCAATCACTACTTCCACGGTTTCCACAGGCTTCACAATTTCAAGGATGTTTAACTTGGGCTCTATCCCTAGGTATAGAAAGAACAAATATAAAGATAGCAACACAAATATGACAAAAATGTTGTTTTTAAAGCTTTCTGATTAATAGGTGTTAGCATACCCAGGAAAGAAGCATTTCACAAGAGCATCATCACAATTCTGCAAGTGTCCTCAATCAGAATGACGTATTCTTTAATACTGTACATATTTTAGCAAGGTGATCACAAAGCTATCCCTCTTTCCCTTCTCAGTATTACAGCTTCCTCTTCTATTTAGGTGATCCATTTCAAATATCTTGAACAGAATGTTCATCATGTGTGCAAAAAGAACACATATTTTGGTTTCTAAGAAAGATACTCAACCAAAGAAAAAAAGGAAACCAAAAAACCCCACCAGAACAAGCATCCTTCTCTGTCCTTCAGCCAAGAGGCGTTTATTTCAGCCTTTACAGTGTTTCCCTGATATCTTTGGGGTCTACACATATTTTCTTTCAGTACCCTACAAAAGGCAGTGTGTTTAATGGCAAGTAAAAAGAAAAGTAGAAATTTCTTCATGTTTTAAGCTTCTTCAGCTATTCACATTTTGGTTTTAGATCTGTCATTTAAGCTATCAGACCACAGTTGGAATATATGTTTGTATCTATTCTGCAGCAACAAAGAACAAGTTCATTAATGCTACTCATGCTTTGTATCACCACCTTCTCTGTCCTCTTCTGAGAAGGCGTTTTGTCCAACTAGCACCTCATCAAATTTCGGACATTGAGAGAAGATTTTTTTTTTGTCATTATAGTGTGCTAAATAGAAAAAAAATCTTTCCATTTTTGTGACATATTATTTCTCTTCTAACCACAACTAACAACCACATTTCTTCAAGATATGTTTATCAAACATATTTGCACCTTAAAAAAAAACCACAAAAAACCAAACAGTAAATTTAATTTGATTACAGCTTGGAAAACCTTGACAAGGGTTGAGCAGTTTACAATAGGATTCACAGAACATTACATGGCCAGAATAAGTTCAGTACCTTGTGCCATAAGCTATCACTTTGTGTCCATCCCAGCTAATAAATATTAAAGCTCAATGTGAGACATAGGGTCTGTAAGTGATGGTCTTGAAAGCTAAAACCACAATCAGTTCACGGTTTTTAAGGTAAAACAAATGGAGCATTTACCTGTAGTACCAGTAAGAACAATGCAAGTTTTTCAGACAGGGAACACTACAAAGACTGTTAAGTACAATACACAGTACTATGAAATTAAGGAAGCAAAAATATATGTAGACAACCAATAAGTGGTTGATTAGAAGTGAACATGAAGGAAAAACTTACTTTGGAGAGTAAATGTTTTATCTAGGCCACCTAAGATCAACACACATAGCACAGGCAGATAGAAACGGGTAAGAGAAAATGCTACTGGTTAAGATTCTATTTTTGATCTTCAAAAAAGAAAGTAAAGAAAAAAAGCTTCTAGAGAAGAACAGTTCACTACTGCTCAACAAAATAATTCACTGTCAAAAAACTACATGTCAAAAGAACTGCGAATCTACTGCTTTATCCATACTACAAACATGGAGATCAAAGTGATAAGTCTCTGTGTGAAAATGTTGTGAAGTAACAGTCTGTCACCTACCCTACTGCAAGGCTAGACTAACGTTAATTCATTGGATTTGTCTGCATCTCTTTCACATCTCTTCTTTTACCTACTGCATAAGAAAACATATCCAGTCTTCCCTAGACAGCACATAATTTATGGAACACAATGCAACAATATCACAGACCCCAGAAGCAAAAAACGGTACCAAAAGTAGAAAAATTCAAGTACATAATCTATCAAGACATACACAGGTGTTGCCAGTACAAGCCCCTTCACTGCTAATCGTCTGAAGCTAGAGAATGTACCAGGGTTAAGACTGACCTACAGGCAACCTGGTGTTTTTTTCCTTGAAATGTCTGGTATTAACCGCAGTCAGAGAAAGGACATTAGTCAAACTGCTCCTTCAGTCTAAATCAATGTTTCATTACACTTATGAATTGTTCCTTTACAAACTAAAAATATTAAAAGCCTCTGTTCTATAGACAGACATAACTGCTTACCTTGTCTAGATATTACTTGCACACTGAGTTGCACTGTTCCATCTGTTTTCACTCCTTGATCAAAAAGGCTTCGGTCTGGGTCCAGCTTGATAAAAGCAAAAAAAGTATTAGTCTCACAGTTATAAGAAACTTACTCTCCTTTAACCTTCAGAAACACTTAAGTGTCTGCAGCACATTTTCTGAAGAACTGTGCAAATACTTCTAGTACTATTTAGACACGGCACACGACAAAGAATTCGAATGGAATTTGAAACTTGCCACTCTGTTCTGTTTCAGGTAGTTTCTCTTAGTCACATTTTTTAACCTAACAAAAACCCCAATACCTGGAACTACCTCCACTTTTTTAAAAGTACCTATATTTCCTTTTCCCAGTTTTTACCATCTTCATAAAACGCTTGTCTTTAAAGCAGTATTGTCTGTGTTGTTTCCGTAGAAGCCACAGTTGTCTCATTCCAACTACAAATAAAACACGCTGCTAAGCACAATGAGAAACAGTTATACTGTCTAACACATGGTGGCGCCTGAAAAATAAGGGAGGTGGGGGGATTCCTTCAGTCGTGTTTTGATATCTATACACCTGATTAGTATAAAAACCTTTTAGCTTCAATCAGAGTCCAAACAAGGTCAGACTCACAGAAGTTCAGGCAGCAACAAATGATGTGAGCTGCCTCAGAGAAGACAGCATTGTTGTTGCCCTCATTCTTCTTTCACTTGAAAAGTGCTAAGTTTTTCGTTTCTTACCCTCACCCCAAGAATCTTGAAAGCATTTTGATGTCATTCACCAAATCAAGCATGAATTCCATAAAAAATAGAAGAAAGGGACGAAGTATGTAAAACGCTTCCCCATTACGAGGTTAAATCTTTCGTAGCCTTTCAGTTTACCTGGATATCTTGTAGGCAGATTTCATGTGCATCCAAGGAACACTGCAGTCTGGGTTCCAACAACTTCTTAAGATTTCCAATTGGTTCATTGATGTCGATAGCTTGACTCACAAATTCTGCTGTGGTGTAGGTTTGCTCAACAATGCTTAAATATGAAATTAATACACAAAATTATTACCTGCATGTTAACATGGTACACGTGTAGCAAAGCTTAAAAAAAAAAGTTAGAACTACATATGAAGTAATACTGACTCTGAAACCTTGATTTCACGCAAAAAAACCTGTTAGCTTGAGTAGAGGATTAATTACTAAACTTGGTTCCATTGATTTTAGAGTTGTGTAACTCTTCTTTTACCCTATCACCATTAAAAAGCTAGGTTAAATACCATGATTATTTTCAGATCACCATTTTCAAGATACTCCACATTACTAACTTCCATGTAAACTAATTCTATCTGCCTTGCCTAGACTACATGTCAAAGACACAAAATACAGAAACTTGACAGGGGGAAAAGGGAGGAAATGAAATCTACTTTCATACAGACTAATTGTCTCTGTCTTTTCACCAGTCAGCACAAGGATAAGATTAAGGCATACAAGAGACACCCAGAAGGAACTACAGCAACATGCAGCCTTGAAGGAAACGTTAGTCACATGTCATGGTTGTCCTGCATTAAAATGATGACAGTATTGGTGTAGGCATTCAGAAACATCAATGTATGGGACTCATGTCTTAATCTCAGACAGCTGGTCTCTCTACATTTATACAGGAGGAAATCTGAAAGTATGCAGACATAGACAGTTTGTAAATAGACAAAATGTACAAGGAGTTCAGTGTAATACATAAATAATCTAGCATAATTATTAATTAATAATAAATCAGCTAATAACTGGGTTTGAGTCAGTTCTCCAAAGTAGATTCTTAAAGAGAAGGTCACCTACCAGCTTCAGCTAAGACTGAATAAACAGAATTAGTCAACACAGCCACAAATCTGAAGCCAACTAAAGAAAGCAAATAAATAAATGAATTGCAGCCTAAGGACCCCCAAAAGTAAAGGCAGTACATACCTTTCTTCCGTGCACTCCTGCTTCTCAGTTCCATCAATTTCGATTTCTATCAGCTCCTCTGCCTCTCTCTTAGTCATGGCTAAAATGTCTTAAGAACAGAGCTATGAACAGAAAAGAGTATTTTATGTAAGTCACAGACCAACAAAGTGGTACATGATGGATTGTTTCTATCAAACATTTTTTTAAAGCAAATACCAGTATGTTTTTTTAAAGATAAGAATTCACCTAAAAAAAAACCCAAAGCCAAAAGCTAATGCAGATTTCACAAAACAGATGGCAATACCTGTTTCTGAAACAAATGCTCTAGGGGAAAATCCAGATCTATAAACAGACATTAGCACACAGACTAAAGCATGACTTTTTTGGAGACATCCAAATTTACTGCACATTTTTGTTATGGGCCAGCCTCAGCTTGTAGGGGCTGCTGGCTGCAAAGCACTCCTGAGAAGTCTTTCAAAATTACACCTGTTTTGCTGTCTAAATTCAACTACATATTGCCCTCCTAGCAAAGCTGAAAGCTGATGCTTATTATTTTTACCATCATTTTACTTAAAAGCGTGCAACAAGAAGACCAACAGAAGATCCATGATTTCCTCATAGGTAAATAAACTCAACAATAAAGTGCTTATTGACTGTCCCATCTTTCCAACCATCCTTCTCACAGGTGATTGCTCGATGACACGTGCATAACAAGTGCATCTTGCTAAATCCCAAACTAATTCAATATGTTAGTAATTAAAAGGAAAGCTATTCTGTGACAATATTCTTACTGACAGTGCAGATCTTCACACCCTGTTGAATACTGGAGTCTGTCCGAAGGTAAGGAGGAAAGAAAGAACTACAGCATTTGGTTTGTAAAGGCAGATTGTGTAGTATTATCATGTTTAACCAACCATCCCATGCATCATACGTATGAAATCTGAACAAAAACTCTACTATCTCAAGTGATTTCTGGCAGAAAATATTCAATATTGGTAAATGCAAAGTCATGCTCAGTGAGTAAATACTGTAATAGCATAGCAATTGTGTGAAAAGTAGATAAGACATTTGGAAGTCCCTATGGATTGGACTCGAAATTAATTGGCAGCTGGAGTAGGAACTGTTCAACTCACTCTTCAAAGGCAACTTGCAGTTGCATCTTGTAAGCTCTACTACATTTCTGGTTACCCTAGCGAGGCAGGAGAGGGGAGCAAAGGCACAGACAGCAGGTACAAAAAGAGGAAGGAAGATAGTTCCATTGAGCACAGATGCTAGAAAATGAGATGACAGGTGGAAAGTAGAAGAATGACATTATGAAAGTATGTAAAGTCATCAACAGCTCAGAGAAACCTAATGGGGAAAATTATTCAGTCTTTCCTATGCTAGAATAGAGTCCTGATGATATAAACATTTCACAGAAAGTCTAGAAAAAATTGTTGCTGCAGGATGACGCAGTGTGGAATGTATACATAAGTCCAGATGGGACTCAGCTTCTTCAGCCTTCCCTGAGAAACTAGCAAACTCAATCAGCCTGGCTTGCTAGGAGGGCCAATGTGATAGCAGTACTACAACAGCACCATTTGTTTGGAGGAACATCTTAAACTGTGTTTGGTTTGTGGAAGGTATTGCCTACTGATTTCTGTTTATTTTTCTTTTAACCTAAAAAGTCTGAAGACTTACCTGTTATACAAGACGGAAACTGACCATAATGCCTGACAGAAAGCTCCACCAATGTAAAAGGAGGCACTTGTCAACGGAGCCTTTTTTTCTCCCTGTACAATAGCCCAGTACTAACTCCTTTCCAGTTTGACTTTTGCAGACATGAGAGAAATCCCCTTGTTCTGTTCAGACTTTTTTTCCTCTTGGGACACAATAAATCAAGCAAGTAACAAGCCCACTACAATATGGGCATAAGTTCTACTACTAGAATTAGCGGGTTTTTATTCTACCAGGTAACTGTGAAGTCGGGGTAATTACTGGAGCCCATTATCAACTGATAAGCCCCATCTCTGAAGGTACTTGTGCTCCCAAGATTCTCTGGTGGTTCAGTTGTGCACGGAAGGTTTGGTACTACCCACCCCTCTTATTATTTGGATTTGTTAAACGCCCAAGACAAGCCCTTCATAAATATTTTGCAAGTTATCAGCCTGCTGGGATCTAAGACGAAAGGCAGTGGGCCTCCGAAGGGCGTGGGGCCGTGCCCCGTTGCAAATGTTCTCCTTCCTTATCAACAGACAGAAGTTAGCCAACAACCCCCAGCTGGGAGAAGCGGCCGTGCAGCACGTACGTGGCCGAACGCCAAGACGCAAACTATGCAAGGTGCTGAATCCCCCCCCCCCACACCCCTTTAGGTTTTCACCCAAAGCGACTCTTCACCGGGAGAGTTTTTACGCCCCGGGCAGAAGTCGCGGACCTCGGCCCGGGCTGCCGGGCTCGCCTTCCGCCGCCACGGCACGACCTGCGGCGGGACGCTTCGCCTTCCTCCCGCCCTGGGGCTGCGCCGCGTCGCTCCGGGGGCCCTTCCCTGCGTCCCGCCGCAGCCGGCGGCCGCCCACCTGACCCGGAGGTGCCGGAGCCCCTTGGCATAGCGGCCGCGGCCACGGGCCCTGCCGCGGGCAGGCGGCGGCTCAGCCAGGCCGGGAGCGGCCGCCTCCTCCCCAAAGGAGACGCGGTTCTCCCTCGCCTCGCCAAGCCTCTCGCTTCCCCCCCTCCTTCTTCCTCCTCCTCCTCCTCGCGGCGCCTCATCCCCGTTTGAACCCGAAACGGAAATGAGACTCGCGGCGCCGGCGAGAAACGGAAACAAAACACGGGCCGGGCCTCGCGGCCGCGCCACACTCACCCGCCGCCGCCGCCTTCGTCCGTCCGTCCGCCCGCCCGTCCAGCCGCCCCCGCACAACAGCGCGCACCGACGCGGCGCCGCAGCTCTGGCGNGGGCGGGCGGGACGGGGACAGCGCGACGGACGCGGGCGCCGCTGCCCCGAGAGCTCCGTGTGCTCAGCGCTGTGGCAGCCCCGGAGCGCACGGCCCGGGCGGTTCCCGGCGTGCCTTGCGCGGGGGGGCGGGGCGGGGCGGGGCGGCAGCGGCGGCAGCAGCAGCAGCAGCGAGTGTTCCCAAGGTGACTCTGCAGCGGGTGCGGGTGGCCTCCGGCTGCGGCCCCGCTGGGGACGGGCGGCTTGTCCGGCTCCTGCTTGTGCTTGGGGCTTGTGCTCCATGGCCCCGCCGGCGGCGGCAGGGGTTGCGCGGGGCGGGGGAGGTTGAGACGGGGACGGCGACTAGAGAGAGAGAGAGAGAGAGAGGGAGGGAGGGAGGACGGACCTGCGTCCACCGGCTTTGGCTGGGTTAAAATTGTTGCTTTTTCTGCTAACAAGGCAAAAAAAGCTGGAGTTTCCCGTTTGTGCCGGTGGCGTTGCGAGGAAAGGTGCGGCAGCGGCCTCGGCGCCACCGTGCGCTCAGGGTTCAGCGTCTGCCCGGGTCTTCGCCCCGGACTGCACGCCGATGTAAACATTCTTTCTGATTTAAGCCCTATCTCCGGACTAAATCTGCTGCCTTCGGCTTCTTTATGCATATACATGGCGGGAAGAGCTAACTAATTCTGTGTATGTTCTGGCTTCTTTATTGTTTTTTAGTTAAACCACTAGTGTCATCATGAATGTGCATCAGATTCTGCGACTTTCTTCCATTTTGCGCTCTGCTGTTTCCATTCACTTGCGCAGAAACATAGGGTTCTCTGCCGTCGTCTTTAATAAGGCGAAAGAGCTTGATCCAGTTCAGAAGCTCTTCGTGGACAAGATCAGAGAGTACAACACAAAGAGCAAGTAAGTAAAGGAAAATAAATTACGACAAAAGGAGGAAAAACATTGACAAATGCTAAAATTTGCTGGCTTTGTAGTTTGACTTGCTAAATACTTAAGGTTTGCACTCTTGCAAAGTAGGAAGGCTTGTCGTTGCATATGTGACAGAAAATGTCCCATTTTTTTTCCCCTTACAAAAAAAAAAAAAAAAACCAAAAGTGATGTTATTTTTCTTGGGGATTAAGGCAGTCAATTAAGTTTATTTACAGAAAATGTGAACGTACTAGTATGTGAAATTTTACTCCTCTATGTGCTCTCTAAATAGAAGGGGGGGAAAAAAAGCCCCTAAGCCCCTTCTTTTTTCATCTGGGGAAAACAGCTGTTCTTGTCTTGTTTCCAGAAGCTGAATGGAAATAGCCTCCAAAAGCAACTGAGAAGTTACAGAACTATGAGGCAGATGTAGTAAACATCTAAAGTTAAATAAGCAATTCGTTCCAATGGAATTTTAGATTCTTGTAACGTCTGAATGAAGCACTTAAAACTATAGTACTTCTGTGTAATTTATTCCTGGGGAAGAAATAAGATACTTCTTAGTTCTACTGGAGGAAGATGTGTGTTTCCACACATACAAACACGCCTTTGTATCCATACAAAGGTATATTTTTGGTAGCTTTCCCAACTGTGTCACCCGTGTTAGTAGAACTGGGCATTAAATAATCTAAAGAGTGACTACTTGAATTATTTTATATTTGTATCCCAAGAAATTCCTGTCTGAATCTACATGAATGCAAACCCTGTCTCTTGGGGTGGTGGGTTTTGTGGGTTTTTTTGCATGTTTAGTATTCAAAACATCTACTCAGGCAGTAGCAGATGTATAAATCACAATTTTATTAGGAAATCACACCTAGAACAAGTGAAATTAAGAGCCCTGGAAGCCTGGATACTCAACGTAGTTTTATGTATCGTAAGGCTACCTCTGTAGCTTGAATTTTCATCATGGGTAGTAGAAAGCCTGAACTTTACCCCCAAGAATCTTGTTTATGTGTAAGGTAAATAGGCCCTAAGGTGTGTCCCGTCTCAGTTTTTGGAAATGTTTTTAAATGGTTTGTTTTAGTTGGTTGTCAAAAGAGTTTTTTATTTGTAAGTGGCCATGAAAATGTGGAATTTCCACATGACATTTCAGAACTGAGCTGTTAATCGGAACTTTTGATGGTTTTGTTTTTAGGCAAGCTGGAGGGCCTGTTGATACAGGCCCTGAGTTTCAGAAAGACCTGAATGAGTCCCTGGCTAGACTTCAACGGGCGTATGGTGAGGGAGATCTAACCAAGTTTCCAGAATTTAAATTTGAAGGTGAGTTTTAACAATCTTACTGAATGGCTAATTGCAAGTAAAGGACACGTTCGTTGACTGGTTTTCTTAATTCCCATTTAGTTTTTATTTGGACCGTTAATTTTGTGTAAGATGCTCCCAGTGAATCTCCTTACTTTTGCAGAGTTCACATCTGATTTTTGATTATTTGCTCTTTTCCAGCAGAGCTCCCTGGACTTCTTTATACTGATGCTTAACAAGACCTGCAGTCAGATCAGGCTATCTTAGATGCCCTTCACAGGCCCTAAAGAAACAGCCCCATAATAAATAGAAATATTCCATGTTATGTGACTTCCCAAAGAGGTTATCAGACTATCATTTTAAAGCCAGTAAATGAACTTTTGTTACTTACAATCACTTTGTGAATGAATTTTCTTCAGTTATTTGGATACAGCTGCTCTTTAACTACTGTAATTTTGTGTTAGCGCCAATGTCATATTATCCAGATTGATTATGACAAAGTAAATACTCGTGAGGATTGGCCGATAAGGAATACACCCCACAGACTTTGTCAGCCTTAGGGCATAAAAGCAACAACGCTTTTTTTAGTGACAGGCTCATTTCTATAATTTGTTTCTTTTGCTTGCTTAAGTAAACGCAGCTAAAAGTGTTTGGCACTCACAGTTTTATCTGAGGTCAGGTTTTGAGAGGAGTAAGAAAGCTGTCTTTCTTGAGCTGTAAGCAGCTCAAGAACATCAAGAACATCTTTTGAATGCGCCACTGTGGTTTAATTGGCAAGGCTTTGGTAGTGGGAGGCTGCAGGGGTGGCCTCTTATAAGGAGAGGCCAGGTGGTCTCCACACCTCAGACAAAACCAGTTCCAACAAGCTCCAAAACAGACCTAGTGCAGGATGCAGCTGAGCCAGTTAGCTATTCTGGTGGTGCCTCTGTGACAATATATTTCTTAAAGGGTGAAAAACCTGCCTGGCGAGGGAGAGAGGGAGGGATGGAAAGAGTGAGAGGGCATGAGGTGCTTTAGGCATCTGGCAGCCAGCCAAGGTCAAGCCACCATAGTCAGTGACTTGTAATTCTGACCAGATTAACTGGGCATTCTAAAGTCTAATTTAGACTAGGAACAACACCTAGAAATGTTTTGAGGTTTTTTTGGTGGGATTTCAGTTGGATTAAGGAAGAATGGGGTATCGGATTGTTACTGATGCAAATAAAACAGAACATCTATAAAGTAATGTCTGTAGTGGGGTATGGGTTTTGTTTTTTTCCCCTTCCCCAGTTTTAGAGATGTGTTTTCTTTATATTCAGTTCTAATGCTATGTGGTATGTGAAATGACATATTAAAGTTTAGGATTTCTTTCTTAATGAAATAATTTGTGGGACCACAGGACCAAAAGAATGTGGAGGGAGACTGTGGTCTCTTAGCACCGTTGCCCACCCGTAATTTAATTTCAACAGGCTTTCAAAACTTGGTGGGTAGATGGGTGGAAATAGATTACGGGGAGTTGAGCCTTCTCAAGACTCTTAGCAGCAAGGAGAACAGGCACTAATAACCCACCTGTAAAAAGCCCAAACCCTTCTGAGTTTGCACCTCTGACATCAAGAACTCTTTCTTCAGCGTTTGTATGTGGAGAATATCTGTTGCTGTGTGGAGTTGCAATTGTGCACTCTATTCTGTTAATCAGCTGTAAGACAGTAATGAAGAGGAAAAACAAGCTTGTTTACCTGCTCTTCAATCAGAGCTGTGTTGGCAATAGTGTTAGTAGGTCCAGTAATGTTCTAGTTGACAATTTCAGTTTCTCTGCCTTCTCTCCTACCCTTGGCATTGCTAAAAGCTTTTTTGGCAGAAGGTTACTGAGGTTAAACCTTATGCATTACTTCTCCAAGATGGAAAAGACCTGTCTCCAGTGTAGTTTATTCTTTGTATCAGCAGAGGATAGGATGTGGGCAGCGATAAAGTAAATGGTGGTGTAGACTGCAATCTAATAGAGCTTGCTTTAGCTTGCCACCTTAATGTTTAGTTTTCTTTCAATAGCAGATGAAGAGGCTGTAATAGAGAGTAATGTGACTTTTTTCTCCCTCTCTCCTTCTTCCTCTAGAGCCCAGTTTTGAGGAGACTCCAAAGTGATCTCTGAAGCTCGTACACCACATAGCAGTGTACATCCATGGAGCTGCTGAACATAGCACCAGTTGTAACTTAATAAATGCAGTGTTTCCATTTGATTTCAGAAGCGTGAATAAGTTCTTTACTGATGGTGAGCATAGTGGGCCCAAGAAACAGAGGCACCCGAGTAGTGTTCTTCAGTGTTAAGTACACATGTCCTTGGCCAAGCTACATCTAGTGCTGAGAAGATGCAAACACTGATAATGATACACAAAGAAGGAACTCTGTGTGTATCCAAAAAGCTTCTGCAGAAACCTGATGAACCCCTAAATCTGTAGCAAAGCCCTATGGCCTATGTTCCTGTACAGCCAAAACTACAGTCACAAATACACCACACAGATTTTACACTGTGTCAATGGACACACAGATGATGCCATGTCGCTCTTAAAAAAGCAACTGAAACCTGTTAACAACATTGAGACATTCACATTTCAGTAACTGAATTACTAACACAAACACTTCAGATTTTGAGGAACCATTTATTTATGATGCTTCAACAGTTAAGGTCTGGATACCACAGCTTGAGTTCTGGAATGATTCTTCAGAATGAAATTAATCTGCCGTCTACAGTGAGAGGTACACTTCCTTGTCACAGAAGCTGCAGGCATTTTCTATTAGAAGTAACCACGGCTTGAGCTTCAATTACAGGAAGCTTTATTCTGTCAGGATACTAAGTTTAAGTCTGCATCATGACTTATGCACTTACAAATGGCTTTGGCAGATCTAATACAGCATCAAGGTACTAAGAATTGCAGGAGAGTTTGAACCCTTGACAATGGTGGAGACATGAAGTATCAGCAGCAGCAAGGTCAGGTGCGAAGTTATTTGAATAGATTGTTCCAAGCTGTGAGAGTAAATCCTGTATTGTGGCATGTATACGTTAACAAAGTGAGAATCTTCACATAAATTGGCTTTTATATTCCATTTAGTTCTATCTTAAAAGTTTTTTGGGGGCTTTGTGTTTTTAAAAAGCAATCACAGTTAGGCTGACTCAATCTAAACATTGGCAGTTTCTGTTTTCAGCATCTAGTACATGGAGACAATATTTACAGAGTAGAGGTCAAAAGATCCCTTTGATACTTTTGTATAACAAGTAGTCATTTGATGTCCCTCACAGAGGCTGAAATCTTCTAAATAACAAAGGACTCTGTATGCTTGAAATCCTAAATGAAAACAACAAAGTTACATTAGTAATAGTTAAAAAACTTTAACCAGACTAACCTTTGGTGTACATTTCAGAAGGAAACTGAGGCATCGAGACTGAGAAGAAGGATCCGTGAAGCACTGTTAATTAGAATTTAACTCCCTTCTGGAAAGGGAAGTCTACAGAATCCACTGCTACAAAGAACTGAAGTAGTGGCCATTAAAAAAGTACCAGTATCCAATGCTCTAAGCCTCTGATTTTTAAGTGCATTAATATTACAAACAGCACAATTTATCTTCAAAAATCTGGTCCTTCCCAGGCAGAGCAGCCAGGTGGTTGGCCTCACTAAGCTTCTTGCATACATTCTAGGTGAAGGAATAGGCTTCTGCTATTTGATATATTCTCTTTTGATTTAAAGAAATGAATGACCTTTGGTGGACTTTTAAGGCAACTAACATAGCTTTAAAAACTCTAGATAGGGAAATAAAGTTGCTTCTAGCTGAAGCTTTAGCTGGAGCTCTATTCTTTTTGTGCTACGTGTACATTTCCTTGAGTCCTCAAAGTGGAAGGGGGCAAAAGTACTTAGTTTAGCTTTCATGTTTAGGCAAGCGTTTTGACCCATGATAGAGGCATTAAAGCCTATTTTTCCCCTCTCACTGCTGCCTTGGACTGTGTATGAGTTTCCTTAGTTAACTGATGTGTACAAGCAAGGCAGAGTGGAACTCTTCACAAGAATGGCAGCCTTAGGTGGACACTATAGTTCAAATACTGACAAATAGTGTAAAGGTCTCACCTCTTTAGCAGGAAAATAATCATGAAGATGGGAAAGAATGAAAGAAACCAACAGAAAAGGAAAATGTAGTACAAAGTATAGGTAAAAGATAACCAGGTAGAAATCTGGATAGTGTGGTAAAGAAAAACATGGCAAAGTCTGGAGCAAGGTGCTGTAGTTGGACGGTACTTGGATGGCATGCATGGTTTGGCAGGTGTGTAGGGGTCTGTGTGTATGTGTGTAAAAACATCACTGATCTAAGGAATTTTGAAGACACTTAAAACTTTTTAAACGTGCTACTGAATGCAAGATACTTGCCTTTTCACTTGTAGATTGATAGTTGGTCTTCTTTCTGTTAACAGAACAGGAAAGAACATAGGTTCAATAGCGAGTTTTCTGGTGTTAGCTTCAACCCTTTGAGAACCTTATCTATTAATGCATTTTTCCAGATTTCCAGCAATCCTTAAGAGTGTTTGTCCCACTCTTAGGAAAAAAAAAAAAAGTAACAAATCCATCGAATGCTATTAGATAGCAGTCATTATCTGATGAACCACTGTCAAATTAATTTCCCTAGCTCGTGTTTTCATGCTTCTTGTCCAGTTTGTGGCCAGTATAAGTCACACACACACACTATTTAAAAGTAGTATTTGTGTTTAGTACGTTACTCTCTTTTTAACCTGCCATTACCTAGAAGTGCTAAGATAAACTTTTCTTTTAAAAGTAAAATAAAAATTGAAGGCCAGTCTCCAGTGAAACACACAATTCTAGTCTCGTGTGGGAGGACTAAAATAGCTTCAGGAATTCAGACTTGCTGCTAAGAAATTTAAGAGCCTAAAATAAATCCATATCAAAGGAGTAGACCAGACACCCTCAGAAAGTTTCCACCACTCTTATTTTCGCAAAACATTTCCTGAAATAATCTGTAGGCATGGATATGAAGACAGTTCTGATCATCCTTTGTTCTGAAGAGGAGACAAATGCAGGCCTGTAGCTGAGTTAGGGGTGTGAACTACAACATCTCTGCACTTTCATCAAGAGATAATGCTTAATTTTCTAACCAGCACACTAGTTCTAATGAGGGATACAGCTGGTGTGTAGCATCACATTTATTTCAGTGTTCAAAACACTGACATGATACTTGTACAGTGGCTAAAGCTTTAAACAATCATCACAGATACTAAATCTTCAGACATGTAAACTAAGTTAGCAGTGATTTATTTGTGTACTAATCGCATCAAAATACTTACTGGGAAGAGCTTTCCTCTGGAAAAAAAAAAGGAAGAAAAAAAGAATTAGCACAAGAACCGTTTTCTCAGGTGATTTAAAGTTCTTTACAACTTATTCACGTCTTCAGTAAACCAAATATCTCTTTGGCTAATGAGTTTAAACAGAAAAGTGATTAGGTGGCTTCCAAACAGCAGCTCTGTTAGCCTGTTACTTCCAGGCAGCAGACCTCAGATCCTGACATTTGGCATTCCTTCTTGCTGTGTTGAACCGTACATACACTAATGTAAACGCTACGGAGGGGGTTGCTTGGTGTCCAGCTTTCTGCAGCAAGCCTTAAAAGCACTTTCTGCATGTGCACTTTCGCTACGATCCAGAAGAGGGAGACAGTTAATTTAGTTCATCAGACCTCGACCGTTCAGATTTTTTAGATTAAAAGTAAAACTCGCACGGCTCGTTTTAACGTCACCTTTCTTATACATTGCCTCTCAATACTAGAGCACAGAGGCTCCAGGAACCAGGGTTGGGCTCGTTGTTTTCCCTACATTTTTGTTTGGTAGGCCTATGCAACTGCACAAATATTTCTGTGACATCCTTGAAGTATCTTTCACAGTAGAAGTTGGTAGAAAAAAAAAAGGCAGCACAAAAAAAAAGTTGCTGTTGCAATACTGTTTAGCTTTAGTTTAATGGAGTTTGAGCCTTCAGGAAAAGGAGAACACATTACAGTCAGCAGAAGTACAGGCTTTTTTTTTTTTTTTTTGACACGGGAGGGGTGTTTTTATTCTACTTACTTGTAAAGTAGCCTTTTTTTTGGGCATAAAATACTCCAAGGCCACACAGTGCCATTACCAGAGCCACAATTACTGCAGCAGCGATGATACCATTTACATTAAGGTCATCTGTAATTATAAAACATAAGTCTGATGTTGTAAAGAAAGAATAAGAGGGGTCAAGGGACACATACTCCTCATTATTCCCATCCCTAATATGTATTACTCAAGTCATATGTCTCTAAGGGAAGCTATCTTGTAATCTTTAAAAAAAAGTATTAAAACTATATATACACCATATAGTTAATTTTCCTAAAATAACTGAAACAGCTGTTGTCCAGGTCATGTCCAAACCCTAAAGAACTCTTCAGGTGAGTTATTTAAAATCCACTGCCTTTTTAAAAGTTGTTTTTAAACAGCAAAGCTTTTAAAATTCAACACAATGAAGGTCAACAAATATTTCAGCACAGATGTCTAAACTCTACACTGGACTATCAAAACATCTCACCATTTTCATTTTGAAGGTGATGATCCATGCCCATTTCTGGATGTAATCACTAAGATCTTCAGATAGTCACCCCTTTTAGAAAATTAAAACCCAAAACATTTTCATAGTTTTTTGGTTTATGTCCAATTACTTATTTGGATCCTGGCTGTATGCATACATTAATATATGCTTGGGAATTTTACTCCCAAACTCATCAACTTTTGCGTATTAGGACTTTGGTATTTCCACAGCAGAGGGATTCTGTCTTGGTTGCTGGTCAAATACTTGCTCATAATCAACCAGGAATGTATTAATAGCTGAAAATCCCTGTATCGTGGCTGAGTTCTAAGAAAGCACCAGACAATTACTTTATGGAATACTTGGACATGAACTTCTGTGCAGTGTTTGCTAGGATTTGTTACCATCTGCTTTCCTATCACATCTGCAAGGGCTAGTTTTAATTTTGCAGAAACATTCATCCATTTTTGTTGTTATAGACAATGCATCTCCAGCCTTTGCTAAGTTCTTTATTAGTTAATAAATGCTACACTTCACCTATGCTGTGCAAGCAGAAAAGAAACAGGCAGCAGGACTCTAATTTCTTTTTTAAGATGCACTGACTTCTTCAGTGTTCCTCTAGCAGGTATAAATGAGTAATTCAGTTACATTTCTGAACTCTTACATTAAATTCTCACATGAAGATATCTCAAATGGGAGAATTTTCATAAAGAAAAGTACATCACACCTTCCACAAAAGCATTCTGAAATATTAAGACTTGCACATAGATACTGCTGTTCCATGAAGTTCAGTGTTTAGCAACCTAAAGGCTGGCTACTGCAATAACTTCAAGGTACCACACTAGCTGTTTTTCTGTGAAATGTAGTGAGATATGTTTATGCTGTAAGAAAGGAGCCACAGCAACTACACGAGGAGCTTATTATTATTCCTTCCTCAAAATGCCATAATCATACAAAAAGATAATTCAATCTGGTCTTAACTTCTCAGTTGCATCATGTAATACAATAATTCCTACTGCAAAACTGTCTTCTGCGATTATTTTCTTTGACACATACCAACTTGCATTCGTTTCACTGAACATTTCTGAGATAATCCAATCCCATTGTAGGCTTCACAGAAATACTCGCCAGTGTCATTCTTTGTAACTGTGTTAAATAGCTGTTAAGACAGAGTCCAAAACCATTATCACAATGGAAAAAACATTCAGAATTTCCTGTGGGATAGAAATTTTGACATGTCAACAAGGGGGTTTACTTTCTTTTAAACAAACATCTGAAAGAGAAATTCTGCTCCAGCTTGACCTTATAATTTAGATCTCTTAACTTCAGCTTCTGGTCTAAGAAGGTCTTTTAGATGGACATTTTAACTAGATAGAGTGTATCTACAAGGAGATTCAGTGGATCAGTAGTTTTCATTAAAATCGATTATCTTATACATGATCCAATTTCAGAATCTCTAAAATTGGAATATTTTATTAATTTGAAAAAAAATGACAACAATTATATTTTTTTAAAATCACATACTACAAAAAATATGGCACATACTCTCTTCTTGTAATAAATGCTGAACTACTGTTAAATCCTAGTACTATCAAAATGAAAATAAGGAAGAGATGGACAGAGACTGACCTCATGTCAATTCCAATCTTCCTCTGTATTAATTTTTTAAAATCATTAGACTCATGAACTTTTTTTCACTTTACTAGTTCACATACTTTAAAGCTAAGATTTACACAAGTCATTAGTAATTTTGAGTAGTCCACCTAATTTTCACAGCACCTCTGTTTAGTCACACTTCACTTTTCCATGAGAGCTGGCTGAATGGCAGAACCCAAAGGGTGGTGATCAATGGGACAGAATTGAGTTGGAAACCTGTGGCCAGTGGGGTTCCACAGGGATTTGTTCTGGAGCCAGTCTTGTTCAACATCATCAACGACCTGGATGAGGGGACAGAGTGTACTCTCAGCAAGTTGGCTGATGACACAAAACTGGGAGGACTGGCTGATTCCCCAGAAGGCTGTGCTGACATTCAGTGGGATGTCGACAGGCTTGAGAGTTGGGCAGAGAGGAACCTCAACAGGGCAAAGTGCAGAGTCTTGCACCTCAGGAGGAACAAACCCAGGCACCAGTACAGGCTGGGGATTGACCTGCTGGGGAGCAGCTCTGCAGAGAGAGACCTGAGAGTCCTGATAAACTAACCATGAGCCAGCAATGTGCCCTCGTGGCCAAGAAGGCCAATGGCATCCTGGGATGCATCAAGAAGAGTGTGACCAGCAGGTCAAGGGAAGTTCTCCTCTGCCTCTACTCTGCCCTGGTGAGGCTTCATCTGGAGTCCTGTGTTCAGTTCTGGGCTCCTCAGCTCAAGAGGGACAGAGAACTTCTGGAGAGAGTCCAGCACAGGGCCACCAAGATGATCAGGGGACTGGAGCATCTTTCTTATGAGGAAAGGCTGCAGGATCTGGGACTGTTCAGCTTAGAGAAGACTGAAGGGGGAACTCATTAATATTTCCAAGTATTTGAAATGTGCATGTCAAGGGGATGGAGCAACACTTTTTTCCTCTAGTGTTCAGTGATAGAACAAGGGGTAACGGACAAAAGCTGAAATACAGAAAGTTCCATTTAAACATAAGGAGAAACTATTTCACTGTGAGAGTGAGGGAGCCCTGGCACAGGCTGCCCAGGGAGGGTGTGGAGTCTCCTTCTCTGGAGATTTCCAAAACCCACCTGGACATGTTCCTGTGTGACTTGGTCTAGGCAGACCTGCTTGAGCAGCAGGGTTGGACTAGATGATCTATAGAGGTCCCTTCCAACCCCTACTATTCTATGATTGCTTGATTGTGTACAAGATTAAGGTTTTCCTAGAAAACCTTCCTCTGCTGAAAAATCTTAGCTGATAATGCATAGTATGTAGAATGTATTCAGTTACTTTTTAGAAGGATTAGCTAATGGGAAAGAGATGAGAACGATAGCCAGTTCTGAGGGGAAAAAGAAACCTTCTACTCAACCAAAAAGCTACTAATCTTACTTATAGCCCTGACTCATTCCCACTACCTTCTCAATTACTGGGCTGGAACTTGTAAACGCACCTGGAATGCAGAGATTCTGGACTGCCCTTAGTGCTGCACTCCTGTTGAGGTGCGTTAAGTTGCTATTCCAGATTTTAAGGCACTATCAAATACAGCTCTGTTGACATCCTGAGATATTGTTCTCCCCTGGCACCAGTTAGCTAACTGACAAGGTGACATTTGTCATGCATTTTCAAGAATCTTCTCATTTATCACTACTGCAGCCTTGCAATTCACGCAATTTGTTTGTATCTCTCAGCTTCTATGGCTTGTCATTGGTTTGAGGTAGAAGCTACTTTTTATGCTTGCTAGCATATATTTCAGAATGACATTGATCTCTGACAAAGACCTTGTGCATTTTTGGATTAAGACCCCATGCCTCATTGTAAACAATAAATTTGGTCTTCTTGATAACAGAGTTGGTTATTACACTTACCAGAGTGCCAGACTTTTTATTCATGGTGTAAGTTATGTTTGCTGCTTTAGCACTGCCTGTTCCTGTCTTTTCCAGTAAGGCAATGCCATTTTTGTACCACTGGTACTCCGACGGAGGAGACCCCTCAGTCTCCTTACAGCTCAGTTCCACAACTGTCCCCGTCATGGCGGAGCTGGGGACCTCACACACCGGAGTAGTTGGAGCAACTGGACAATGAAATTGCACCTGTTACACAGTCTCATCAGTACTGTCTACACCACAACAGTTTCACCGTCACTGGTGAGGAAGTGAGCACTTGTGTATGTGCTTAGAAACTACCACATATTAATAGAACGAGGTGCTGGGAAGGGGCTGAAGGCAGAGCCCTGCTACTGGAAAGCACAGTAAAATTTCTGGGTTGCTAAAAATGGAAGAGAAACTTGCTCTCAGCCTCCCCCTCCTCCATGCTGTGTCATCCCATCTCCAGTCTGTACACACTCATCCAACCCCAGAGAGTTTGTTTCACTTTGTTTCTTGTATGAGGCCTGCTGCTTACAGAGAGAGCATGGATAACTCAGAATCTGCAGTCCAGCAAATCCTCCCTTCCCTGCCTCCCTATTTAAAAACAGAAGTGAGGAAGAAGAAAAAGATTGGGTTTTTTTAATTAAGTCAACTGGGTTTTAAAAAATGATTGTAAAAAATAATTACCAAGACTGGCCACCATCACAGTCATCATGTAAATCCCAGGTTGACTGGTTACTAAATTTCAGTTTAAATTAAAAACAAACTTTCCCACAGAGCACATTGTTACTTCTGTCTTGAAGATGAATATATCTTTTCCCATCTTTATTACATGAACAGGAAGGGGTTTTTTTTAGTATGTTGAAGCTTAATAGAAGTTTACTAAGAGCGAAGAGGCACACACAGAATATTAAAAGCACAAGTGACACCTCAACAGATTTTCTTCTTGTCTGATTAAGATAAAAAGCAAAAATGAAGAAAAAGTGAAACGCTAATTTACATTGACTTTAAAAAAATTTGTGAGCAAGATAGACACATACACATGCACTCTCTCCTTTCGGTTCTAAGATTTCAACTTTAAAGGAAGAAGCCACCTTTAAAAGAGGAAAGCTGTTGAGAGTGGAAGAAAGAAAGGGTAAGTGAGGTTACCTCATTGTTGAGGCTAATCAGAAGTTCATTAATTTATCAGCTTCTATTAAGAACTTTGAGACTTCATGTATATTTTTAAAAGACCAATTATTTTTGTATATAAACAATATAGAAATTAAAGAGGAAATATTTTCTTTTCTCCCTACACGAAGATAAAGGGAGAACTGCCAACCTTTACCACCTATCCACTGGGAAAAACACCAGCAATAATGAAAGAATAATGTGGGCAGTATTCACTTTTCCTTCCTAGCTGTAAAAGAAAAACAAAAAAAAGCAGAAAGAACAACCCCTCACCCCCCCAAGCCAACACCATCTACCTTGTAAATAAAGTCCACAGTGGCTGGCTGGCATTGTGCAGACACTGCAGCAGTTTCTCCTTCCAAAAACAGGAGGAGACTGTAGCATACTGGAATTAACTGCTACTTAGGAATATTTAATAAGTGTTGACAGATGTTGACTTTCTAGAGCCATACACCATGATCCGTTTATCCAAATTCTCAGCCACTGAGAGACTTCAGTTTTAGTAGAAATGGAACTTTCGCCACCACATAAATCAGCGTACCTGCTAAGATTTGAGAACTAAAACCCACATTTATATCAACAAAACCCAAGTTGAAGTCCTTTCTGATGCAAGTGTGCATTTTGCAAAGTTCTTTTGTAAGGTATGCTGCAGAATGAATATATGAACACGTGTTCACAAACCCATCCCAAAGACAACCCAAAAAGCCCAGCAGCCACACACCATATGGACAGCCCTATCTTTAACACTCTTCACTATCATTCCATTTCAATATAGAAGACCAAGTAATAAAAAGTTTGTACCCAATACTGTGAGTGTAATAGTAGCCTCTCCCAGGCGTTGTCCCTCTTCACTCTTTGCACTGATTTCACAGCGGTAGGTTCCAGAATCCTTTCTGGTCACATTTCTAATACGGATTCCAGTATTTAGCATCTCTGCTCGGCCTCGAAGATCACCTTTAAGACAGAACAGACAGAGGAGTTTTTGCTCTTTGCTTATAGCAAACATCTATGTCTCACTGGCTTGTTCTGAAATCATGTCCATTTTATGAACTACTGCTCGTGTATTCAGCATTAGATACCTATTACCAGAGACCAATATGTAATCCCCCTCCCAAGACAGTAAGAACCTTCCACGACTTATCTATTTAGTCCAGAAAAAAACCTCTCAATTAAAAAAAACTACATCTGTTACTGTCATGGTTTAGCAAGGAGTTGATGCTTTTCTATTTTAAGAAAACCTGTATGACAGGAGTAACTTCTTACAATGGGGATGACTCTCCCCCGACTCCTGGGTTCAGACCCACCCCCGGCCTGGCTGGGCCAATCTGGCGCCTCTGCGATCACTATTTA
>WBNH01012064.1:0-42769 GCA_013401255.1 Urocolius indicus | reverse complement strand
GTTGGTATTAAATTGTTTTCTGTTTTCTTCCCCAAGCCGAGTAGCCTGGTCTGTTTTGTCCTGCACCTTAAGCGGCAATTAAGCTCTCCCTGCCCTTTAGCAATCCTTTAGTCTTCGGTACTTGAGGCTAATCGTGGTCTTTTGTTCCCTGATGGGCCGAAACCACGACAGTTACACATTTTCTAGTTGGAAGATAGAATGCTTTCCTATTTTAAGAAAACCTGTATGACAGTAGTGACTTCTTACAATGGGGATTTTTTTTTCATTCTACAGTTACACGCACACATAGAACCATGAGTTCCAGTGTTTCTCCGAGTTAAATATATACACAAAAACCCCAAGTTCATCAACCAGACCAGCATGTCTTGCAAGGTCTACAAACTCACAAAATTGCTGTGCTTTTATTTTACTTCTCAATCTTCATTTATTGTGTACAAGGTACCAGAGACCCATATTTTCTTCAACACAAAGCTGATGCAAATCTTTTTCAGAACACATAAACAGACATCGTGCTTCTGAAAAGAATACAAATAATTTAAAATATACAGCTGACTTTATATTTTATGTATATAAAAACTGCTGCATTATTCATGTCTAAGTCTCCAGCTCTACAGGAGGCTTCAGAAACCTCTCTGTAGAACAAGAGTGCAGAGCTTGCAGTAGTTTGAGGGAGTTTAGATCTGAATAAAATTTCATTTTTGAAAAATATCAAGAATTATGCAGTGCTATTTTTTCTTTAATTTTGTTGTATTTAACTCAGTAAAATGTAATTAATCATTGATGGTTTTATTAAGAAGGGACTTTTTCTTTTCTCCCCAGGGAAGAATTCCTTTCCTCAAGAGGACAGCTGTTCAGTATGGAGAGTTAAGAAAATTATCTTTCAGTCACTTTCCTAATGTTGCTCTCCAAGAAAGAGTTGCTATCTATGCTAGAGAATGACATGTGAACCCATCAGTCTAAATTCATAGTACTATACCTGTAAATTCACCATTGTAGTAGACAAATGAGACTCCTTGAGACTGGATTTTCTTCCATTCTATTCTTAAGCTCATCCCTTTTGAAAATTTGTGCTTGCAACTAAGAATAGCCTCTAGAGGGAAAAGAAGACAAAGAATGCAAATGGGAAAATTAGAGACTGTTCTGTTTTATGTTTGGCACACATTCAAGCTCCATTATATTAATATTCCCCCTTTGAAAGAACGTGGACAGTTAGCAAGAGCCAGATCTACTGAAAGTGATGCTATCAGGCCTTCTCCAGATTTACAGAAATACAGTGGGGAAACTGTAGTGTCCAGGGTTTGGGCTGGGATAGTTAATTTTCAGAAGAAGCTGCGAGGGAACTGCTGACCAGGATTGCTGACATGGACCAGCCATGGGGATATTCCATACCCTATGACCTCATGCTCAGTATATAAACTGGGGGAGCCAGCAGGGAGAGAGGAGCACATTACAGCTTAGAACAGGCTGGGCATCATGTTGCACATGATGAACAGTTACATTGTGCATAATTTCGTATTTTCTTTTATTAGTGTTATTGTTATTATTTCTTCTCTGTGTGTGTTATCTTATTAAACTCTACTTAGCCCATGAGTTTTTACCTTTTTCTTCAGATTCTCCTCCTCATCTCACCAAATGTGAGGAGGAGTGAGTCAGCAGCCACACAGTGCTTTGTTGCCAGCTGGGCCTAAACCATGGCCTGATGATCTTAAAAGTCTTTTCCAACCAAAACAATTCCATGATTCTAAGACAAACAGAAATCAGTAATTTTCCCATACTTCAATTGCCTTTGATCAAACTTCAGATGTTAGGAACTAGATATTCCCATGTTGTAGGGACACAGATTCTGAATTACTACCCTCATTTTTGGTTTAAATACTTTTGCCAGTGAGCAGGCCACCATCAGAAAAAGACACTGACTTTGTTATCAACAATATTTTGTGAATTATCATTCTGAATTCAGCTTAACTGCTTAAATGTATAACAATACAGATGGAAAATACACCTATGAGACCTGATCTAGGTGAACCTGCTTCTGCAGGGGGGTTGGACTTGATGATCTCTGGAGGTCCCTTCCAACGCTGCCATTCTATGATTCCATGAAACATTCTCCTAAGTAACTTATGTATTCAGTTACAACTTCACATTAGTTATTGAAAGAGTATGTGGAAGGCGAGGATCTGCTTCATTAAGGGTTCCCAGTCAAGGGCCTTTCCTAATGCAAAACTGACAACAAATAAAAGGGTCAGTGACAAAGAAAAACAGAGACACAAACATGACAGACAGGTACTAATAGAGATAATGACAAAGACCATGAGTCTACAACAAGTTGAGCTGACTGGGGTGTGAGCAACTGGAATGAATGAGGGTCTCTATCAGTAGCTGGAGGGGCCATGGATCTTGGATGTGTGTGCTGATGAGTCAAGACACACGTGCCTGGAGTGCCAGCTATTGAGGCAGAGAGGGGCAGCTTGAGGAAATTTAGGGCCAGAAACTTGCATCACACGAGTTGTAGGCTAGTGCTGACTTCTGGAAGTAGGGGTGTGTGGTGTGTATCCAGTGTTTATATCTTCCCTACAGTTGTGTGTTTGGAGGTGTGTGTGCAATTCACTAACAAACATCAATCTGGGCAAGCTGGTTAGGGCAGGGGTAGCAGATGAGCAGAGGGGATGTGCTGGAACTTGGCAGATTCAAGAATGTGTATGTGAATTTGGAGAGTGTTGCGTGAAGGCCTTCACCACAGAACTTCTGTCTCCACCACCCAGAAAGGAGGAAGGAGGTTTAGTTGTCTATACTTAATAGTTTATGTGAGCAAAGGCAGTGTTACATGTGGGTGTGTCTGAAGGCTGTGCCTTGTCTGTGGCAATCTGTGTATGTATAGCTGTCAGTGTTAGTGTCACTAGCGTGTGTGCAAACACACATGTATCCCTGGGACACACATGCAGCCTCGTTCCTGGTTGAACTTAAAAATGAGAAAGCAGCAGCTGTGTCATTGGCCTGGGACAAAGATCGCCCAGGTTTGCAGTCCCATTGGGCTGAGCTCCAGTGTTCAGGCAGGAAGAACCCCAGGCTCCAGAGCTGCTGGCAGCAGATGCTGCTCATAATATCTCTTGGCAGACACCTCTTATTTTTCTTGAGTTCTCAAGAAAAGAAAGTTCATACATTGTTCACCTTCCTGTTTGTTCACTCAGGTTTCCCTGATTTACATATAGGGGGCATCACCAACCTAATTTCACAGAGGCTGAGATTTCAAGGTTACTGATTATTGCTCAAGTTGTCATAACTGGGTAGGAAATAAACCAAAATTAGTGCTTCTGATGAGGAACAGGTCATGCTGGTAGCTCAACTGTTCTTTTCTCTATCACAGCAGAGCATCAGCATATGCCATCACTAATATGTAGCTTGCATCATAGGAATTGTGGACTATGGTCAAGCATATAGCTATTATAGGGGAACTAAAGAGGGAAAGATGATATAACAAACTGTATAGGCGAGTTACTGGGACAAAGTCAGTGTTTCAGTAGCACCATTCTTCACGGAAGAGTATGTTGAATTTCCCCTCCAGCCCCCCACTCCCCTCCCCCAGTTAAATAACTCTTAAGGCATTAATAACAGTTGTTAAGAGACAGCATCAGAGGAAAGAATCAAATCACACCTCTGACAGATCTATTAATAAATTTAAATTTGGTGTATCTTACAGACACTTCTGTAAAAGAAACAAATACCATATTGATTTTGCCAACTTTAGGGCTGCTCATCTTCCACTAGTATCTTCCAGAGTATTAAGAGTCAAAAGCCTTTATATATTTGGCAATGTCTGTCTAGCTTTCAAGAGACAAACAGCCACTGCTTAAACACAGTCAATCTGCACTAACTGGCACCCTCACTTCCAGTCTCAAACAAGGCTGAAGAGCAATTAAGAGCTACCAACAGATCTACCCACTCACCCTTTAAAGTCTGATTTCCCAGGTTTGTTCTGTAGGGAAGCAAAAAGCATCCAAGGGGCCAGACTGATAGCCTTTGTTATATCACAAGGAGGAAAAAAATTGCCTAGACTTGAAAGAAAACTTGAAGCAGAAGGGCATTCTTGGCCAGAAACATGTTACACCAGCCACTTCAAGAAACACACTGTGCACTCAGGAAGCCAGAGGTTCCTGACTTCAGGTTGAGTGGATGGGTGGAGGCTTCCTGAATCTTAAGATTTGCTGAAGTTTCCTTTCAATTTTGTTTTTGCATCCTTCCAACAAAGAAAAATCATCATTCAACCTCAGTTTGCTTTTGCTACTGACCTTGTGACAGCTGGCTGGTCTCATGAGCTATATTAGTTGACATAGAGACAGCTCAGACAAAGTGTTCTCAGCTGAACAAGTCACCTCCGTCTTGAATGACCTGCCCCTTTCTTGCATGCCACAATATTTTGGTTCAGAAAAAAGAGGCAGCATTGATTGCTTTCTCCGAATAAGATTAGGGTAACAGAATGGAAGAAAGCGACTGCATGCAGAACAGAGCCAACATAATAAAACCCTCCTTATAGTTCCCCTCTCCTGCTTTGCCCCATACTAATGGATTCAGCAAGAGGCATTTTTCAGAACAGGTCTACTTGATTTCTATTAAGGTGGGTCCACAGGACATTGCATCAGCACAGGCTCTGTCAACCAAATGCAAAATAAAACAAACAAACCCACAAACCTCTAGGATCCCTTTCTTATCTACCCAGCAAACATCAAGTTTTCCTCCCTGCCTCCTTAACTTCTATAGAACATTATTAGAAGTAACCTTTCATTTTATGACATATGTATACATAAATATGTAAATAGCCATTATAGTTACAGACAATTAAAATAGTCATTGAACTATAGTTACTGACAATTCAGTTGTTCTCTCTCTAGTCTCCCACCTCTCTGTACTGCAAGACGATTAACACTTCTGCTTTCTATTAGTTCCCATCATTTTGAGTGGAAGGAAACCAAGCAGAAGTTCCTCAGTGAGCCACCAGGACTGACAAACAAGTCATAGAATCAGAGAAGAAGTGAGGTAGAAAATGACCTCTGGGGAGCACCTGGACCAAGCCCATGAAAGAAAAAAAGACCAAGATTATAAAAAGAGTCAATGGAGAGGGTAGAAGCAGGACCCCTCAGGAAAGAGGAAGACAGTCTTAACAGCTGCATAGCTTCTGTATTCATAGTTTGCTTGTATTTTGTATCTATTAAAAAATAATCCCAGCAATGTCCATACAGTACCCTTAAACTCTTCTGCTTTTACATTTTTGTTGTCCGTTTCAATGGAAATTCCAGACACTTTATGATCTGTAAGAGGACAGAAAAAAAAAAAAAAAAAAAATCAGCTTCAGCAACTACAAGCTGTTATTTTCAAGACTTCCTTTACACTGGATAATTAGATATTGTCTACTATAGAGAGCACAGGACTGAAAGCTTGAGCAGAGCTGGCCACGTGGGTGGCCTTTGACAATTCATCTTCTACTCTCCATGCAGTTGTATCTGTAAAAAAAAAAAGCAGTAAAATTTCTCTTCTGTAGTAGCTTGGTAATATTTACATGTAAGAAGTTCTATGTAAACAGTAGGTGTTGTTTCATACTGGGGTAGCATCTCAATCTGTTTCTAACTGGAGAGATTTATATGAATCCATGAGAGTTTTTTTTCCATTGTATACCTATTACAAGGCAAAAGAAAATCCTGTACAGCTTCTATAAGGTAAAAAAAAACACAAACCAAAACCAAACGTGCAGTAATTGGCAGTTACCTCAAATTGTTGTTGAAATGAGAAAGAAAACATTAGTTCACATTTCTGTAGTTTTGTATAAAGGAGAGAAAAAAAACAACCCACGCATTCTTGGATATCTCTTGTGTTGCGAATACTGATATTCCAGAGAGAACAAGTGAAATAACCACTAGCCCTACATCTCCCCACTATATATGCTCTCTTAAGACCTCTTCTCCTCCCAGGAAAGGACTCCACTGTGTTCACACATGATTCAGAAGCATTCCTGCAAAGCCCAAAAGTCAGTCAGTTATTTTGATTATTCCCTGGCAGGCTACAAGTCTACCAAGTGCGTAAGAACAGCTAAATGGAGTTCTTCACACACATTGACATTATTTTTTTTTTTTCTTTCCCAAAGGCTTCTCAAGATCTCTTGGGTTTAAGACCAGTTTTGAAGACAGCATGGACACTCCTAATGCAGTCCACATCCCCCATTCACATTAGCCAAGTGAACAATTGTTACAGAGGGTATGAAAAAGAACTGACTCATGTGGGGTCTTGCCAGAGCAGAGGAGAACTGTCTCACTCAATCTGCTGGCCACACTTCTTTTCATGTGGCCCAGGATATGGCTGGCTTTCTGGGCTGTCAGTACATGTTGCCAGCTTATATCCAGCTTTTCATCCACCAGTACACCCAAGCTCTTCTTGGCAGGTCTGCTCTCAATCCACTTATCCTCCAACGTTGCACTTCACCTGTTGAACCTCATGAGGTTCACATGAGCCCACTTCTCAGGCTTGTCCAAGTCCCTGTGGAAGGCATCTCATCCCTGCGGCATATCAACTGCGCTACTTGGTGTCATCCACAAACTTGTTGAGGGTGCACCTGATCCCACTGTCTGTGATTAAACAGTGCTGGTCCCATCCACCACCATGGCTTTCTTCTCAATGAAAGATGATTCCTTATCATTCAAGCTTGGCACAACAGAGGGAATTCTCCATCCAGATTGTCACCACAGACTTTTCTCTCCATAACTGTCTATTTTACAGTGTCTTTTAAAAAATACAGATTGTGGTTCTACTGGTGTCTATAACCATTGCCTCGTGGAACCACAGTTAGAATAGACGCTTGAGTCTCCAGAACTGCACCAAAAGTTCAGTAACTCATTCACCGTATCCTTTTATGGTGAGTTGACCTTGGCCAGCTGACATATGCCAAGCCAGGGCATGACAGAGTGTAGGATGTAAGTCCTCAAAATCATAGGAGAGAAAATAAAATTAAAAAGCTCTTGGGTCAAGAGAAAGACAGGGAGCTAGATCACTTTGCAAATCACCAATACAGGCAAACTAGACTCAACTGAGGGACAGTTAATTGTTTATTGTCAATTAAAAATAGAATAAGTGCAGGGCTTTTGGGAAATGAGAGTTGTGGTCAGTCCATAACAGCTCATCTCTGCCATTCTTTCCTTTACACACTTTTCCCCTCTTCCAATGTGGACTCCTCTCCATGGGCTGCAGTTACTGTCAAGAGCCTGCTCCAACATGGATTGTCCATGCATTTCAGCTTCCTCTAAAGCATTTCTACTTGTTCTGGTGTGGGATCCTCCACAGGCTGCAGCTCAGACATCTGCTCCAGCATAGTCCTCCACGGGCTGCAGAGCAATACCTGCTCCATCACAGTTACTCCATGGGCTAGAGAGGATCCTCCCGTTCTCCCCTGAGTGTTCACAGGGCTGTTTCTCACTCTTTCCCCTCAGAGCTGGGCAGCATTTTAGCCCTTCCTCACATAAGCTTTCCCTGGGCACTGTCATGGTGGCTGCAGGGCTCAGCTATGTCCCGTGGTGGGTGGGTTGGAGCCCACTGGACGGGCTGTGACCAGCACAGGGTAGCCCCAGCCTCTCCTCACAGCAGTTGCCCTGCAGCCCCTCACAGCACGTATGCACTGCCAATGCCCTCCTCCGCCACCCTGTCCCTACTACTCTTCAGAGTTGCAGTTTTCTAGACTTCACCATCTACTTTTCCCCTTCCAAATGTGTATGTCCAACATTTCTTGTTTCTAAGAGAATATAGCTTCACACTTGTATGTGAACATACAATGTAAAGTGAATTTTCATATGTGCACATAACTGACAGATCCAAATTTGTGTGCAACTATCCTGCTCTTAATAATTTTGTCTGTCACCTTTGGGTTACCTCAAAATAGTTACATCAGAAGTTTATGATATAAAAAATAAGAAGTGAAGAAGACAATTCCAGCAATGTCATTGATGTGCCCGTAAAATATTGAAATAGCAAAACATACTTGCATTACAAATAGCACTTGGAATTTTTTTCCATCCCATCAAAAAATAGAACTTTCGTGTTGGACTTGAACAAAAGAAACAAAAAACCCAAAGGACAATCCCCCCTCCCCCCACCCCATGGAAATCAGATGAGGGAACTGTTTCTCCAACACCTCCCAAGCTAGGATTTCTCCTGCACATCCATACAGAGCCCATCTCTTTGCTTTTGTCCAAGCTTAGTCTAGAATAAAGCCTTAAGTCATTAAATTATCTTCCTTTTAGTCTATTAAGCTCTGCTTAGTTTTATGGAAATAAAATGAGCTTTTGACTTTCACCCAAATCATGTTTCTAGAACAATACACACACACACACCACCCCATCCTATATATGTCAACAGATAATAAACACTGTTTATTAACATCTCCCTTCACATATTCATGATGAGGAGGAGCAGATTATTCTGAAGCTCTGACAGCAGCTGACATTTACTAACACTTAGGTAAGAAGCATTTCTACGACTCCATCGTGTGAGTAAAATAATTTATAAATGACTGTCACATCAGCCTCTCTGTCTGCACAGAAAACATCTGAAATGTATGCAATTCATCATTGAATTATATTCACTGTTTCATGGACCTGGAAATTTCTCTCCTCTTCAATACAGCTGTCACATAGCTCACTGTCACGGTCTAAATATTTATAAGCTAAAAGCCATGATAAGAAAATGCGTTTTATGACTTCTGGATGAAGATCATGGCCCTTACTTCTCACTGTGGAAGTTACAATGAAATTACTTTGCATACTTTGTATTGAGAACTTGCAATTACACAAAGTCTCCATATTTCCCCTTGCATCAAGGGATTTACAGAGTACATGAAGATGTTATTATGCAATGCAGTGAGTACAAAATATGTCACAAAAAAACATACACAAAGCTCCCCTCCTCACACACACACACCACAAATATACATGACCCTCTTCAAGAAGCAGTACAGTCAAAACAACTTCAAGTATCTTAAGGTAGTATAGAGATGGCTGACTAAATTGAAGCTTTCATATATGCTGATCAAGCAGAATGACAGAAGAGCTCTTAAAAACTAGAGCACCTCTCCCTTAAAAATATGTCTTTAGAAATGCCTCCACCAATTATTCAGAATTTCATTTGGATTTTAATTCACCATATAAAAAGCAAGTGAAAAAAATACATATTACTGCACTAGTAAACTTTTTATTAAATGCTTTTACATAGACCGAACAAATCTACCCCTACTCTTATGTCTCAGTGACTTCATTTAGAAGTAAAGCCACAGAACACATACTTTCTGTTTGATAATCACTCACATAGCTGTAAACCGACACTACTAGCTGGAGGAATCATTAAGGAAAAGCATATTAATCAAATCAAATCAAAGGAAACAGTGTGCCTGGAGGAAATTACATGAGAATGGAATCAAAACAAAGTTAAAAGTACAAGAGAAAAAGCAGTCTTGTGATATTTGTTTTGCCAAGTTCTAAATAGCAGGTGGTCTAAAGTAAAACATAACAAAGGATTTCAGAGGATACTCTAATTTAGGAAGTTTGATGTCCCAAGAATAAAGAAATAATGAAGTCCCTGAAAGAGAATGAAATAATACAATCCATGAAAGAGAACAGAAAGCCAGACATCTGTTTGGCATTAGCATCCTTCAGACCCAGGACCACCTCAGGACAAATCATCAGCAATGTGATTGGATACTGATGCAGGCTTCTCAGCTGTGTAATGACCTAGCATGAGATACTCAAACAGTACCTAGAGTTTTGTCACAGTCACAGCATATGAACACTCTCATCTCTTCTGACTCTTCCATTGCCAAATTATTTTCCTAAGAGTACTCAACAGAAGTTTAGTTAACAGTCCATAAATAGGAAAGGCAGAGGAAAAGTTATCCACAATTGGACAGAATTAGCTGCAAATCACCTACAAAATACAAAAAAAAAACCCCCATCTAAATAAAAAAAAGACTAACTCCCATTCTTCAGAGTAGTCCAAGATGCAGCTGCTACAACTGAAAAGCGACCAACCCTGCTAACAGTCACATTGGCAGGCTAGACTATGTTAACTCTGACATTATCAGGCAGCCAGGGCTCAGACCAAACACTTTTCCCAACCACGTTGCTGTTAACAGTTCAGTGTTTAAGCAGTCTTTACCTTTCCTCAGTTCTGCTAGGCAAATGCTGAACTCCAGCAAACATGCAGGAGAGAGATTGGGAATATTCCTAGCCTCTGTAGGAGCCTCCTGTGTTGGCCAGAGTCCTTAATCTCTGAAACTGGTGATTTAGGCACCAAAGCATAGACTGAAATAACTGGAGTAAACCCAGCTTCATTACACAAATGTAACATGAACATGGCATTAAGAAATCAAATTTTGGTCAAAAGCTAGAAGAAATTCTCTCACATCATGGTGGGGAAAAAAAAAAAGAAAAAAGATAAAGGAGCTCAGCTTCAGTCTTTCTATTATCTTGAGTTACAAAGTTTCTTGAATCTCAAAGAATAACAACAGAACAGGATTTACTTTTGGCAGAGCACACTCATATAAAATTAAAAAATATCCCAACCCAATCCTGAATATCTTCAGCCACAGAAAACAAATAAGGGAGGAGTCTGGAGGGAGTCTGCAGAGTGGGAATAAGCCCATCTAAATCCAGATGTGGAAAGCAAATTTGTATTTTAATAGATGTGATGTGACTGCATGAAGGTCGGTAACCCAACAGAACACACATTTTCTGTCTGACCAGCTAAAAGGGTTTAAAAATACAAAAGGAACTTAGAAGAGATTCTCAGCCATCCCTTCATTTATGTGGTAGCTGTCAAAACATGACGGAAGTGCTGCTGACAACTACTAGACCTAAACATAGTAAGTTTTAGTCTTTTAGACCCTGGAGCTGCTGCAGCTCTGAGATCTGGTGGTAATATATACAGCTCTAGAGAGTAGTTTAACACATTGAAATTTGTGGCAAAATTTTCAGCACTCTTACCACCTAATTGGGACAGACCTTACAGATGCTTTCAATCAAAGAAGAAAATCTAGGGATCCTACCCTATGTACACATCAGTGTACATCAGTTCCATACATCAGTGGCAAATGAGAAAAGTTCTTCTAGTACCTTGGAGAAACTACTAAAAAAAAAACAAACTTAAGTTCTTATTTCTTACAACTATAAGGAAAACTCTTCCTCAATGCAAGCAAATGTGATGCTGGTTTCCTGGGACTACAAAGAAGTTGTTCCAACGTGCCTGTGCAGATAGTGTTTCAAGTATCAGGGGGGAAAAAAAAAAAAAAAAAAAAAAAAAAAAAAAAAAATCACCCTACTGATAGTTATTTTAAGTATTTAGACAGTACTATAAATGCAGTATCTTGGTCTTGACTCTTGTGAGTGATACAGATAGAGCAGAAGCAGCAGGCTTAGAAGGCTCAAAGGATAGTGGGATGCGGAGAATGAAAACTCATCTGCAGAGTAAAACAGTAAACAGTTGTAAACTGTGCCTTTTCCATAAGGAGGTGTATTAATAACCTCATGAAAAGGCTTGTAATCAACTGCACTTTGTACACAGATACCTGGTTGCTTTCTCTTCCCTCCTTTTATACAAGCCCTCTTCTAACTTCTGACACTTTTTTTATTCATGAAGAAGTAGACTAGGCTTTCATAGAAAACTAAACTAAAACTAGTATTTATTTTGGCTTCTCTTTTGGAAGAGCAGCTATTACAAAATTAAAATTCCATCCTTACAGCTGAGTATCTGACACACAAAATTGGCTTTCCCTCCACCCCCAGCACAACCAAAAGTATTTCCCAAAACCGAAAGGCATTTTCCCCTCTTCCAGCCCAGGCTTTGACTCATGAACAATGGAGCAAACCTCCACTCGATTTGCTCTCCTGAGCAGAGCTTTGTCTTTGAAGCAGTTAACAAGGCTACTATCCAGATGGTAGTTTGGTAAGATATACAACATATACAGTAAGTATCTTACTGGGAAATCAGTAGATACTCTTTTCACTTGTTTTTATTAAAAGATCATGAATGAAGAGCAGAAGCAGTTAAGTATCAAAAGAATTTTTAAAAAATTAAGTAAGACAAAGCAGTCAAGGTTTAAGGTATCCTGCCTGCAGGACCTCTATTGCAACAAAGCAAGGTCTCATCTTGAAGTGCACTTAGGGTGGTTCCTACAGACAGAAAAACTGGACAAGCAGAAGATACTTCAGAAAAAAACCAAACACAACCCACAAACAAAACCACAAAACACACCCCTAAAACTCTGGCAAAAAGTGCAGAGTTTAAATGGCCAAGCTATTCAAGTCCAAATAGTTTTTCTCAGATTTACTACTTATTACATACCCAGAGGTCTAGAGCCCAATACAAAAAGTGTTATTTTATTTAGATACAACATAAAAATAAAAACAATCCTTCACATTCATTTGTTACAGAGAATAGTTTTTAATAAGCTTCATCTCTGCCTTCATAATGGAAATCACATGAGAAACATAACGTAGAACTGCATTTTCATCTATCCAGGAGTTACTTAGAGGAAGAAAAGCTTTGCCAAGAAGTGACTAAGAGCAGGATTTCTACCTGTATTCAAAGCTGACATTGGATGAGCTCTCAGTCTCACAGGGGAAAAAAATTCTTGTGTTAAATGCCTCAACTAGAGCAGACTACCAAGATTCTTTTCATTTATAATGCCAACCTCAGAAGAAGTTAATCCTTGGCTTTGTGTACTGTTCAGTGCAATCTGGAAGGCTAGTACACAGCCGACAGTACCTTAATCCTTAACTTTCAAAGTTAAGCAAAAAAAAAAACAAAACCATCTCAAAAGGAAAAGTAATAAGACAGAGATTTTTCAGAGCCAATTATCTTAAGTTATCAGTAGTAGTCCTAAGAATTTAAGATCATGTTAATGCTCCACTTTAGAGCTGAGCTCTGCTGGCCCTGGAAACACAAAGCTAGAAGTGTGTGTAGAGGAGAAAGTAGGGAATAAAAATCAAGTGGCATGAGACAAGAAAGGAAGACATTATTTAGGTCAGCCTTTTTGAAGAAACTGAACACTAAACGACAACAATTCCAGGTAAACTGAACAGCCTCCCAAGTGCTTTCAGCAGTCCAAACACTGAAAGATTACTGCATAAAACGGTGTGGTAAATTCTGGAGGAGAAAAAAAAGTTACATAATTGTCAAAACATAAAATTGAACTCCCTTTTTTATTTTTTGCCTCCTCTTTTTCTACTCACACAGATGAGAGGAACAGTCTGAATTCACAGCTTGCAAAGATTCAATGTAGCATGGAGTTCACTCCAACAGAAAGATAATCCAGAAAGCATATGCTATCAGCCAAATATTTATAGTTTGCACTTTTACAAGACTCCAAACTCTGCTACTCTTTTTGTCTCCATGGTAATTCAGAGGGAGCTTCTGAAGATGGGGGATGGGGTTTTAAACTAGTTACACTCCCATAAAAAAAAAAAAAAAAAAAAAGAAAGAAAAGCAGCCTTTTTTCCAGCCCTCTTTCAGTCCTGCTCAACTTTGGTTTCCAAGGCAACTCAGCAGCACCTCAAAGACAGCTTGTAAATATAGTGGAACTCTATCACTGCTTCAGTTGTTCCTTATTTTAAGATGTACTGGGATGCTGACGACTTGTGTCTGGTACCATCTTCTTTCTAAAGATCATGAGAGCAGACTATGGGAGTAGAAGCCCATTGCCACTGCCATCCTGCCCACTTCATATCACACACTACGGCAGCAATCTGAAGAAACAGGCTTCCAGTTGCATTACTGGGTGTACCAACTCAATAAAACTGACTACCCATTGCAAACTGGCATGTTCCTCTGAAGTCAATAGTACTAAACTGTTTTACAAAAACAGTAAAATGAGCCCTGAAACACTAGTCTGTGAGAAACTAGAAGAAACCATCTCCTCCAAAACTACCACAACCAAACTGGCCTACAAATCAAGATAAAAGATATCTGAAATCTCCCACAACATTTAAGTGACTTTTGCTGGAATTGCTAAGCCATTAAAAAGTATAAATACTTTCAAGGTGTCATTTATATATCTACAAGTACCAACATTATTTAACTAACAAAGCCTGAAAACAAACTTCGTTTACTTTCCAGTTTACAACCAGCATTGGTTACAATTCCAGGAAGCACCAAATGAAACTGGTGGAACTGCTCACTCGGAAACAGTGAAGTCATTCAGCTCCCTCACTGTAGGATCGTGTTGCCAGATGATAGGAAGAACATCAAGATGATAAATTTTGCTGTAAATACATTGTTATAGTGAAGGAATGTCTCTTCCCATAGTTAGTCTTATTCATTTAAGCTGGAAACAAGTTTCTTGCGAATCATCAGTCCTTTGTCAAAGTTATAGCAGTTTTCCCTCAATAGGTCTTCAATCGCTTTCTGATTAATCTAAGTAGTTCTATGAAGCAGCTTCACTGCAGAGGATGAGTATATATGAGTATGTATGAAGTCCTGGCTTCTAAAGGTATAGGAGGAGCTAACTAACTAGAATTGTGCATTGCAAACATCCTAAGTAGCAGGTGGGATAGCTAATTTGAACAACTACATCCAAAAGTCTCATTTTCTGCAAGGTGTAATAATCAAAGCCAAGTAATCATTGTCAGCTTATATCCCCCCCCAAAGGAGATGTTACATCTGAAATACATTATTTTTTTTCTAGCTGTTCTCTCTGAGCAAATATTGACCTTGAAAATACTTATATACTAATATGCAATGGATGTAAGAATATACCTTGTGCTCAGTTTTTTTTAAGAGGGCTTTAAATAGATTTTTTCCCCATTCCATTTTTGCTGACTTTGGGCCATATCATGGCTTCATTCTACTTAACATGTCTATTAAAAAAAAAAAAAACAAACAAGTCAGATTCTTTCCAAAACCAGTAGTATGCTCTTAAACATAAATACTCAGCAAGTGCATTGTGCAATGCTTTGTGAATTTGGAGTCTCAGGAGACATCTCCAATATCCAGAGGTGACAGGGGTGTATTCACTTGAGCAAATTTCTCTTGAACCATGAATTTCAGGACTGCATCCGACAAGCAATCACCAGTTTTTAAGCTTTTTTATCATCCAGATTAGAGAGCAAAATCTTTGTTAATGCAAGGTGGGAACATGATGACCACATCTCTCCTGGCCAAATGAATTTGCTGAACCCCTCCTAATCATTCAAATGCAACTGCCAAATTAGCTCATCCCATTTTCATTCACACATGATCTCTTACACTGCCAAGTTTGCTTAGTAGTCTCCTCCTGTCATGTTTTGTGCCTACTACTTCCAATGAACATCACAGTTTACAGTACACATGCATAGCTTTAGCCTTAATTCTGTAGGCCTTTAATAGATATTGTATTTCTTTAATATAAAACTATACAGAAGCACCTTCCAGCACATTTGAACACAACTGAAGTTGCTCCTTCAATTCAACTAAGGCAGATATGTAACAAGAGGAGCTAGAACAAACAGAAGATGTTTTGCATACTTGCAGGAGAAGAGTGATTAGAAGAAATCCTCCGGAAGGTAGAGCTAGGAACAATAGGTCACACTATAATAGGTGCCAAGTTTTCCTTCAAGGGGATGAAGAAAGTTAAGAAAACCCAAAACAACAACAAAACCTCACTACATTCTTCACCACATTAAAAGCTACATAAGCAAAACAACATATGGGTATTCAGATTAGAAAACATTAGAAAAACAACACTGAAAAGTTACACTGGAAACAGGAATAAACATAATACCTTAACTCTGTGCTTGCTTTATTTATTTTTAAATCAGTGATAATCACAGCTTTTTCAACAGAAGAGATGTGTCAGCTGCCACATCCTCAAGAATATCTACGTAAAGCTCACTAATGAAACACTGCTGTTTTGCATCAGAAGCAGCAAAAGCTCAGTATGTGAGCTAACATTCACAATTCACTGGTTTGCTGCTTCATGTAATCGGATTTGATGATCTTGTCTGCAGGTACTTAAACTAAGCTGTTTCACTCTCACAAAAAGGAAACAAAAAAAAGATATCAGCAATTCTGTAATTCTGTAAAACTACAACCAAAAAATAATCCAGGAGACAGAATGATTTGTATGAAAGACAAACCTGTCAGAATTAAGCAGTCCATCTAGTGACAGTTCAGATACAGAAATTGTACCAGGAACACAGAACTGTGAATTTTAAAATCATTGTCTTTTAAACCTGTTACGTACATAGTCTTTTAGAAAAATAAACCATACTTTATTAAGGATTCAGCCCCCTGAGTCACTACCGTCTCAAGCACAATTGGGCGATTAAAATGGCTATATCTGGAACATTCTGTCTTATGTGCACTGTAGAATATCAAAAACCCTGTTACATTTCTAGAATACTTGTTACAACCAACAGAACACATTCCATGAAACTACGACCCCCAGACAGGCATGCATGCTGCTTTAAACTATTGTTTTGCCATCTGCTTCTGCCTGTATTGCCTTTATAACCACTTTGAGACATTGATGCTCTAGAAACCTGCATGACACTATTATGGCTTAAACTGAAGTTTCCTTTAGAAAAAAAAAAAGGATAAATAATACCACTTTGAAGGTGCTTGTGCTCCTTCAACTCAGGTCAACCGATTTGAGTTAAGGAATCGCTTTTTGAGAAAGATGACTCAAAAACAGGCCAAGGACTATGGTGACAGATTATACAGGCAGATGCACATCAGCATAAATGCTGTGATCACATGGAATCCAAACACAAAGTAAGGTCTTCAAAGTCTAGCCACAGGAGCTTCCTTGGATAGTATCTGTCCATCCAGCACACATTTATCGTCCCATGGCAGAGGCAGCTGAAGAACACGGACCATCTACCCTCCAGTCACCACAATCAACAATCTAAGATGATCGCCTTTCACATCACATTTTCATGTAAAAAATTCCAGCAGGGCTCCATAAAGTTATCAGGGATTCAAATGTAGCATATAGGTGAATGATTGCAGCCTTAACAACAACATGATGTGCAAGTTTTCTTTTTCCTGGTTTTCAGAGGATTATTTGCATCTCAAAACTGAAGGTGTTTAAGTTACTAACATATCTACAATGGATATAACATTTTAAATAGTATACCTATGAACATGGTTACTAGGACTCCAGGCAGCTTCTTTATGTACATACTGGACATAAGCTACACTGTTACTTTGACTGCCATTTTCTCTAGTCACAATTTGTCCCTTTCTTCTTTGTATTCATCCAAGGTTAGCTAATTTAGCTTCAGAAGATGGGTAAATTGACTGCTTGTAGCACCTCATTTCTGCTAGGATCCATAGATATAGCAGCAGCTGTATTCCTTGACCATCCTGTTCCAGCACCAAGCTGCTCTTTTGCTTTGGACACAAGGGGAGCATACACTGATGCCAGTAAGATCCAAGTTCAATTCTGCCTCTCTCCAAAATCAGATGAAGTTAAAACCAGTTGTGTTCAGAGCTTATAAAATGCTAGCCTGATTCTAACTATTGTCTCATTTCCAGCTTTACAAAGTGAAATGTAAACTTTTGGGCTTACTAGATTTTGTAATATATTCTTTCAGGTTCTATTATTTTACAAGAAGACTAAGTATCTGTCTTAAGAGTTTTATTAAATTTTCATAAGAAAACATTTTTTTCCTGTGACTTTTTTTTATTGGACTGAAAACTAGCTTAAAAAGGGAAGAAAAGGTAAGACTTCTGTTCAGCTTTGATATTCCATAGAAGACAGTTTGCTTTGACTCAAGAAAAGTGTTCTGCATCTGAAAGCCATCCCCCTCCTCTTTCTCTGTTTACACAGCTTTCAAAAGCTTTGAATAAACTTTAAATAAGTTTAAATGCTTACAAAGAGACATTACTTCATTCAGTGCATTCTCCCAGCAGCTATTTATGTTAGAAAGTCACTACACTTTTTGGTGACTGGGCAAAACTTTTGTAGCACTGTTTCCTCTCCCTTGAATTTGAACACAGCTGGAGAGTGAACAGCAACTGCATGTGGATTACTACAATTTTGAGGACTCAGCTAGAGAGTCAACTGGAACATGACTGAAATAAGAAATAGAGTATACAGTGACAGGGGAAAAGTAGAGCTGAAAACAATTTTTTAGTTAGTCTTTCTACATATGGTGCTGATTCCCCACTGATAAACAGCTTCCCTGAATGACTTATCAGCTAGAACACTACTTATTGAAGTCAAGTGCTATAAGTACATAAACTTCTGGAAGTATCCCTGCACCATCACTTCAACATTTAAATCTAACATGTAGAAAGAGAAGAATCACATTTACTTTTTATGCTCAATACATTTCAGAAGACTTCTGTATCATTTGATTCAAACAGTGCTAGTTGATGTCCAGAATGTAAGTTTTATTTAGAAAAGTGAATTTAAAAAAAAAAAAAAAAAAAAAAAGGGAAAGCCTCAGACTGTATGGGCAATTAGCAAAACCATACAGTAACATAACACAAAGGGTCACTTCTTGATGTCTAAGCATACTTCCACTATGTATGCATCTGAATGTTTGCTTTATTAGTTGCTCTAATACTACAACATCATAATCTTAAAACATCTTATGAGCCTTTGCACACACACACACCGGTGTGTCCTAATCCTTCCTCTCCTACAGTTTCATATGCTGTATTCCTCTATTCCAATATTGAAATACTCATTTTCCTTTTAGGACCCTCTCAAATTATGATATTCTTTCTTGTGTATCAGTAAATCATATTACACCAGAGAGGACCATTATGTTGGTAAGCAGAAGGCAACAGTGACATCCATTGAAAGATACAATGAATACTCAAAACAGTGACTAAAACAACCCACACATTTACCTTTCACATAAAATATTTACTGACCTCTAAATGGAAAAGTACAAAGTTCTCTCAGAGGGCAAAGACTTTTCCTGCAGAAACTCTTCCAACCTTTAAGCATTGTTACCAGTGATCTTTTAATTGGCCTTTATGTGGATATAAGTGGAGAAAGAAAGAAAAAAGATACATCCTTTCCCCTCCTTCCAAGGACAAACACAATACATGTTTGTTCTTTAGACGGGGGCACAAAACACACACCTCAAACCAACAAGACAACAGAAGAACTCAAACCAGCATCATTTAGTATGTATTTTTGTTTCTGAAAAGTGCTAAGCAGTGATGTCTTCATTGATACTCTCCTACTTTGGTTTTAAAGATCCTCCATTTCGTTATTTGTACAGTTAGGAGTCTTGAACATCTGAAAGATGCTGGAGTTTTTTATGTGCAGTATAAGCTAAGGATTAGTTATAATCTTCAAAGTCTCAAACAATGATACATGCATTATCTAAGTTACTAAAATTTATACCCTTTCCAAATCATGACATAACATTTTATTTGGCAAGACACCACCTTAAAATTTGTGTAATTCAGCATTTAAAGCCTTCAATCATGGCACATTTGTTACAGAAAGCATGTATTTGTTTAGAATTAATTTGTACAACTTAAAGAGCTCATTAACACACACCTCTCTTTCATGTAGTATGGTTGAGCTAAGTGCTTTATTCTCAGGAGGGCTTGACTTTCCCTCAAATGTACATTTTAAAAAAACATTCAGGCTCTCAAGCTAGCTCAACACCCCAACACCAATCAATTGGACCCAGCAAAGCTCTGTAGCATGAAAATAGCAGCTCAGAATGCCCCAGCCAGTGCCACTGAGCACTGCCTCAAGCCAGAGCTGCACGGGCTCCCAGTCAGTAATCCTCCATGAGTCCTGGAACACCAAAGCCATTATTTCTCATCCCCAGCCACTGTGCCATCTCAGATTTTTCTGTATTTATGCTGGAAAGTGGCCTCCTGAAAAATATAGTCCTTCACTATTAAATACATGGGGCAGCTTGCTTGAACCTCAGTTTCAGAAGTGCTCATCAACACCAATTTTAACAGTGTCAAGGCTGCATCAAAGCCCTGTCACACCCCTTGAAATATAACTCAACTCAGCGCAAAAGGTACAAGTGAGAGCCACAAAGAAGATGCCAAGAGTTTAAGATAGAATTTCTCACCTTTGTGGTTGACTAGCTTAAAGACTGGAGGAGGCATGTAAAATGAGTTTATATGGCCCAATAGTCAAGGGGCAAAGAACTGATATTTACTTCTTAGGACCATTTTATAGAAATGAAGAGGTACTGAAGCACAAAAGCTAGCCATAAGACTCACTTAAACACATCTAAACACCCTACAGATATACCAGATTATGTGTTTTTATTCAGGTTTTTTTTGTCAGTAGAGCTACCAGAAGGCTTCAGTTATAAACCAGGGACTCCTGGAGTCAAGTACTGTACATTCAAGTGGTAAACTGCTATCTAGAGCACATAATACATATTTAAACTCCAGTTTTCTGCATATCATTTCCTTGTATGTTCACAAGTATGCTAACCACAACCATCTCTCCAATTCTAACCCAGCTCTAACCAATATGCACAAGTCCTTAGAATACTACCCCCAGAATTTCTCCTAGTTCATACTGAGTACTTTCTGCAGACTGAGATAGACTATACTATCATTTCAGTTTATTATATTAATTTGAGCAAGACTCACTTCTCAAGAATGCATGTTCCATCATTACCTCTAAGCACTGTGTACTGTTTGCTAACAGTAAATATAGCTCCTATTGTTAACATTATTTGGTACTAAAACAACACTTTAATACATCACTTTCCATCCAGACAATAATATGCTTTGTTTTCCTTTGAGCCTGATCCAGTGATTTGGACAGGCTTGAGAGCATTTTCAACTCTTAAAAAGTCAATCAAAACAGAAGTAAATATATCAATTGAAACTGCACACCTGTAGTGTCTGTTCTTTCCAGCTCAAGTCTACCTATTTCTTACTTTTTCAGACAGCCAGGATCTAGTCATAGCTATTTCAAAGCAAGTTTCATTTTCCCACCTCTTACTGAAAACTGGCAAGTTTTGAACTTGTAAGAAAGCATGTCCAAAAAGGCTTATTGCCAGTTTTTTTTTCTGTCATGGTTTCCCCTGCAAATAAACTTTGAGAGAAACTGGATGCCTGCTTTAATTCACGTTAACCAGGAGGGGTTACAGACTTAGTAGTGGTTAAAAAACTACCACTGCTATTACTTGCTGTTGGTCAGAAATGGCTGTTTTCTTCTTCCAGCTCCTTCACCTCCCACTGTGTGTTAGAAACTGACAAGTGAACAGGACCAGATGTTCAGCTGCCAAGCTCACCTTCTGCCTGGTTCAATAAATTTTATATAAGCACTTGAATGCTCAATGATATACTGTGAGCACAGGAGGCAACATAACTCATCGGAGTCCTCCAGAATAAAGTGGCTTTGGAAATGCAGGTGAGCACAAGCACTGGCAATCAACCAAATGCTCCTCCAGACTCACTTGCTGTCTCATTCTTTGAAATACATATTCATTTTTCTAAAAAAAAAACCCCAGCATTTAGATGAAGGAAAAAAAAAAAATCAATCATTTGTCTTGTTTACAAGACAACATAATATTTGCTTTAAGCTTCCTGTGGTGAAATTACAGCACCATCACAAACAGAATTTTCTGCAGAAATAATTTGTTAAACCGATGGTTCTTTAAAAAGTACTGGGGATGGAAAAATACATGCCAGAAAGTAAAACTGTAACAAAGCTAGCTTTACAGCATTTCAGGGGGGAGGAGAGTGGAGCAGGAAGAAGGTGAGCTAGTTGGAATAGAATTAACTACTGGCAAATGAATTGCCTTTCAGCTTCCAGATAACATTTCCCTTTGAAGTGCTCACCCCACTCTAAATTAGCCACTAAACCAGAAAGTAAGAACTTGTAAACCATATAATTTCCTACATATACGTAATACTGCCACAAAATTATTATGATGGAGAAAAAAAAAAAAGCAACCTGCAAAACAAGAAAAACACAACAATAAGGTAGTTCATGGTATACATCCACAGGGACAGTATTTTGAAGAAATTATTTTTTGTTTGATATCATTGTACAGCTTCGAGGGAACCTTAATTTAGCAATTCCATATGGCCCTGGCAAAAATTCTGCAGTGACAAATAGGAATGTCTGCCTTGTGCTTTAATTGTTTTGATTTACAAGATATTTATATTGCGACGTGGACATTCTAGCTGTGTGAACGCTTCTCAGTAATCTTCCTTTATGTAAGCATTTACACTGGAGTCACCTCTAGCATTGCTGAGGGAAAGTAAGTCTTACTTTTAAGAAAAACATTTCCAAACTGCAGGGAACCAATGATAAACTGTCTTCAGAAGCACTCCACAACAAAGATGACATTTTGAGTTTTAATGGACTTTAAGTAGATCATCCCATATGTAAACTTTCCAATCTCAGTTTCAGAACTAAATTACTAGCTGTTCCCACCCCTCCAAAAGTACTGACAACACAAATGTACACTCCTGTCCAACACAGTGAGCTTGCTGCAGAAGACCCACATGGATGTCACTGTTCTTCTTTGTGAAGAAGTATCACTATTACTTACTTGTTGGATGAAGAGAGAAAATCCATCCCCAATCCACTGCTTATTAATTTTCTTATTATCTCTTGTACAAGAAGATTCTCCCATACTTGAGGACTTCTCTCTGGTGACCACTAGCATTTGAGAAGTTGAAGCACTTGGGGCACCCTGTGCAGAACAGTTAAAAGCCTTGTCTATCTCTATCATTTTTAGCTCACTTTAAAGATAGGTCTGCACCCACTTCCCAATAACATTAGGGGTTAGTCAGTAGGCATAGACAAGTTTGGTAGCTTTAAGTCACAAAAGATGATCCTACATGTTTTGTGAAGTCAGTCAGATAAAGAGAAAAGGTGAAGTCAGTGTTCAATTACTTGCGAGTCCTGACCTAGTCATCTGCGATGTCATCGGCTGGGTTCTGCAGCAGAACCCTGTAGCTACCATGTTGCTGCCAAAACCGCCAGCAGTAGGAAACACAGGTATAATACAGGAAACAATTGCAAAAATATCTCATCTGTTTAACTGAATTACACAAAGAAGAGCTTGTCCAGGCTCAATTAGATCTGCTAATTACAGTGGTAGTTCTCTCATTATTAATGCCAGATCCCCTACAGTAATCATAGTTACTGAAAATATATGTTCTTTGACATGACCAAAGAACTGCTGCAGTGTTAACACTGAGAAAACAAGAACTCGTTTTTTTAGTTTTCTACATCCAGGAGCAGGCTGTGAGGCCAGTAACCTGAACTAAGGACACCACAGGGCCAGCCAGGGACCAGCTCTCTCTGTTTCCTCTCAGCTAGAGAAAGAGGAGAGAGACAAAGCCCCTACCACAGAATAGCACTGCTTCTGTCTCAGGGCTGTCAGAGAGCCCCTTCCAAGTAGCATGCCTAAGTTTAAAGGGAAATACGCATGACTTGCTCAAATGCAGTAAAGATCATGATTTGTGAGAGAAGTGCAAATAACTCATAGCTGAAGTATCTTCTGAGCCATGAGGATCCAACCAAAAGGGTGAAAAATACATTAACGTATAATCAGAAATCCACAAAGACTTTCACTGTCAATTCCTATGGCCAATGCTGTCACGCTTTACAAATTCTTGTCAGGCCAGGAGTGAAGATACAGAGGTTCTAGACCAAAAAAAGCCTTTTGGAGGTGGCTGAAAGATTCCTGAGCACTAAGGAATGGGTTTTTTTAAAGTAAAAAAGCCCCAACCAAAACAAAGAAACCAAATCTCACCTTATTTATTGCTCAAACTACACCAGTGAACTCCATTATGTCTATACAAGACTATTTATTGCCTCTGCATTGTCCTCACACAGCCATGTTGTACTGGATTTGTTTCCAGCACTAGCAAATTTAATTTATAATGTACAGTAATGCAAGTAAAAAAAAATCACACCTAGAAGATTCACAAATGGGCCAATTCATCAGTAAATACTATCTCTTCCAGAGCAGCCATGATGTTTAACAACAATAATTTCTGTGCATTTTCTAATTGTTTGCCATCAGAGCTCACAAGTCTTTGTTTGACGTTACTTGGAAAGTTTCAAAAGGTGCCAGAGTTTCAGGAGCTCATGCTGACAGAGAATATGACTGATGACCTCCAACTCCCTTACTTTTCCCTAAATCGAAGGTCAAAGAGAAGCTTTAACTCACAAAAAACCCCACTATTTTTGAGGGTTGCTAATACTTCTTAGTAAGTTCTCACTGAAAAGTAATCCAAACCTCATCTACCTCAACACTGTTCTTGGCTACACTGATGTCCTCTGTTCAACTTATACAGCTCCTAATTTCTGCAGCCAAGTTACTAAGCAAGTTGTCCCTGCCTGCTCCACACCGCAATGCTCACACAGTTCAGGTGTCAGTCACTGCCTGCTTTTCCTCATTGATTTCTGCTCATTAACCAGTATCTCCAGAGCATGTGTGTCCCACATAAGAGACTGAGAAGCCCATACATCTGACTTGGATGTCAGTATTAGTCAGTCTTACCGTTCATGTGAACATACTTCAGTCACAAGAGCCGCAGCCGACTCCCAAATGCCTGGATTTCTGCCTGGATTTCCTCTAGATCACACAAACAATCAGCATTTGCACACCCACCTACAGTCACTTTCTTCATGTGACAACTTCTTATCAGCATCTTGCTGGTAAACTTTCTCCCCACCTGGCATTTCTTGGGAATTGGGACAGGAAGAGGAAAAGAAATGAGCAAGTCTGACAACAATGTAGGCACCAGACTTTGATACACTGTACTGCTTCCAAACCACCCTCTATCATTTCCTCACTAGTCAAAGCCAGCATCACCAACCGACACAACTAACCAGAAAGCTGAGCAGCCTGAAAACATGGAAACTTGTGACAAAAAAAAAACCCCACAGCAACCTCATGGGCTCAGATATACCCATGCAACCACCACCAAGTGAAAAAAAAAAAAACAAACCAAAAAAACAACAAAAAACAGAGCAAAGAAAATAAGTCTTATTATTATTTACTATAGGAATTAGAAATGCTGTGTTAGCTGCTCATCTAACAGCCCAAAATTTCTTATAAGGGCTCACTGGAACAAAGAGAAAGGGAAAGAAAAAAAATCTGCCAAATCGGAGACCCAACAGACACTCAACATTTCAAGCCTTTCCTTGACAGGACTCACCCCTTCTCTGCCAAAAGAGCTTCCACACAAGTTCTGTTGGGCAAGGAGGAATGAAAGGCAAACTACAAAACATACCCAGCCTCAGTGCCATGGATGTCCCACATCCAGAACAGAACGAGAACCATCCCAGGCTGGTCCCAGCCAGACTGTTTGTTGCAAGGCTACACTACATAATTCTTTTTGAGCCATTATTGCCACATACAGACTCCTTCCTTACAATACCAGCAAGACAAGAAGCAGCACACAACAGGAGCACACTAAGATGTGTGCGTGTGTCTCCAAGCGACAGCCTTATCACACGACTGTTACTGTTAACGCTATATATTGACTCACTGCTTCTTCACAGGTATGTAGCCCCGTGATCTGGGGGCTTGCAGTGTTTAATTTTTTTTCCTTTTTCCCCCCTATGTTTTCGGGATGAGACAGCTTTTGGCAACTTATTTTTGACTCACACACGCCCCTTTTGTTTCTAACGGCTTAGACAATAGGGCCGTAAGTATATTGGGAATTGAAGTCGGTTCAGAACGCCACTGCCTTGCGCTGGAACGGGCCCGGCTTAAAGAGGTTACAGCTGTGTGAAAACACGAGACACATGGAAATTATCAGCGCGCACCGCCCCGGCAGTCGGAGCGCGGACCGGGCTCCGAGGGGAGACGACCTGCCGCTGCGACTCCCCTCGCCCAGCCCGCAGGCGCCTGGGGCCGGGCGGCAGCGCGGCGGGGGCGGCTCTCGGCGGGNGAAGGGCAAGGGCGAACCGGCCGCCCCGGAGCCGAGTCCTGTCCCGTTCATCAGCGCAGCCCCGGGCGGGACCGCACCCCGCGGCTAAGGAAGCCCAGCGCCCGCGGAGCCGCCGGAGCGGGCGGTACGCAACAGCCCTCCGAGCACACGCTCCGCGGGAAACGGACGCGGCCACTTACAGCTCAGGACCCCCAAGTAACCGAGAAGCAGCAGGCGGAGGCTCTGACTCGCCATCTTCCCGGCGCCGGCCGCTCCCCGCCAGCGGCAGCGGCTAATAACCGCGGGAGACGCCGGCGGCGGCGGGGCGTGAGGCGCGGCCGGGGAGGGGAGGGGAGGGGCGGGGGGGGGCGGGCAGCCCGGCTCGGCTCGGCTCGGTTTGGTTTGGTTCGGCGTCTCGCTTGGCCCCGGGGGAGGCAGGCGTCAGCAGGTGCTGCAGCTCAAACACACGACCCGTACTCGCCGAGCTCTACCTCGTCCTCCGCAGCCACCGCAAAACTTTTAACGTGTCCGAGGAGGCGGCTGCGAGCGGCGGGGCTGCGCTACGCCCGCCCGCACGCCCTTCCCCAGGGCGCTTCGGAGCGGGGGCCGCGGCGGGAGGCAGCTCCGTGCCGGCTCCGGCATCATCTTCAGCCCCCGCGCAGCCCGGGGCTGCATTGTGTTGTGTTCAGCGGCTTCCCCCCCCCCTTCCTCGTTTCTTTATTTTAAACTGTGAGATCCTCATAAGCTCAAGGACATTTGTTGCAACAGAATAAACTTTTTCATCACGAAAAGCTTAAACTTCTCAAAGAAAACCATAGTCCCTGTTGGCCCATTTCCCGACGTCAAACCCACCTGGGGTGGAAGTAGGGATAACAGGGCGAAATCACGAAAGCGAAAGATGATCCGAGTGAAACGAGAGCGACGTAACGACGAGTTACTGTTTTAAGGCTGTAAACAAAGCCACAGTGGCTCCTTGTGCCTGCGCTGGATGGGAAAAAAAACCCCATCCGACCGACGGGCCAGTCTGTTAACTGGCAGAAGATGGGTTATGCCATGACCTTTAAAGTCTTTTTTGCTATTAGTTTATACCAGCCTGGGAGACTCTTGATGAAATATACAAGGGGTGCAATGGCCCTTTAAATTTATGAATCGAGGAAAATTACTCATTGTGACAGTTAATTGTGCATCTGAGTAGTTTCTAATGACATCTTAAAAATACATTACCACTGATGTAATACAGTTCTATGACAAGCATTTATCTGATACTCAGAACAGCAACATTGGGTAGATTTTGTTAGACTGTAGCAAAATGAGGAAATACTATTTATAAATAAAATCTCTAACGGCTATTTTAATGGAGACCAAAGAAATTGGATATCATGATGCTCCTCATGTCAAATCTTATTAGCTTATATTTTTTACATGCAAAATTGCGTTTAGAATACAAGTAATATTTTCTTTTTAAATTATGTTTATCACAGAATCTTAAGGGTTGGAAGGGACCTTGAAAGATCGTCTAGTCCAACTCCCCGGCCAGAGCAGGATCACCTACAGTAGGTCACACAGGAACTCGTCCGGGGGGGTTTTGAATGTCTCCAGAGAAGGAGACTCCACAGCCCATCTGGGCAGCCTGTTCCAGTGCTCTGTCACCCTCACAGTGCAGAAGTTTTTCCTTATGTTTCTTTGGAACCTCTTATATTCCAGCTTGTACCCATTGCCCCCTGTCCTATCACTGGACATCACTGAGAAGAGCCTGGTTTCATCCTCCTGACACTTGCCCTTTACGTATTTGTAAACATTGATGAGGTCACCCCACAGTCTCCTCCAAGCTGAAGAGCCCCAGCTCCCTCAGCCTTTCATCATAAGGGAGATGCTTCACTCTCTTCATCATCTTGGTGGCCCTGTACTGAACTCTCACCATCAGCTCCCTGTCCTTCTTAAACTGAGGGGCCCAGAGCTGGACACAATATTCCAAATGCGGTCTCACGAGGGGAGAGTAGAGGAGGAGGAGTCCACTATATATATCCAGTACAACAGTGACATGCATTTAATAAAATCAAAATTATTCCATAGGCAACAGAAAGTTCTTTGAGCAGCCTAGCACATGGTAACTTTAAGCATAACTCAAAGTTTAATTGATTGCTGTAGGACTGTTTTATTGTTCAGAAGCACACGGTGACTGAAACACTGTGTTGATATAAAATTGAAATGTATGGCAGAAAATGTATAGAGATGGGGAATGTTAAGAAATGGTGGTTTGTAATTAAGTGAAATGAAGGGATAGCTGATAGGCTGACTCCTAAAGCTGATGCAATGGCAATGAATCAATGAGGGGAATGAAGAGATTACTCATGAGCAGAAAGTATCTCATTTGACAATACGATGAAGTTTAGGCTAGCACAGTAGCCTTTCCACCACGGTAAACAGCTATATATAGACTCATATTGAGAATTTAATTTGGATTTCATTAACATGACTCTTATACCAGAATAAATCCACTTAAATGAATAAGGTTTTACATACATATGAGGTCATTTTTCTGTTCACTGTTTTGTTTCTCTTGAAAGTGAAGTAGTGTACAGGGTTGTCTCCTCCATGTTTCTCTGACTTTCTAGTACTGTCACAGTTTCTTTACCTTACTCTATTTTATTTCAGCAATGACTATATCACCATTTCTTTGCTTGCTTCATACAACTGCAGGAGACATCAGCAATTAAATACGAGTGCTCTGAATGCATTTAAAGAATTACTGTAAAAGTGGTCGTAGTGCATATAGTACATTTAATATAGGTACTTGTTCTGTGTGTACTTTTCTGAACAACAGTATTCTTCAAAATACTGTCAGGTACTTTGTTACAAAAGACTGCTATCCATATTTCTAATCTTAAGCTAAGTGTAGTAAAAATATTTTCATTAAACAGCAGATAGAGCCCAACATGGAAGGATTCATCTGAGATGCTCGGTTTAACAGTTATTCTTGGAGAGCTTTCCATAGAGATTCCTCTTTGGAATAATAAAAATAGTCTATAATTATCTGCACAGAGGATACCAGTCAAGAATAGCTATCTTATTTTGTAATAACTATTCTAGTCATGTTCTTTGTGAAGAAAAGCCTTTAAGAATTGTGTGGAAGTGCAACATGATTTCAAGACTTGGATGCTTCTTACCGATCTCAGTAATTCATAAATCAGAAGATGGCTCCCATTTTGTTATATGGTATTTTAGATAAATCTACATTCTTACACTGCAGTGGAATTCTTTCTCATTTTAATGAAACTTTCTATTGCAAATCTGGAGTGCTGATGATAATCTGTTCTAACAATACAAGTTTACCCTTTTTATTATGATACCGTCACTATTTTAAAGAGCTCTGTAAAAAAAACAGTATTAAAAAACAATTTGCAAAAATTCTGTGACACACTTTAAGCTAAAACTCCCAACTCTTCACTTTGGGAATGTTTCATTTTTCTCAGCTATAGGATGATAAAATTGAATATAGATAAATTAACCTATATTAAGAAAATACCCCTTCTGATGATTTCTCCACTCTAAATAGGTTTTGGTTTTGCAGGGAGAACAAAATCAAATCACCCTACATTTATTTTGCTGCTGCTCCATGGTGGCATGAAGAATACAGCTCTTGGGATGTAGTTGCACACCATGTGGTCTTCCAAGGAAATTGCTGCCTCTGGCCATGGATTACTGCTACTTTTTCACTTGTTCACAGAAACGAGCATACAAAGCTGTACTTCAAGCCAGGTCACTGAAATAATATAAATAAACAAAAATCTCTTAGCAATACCGATCCTGCAATTTGTATCACTTCCATGATCTTATGTTCAGCACCTTGCATAGCTCTGCTACAGTTGTCTACCTAGAGGGTAAGTAGCGAGAAACTGCTGAGAACGGCAAAGGGAGATGGGGAGGGCTAGAACTTCTAAGCTGATTTTGTTTTTGAAGCAATGTGTAAGTGAGCTCAGACCTGGCTTTGGGACCACAAAGGCGATAAATTGTCACAGTTTGTCACTTACGCATTACTGTTGGGTCACATACTATGGCATATGAGCAATTATGGAGTTCTTATTGTCTTCTAGTGCAACCTCTAATTTCCTGCCCATTTTAAAATAACATGGTTTTCTTGAAAGTCAAATAGCTTTATGAAGACCAATACCTTGTAATTATTCTTGGACAGTTTTGTTACTCATCTTTTCTGCATACCACAAACATGCTCAGTGTTGCAACACACTAAAAGCCGCTGAACTTCAGCCAGACCCTTCCGAGACTACTTCTCAGTTAGAAAGCTTTTGTCTTTTGGCATCAAGGTATCAGTAGCTGGGGATTGCCAAAGGCCTGTATGTTCCCCCCAAGGCTGCTGACAGAGCCACGTTTGGCAGCTGGGAATAACCCCTCAGCTCAGTCCATGGGATTCGACCCAGGGGGTGTTTTAAAACTCCTCTCACAGGAGCCTCAAGTAAATATGCTGTAGTAAGCAAAGAAATTGTATTACAGTTGTGATCCAGCTATGCCAGTATTAATAAAAAATAAGCTTGAAGACTGAACTTTTTAATTAGCTCTAAATCTATGCTAATGCTTCTCTTTTCTGCTTTTGTCCAAGGGCTGCAGAGATGCCAGCCAAAACCTGGGTGAAATTTGCAGCAACTTTGGATATCTTTTGATTTCCACTGGGGTGTGTGTGTAAATCTTTGCACTGTCACTCTTGTCTGACGATTAGCGAAAGACAGAAAGCTATGATCGTGCTCCACCTCTAGTTTTCATCATGTTACAAGGCCCAAACAGATTTTTATTTGCATTGTGCTTCCAGAGCGACATCAAACAAGTGGAAGGGGGGAATGGATATTCTACCACATTTTTTCTGAAGATTAAGCTGAAAAAAGAGTTGCAAATACTTGTACAAAAGGAGACATAGAGATTAGAAAGTGTCAATTTAAAACAGAGAGACAGACATATAATAAAATATTCAGTATCAAATAGCATTTTACTCCTGTTGTTCAAGACTTCTTCAGCATGATAGAGTAGATTTTGTTTCTGTCTTTCATTGTCTGGACGTTTTGAATTTATCTCCTTGGGGTGGTTTAGCCCTGGCTGGGTGTCAGATGCCCACCAAGTCATTCTATCACTCTTCCTCCTCAACTGGACAAGGGGAGACGGAAATACAACAAAGAGCTCCTGACTCAAGATATGCACAGAGAGGTTGCTTACCAATTAGCATCATGGGCAAAACAGACGCAACTTGGAGAGAACTGGTTTGATTTATTAATGAACCATCAAAACAGAGCTGGGCAATGAGAAAACAAAAATCTTAAAACACATCCCCGGATGCCCCTTCCTTCTCGGACTCTCCCTTTTTCCCCCCCACCAGCAGCATAGGGGGATGAGGAATGGAGTTCATTACAGGTGGACTTTGCTGCTGCTTCTTCTCGGGAGCTGGACTTCTCAAACTTCTCACTGTTGCAGCGTGGGGTCTCTCCCACAGGAGATAGTCCTCCATGAACTTCTCCAACCTGGGTCCTTCCCATGGGCTGCAGTTTTTCACAAACTGCCCCAGCGTGGGTCATCCACAGGGAGTACAGTCCTTCAGGAACAGACTGCTCCAACAAGGGTCCCCCGTGGAGTCACAAATCCTTCCAGAAAACCTGCTCTGTTGTGGGCTCCTCTCTTCCCATGTTCCCAGGTCCTGACAGGAACTTGCTCCAAGGTGAACTTCCCACAGAGTCACAGCCTCCTTCAGGCATCCACCCGCTTCGGTGTTGTGGGGTCCTCAATGGGCTGCGGAGTGGATCTCTGCTTCCCAGTGGCCACCATGGACTGTAGGGGCACAGCTGCCTCACCAAGAGTTCCATCATAGCTCACAGGGGAGTCTCTCTTCCAGTGCCTGGGCACCTCCTCCCCCTCTGTCTCTAATGACCTTGGTATCTGTGATGTTGTTCTCACATTCTGACTCCCTTCTGCTGCTGCTGCAGTTTAGCACCTGCACAGCAACTTCTTCTCCTTCTCAAATACATTAATCACAGAGGCATTACCTCAGCCACTAATTGGCCAGGCCTTGGTCAGTGGCAGGTCTATCTTAAAACTGACTGGCACTGGCTCTATCAGCTACAGGGGAAGCTTCTAGCAGCTCTTTTTTTTGAAGAAACCTGGTCACACAAAACCACTACATTCCACCCCTCGCCCCTGTGAATCACATATTTAACAATTATAAAAGTCCTCATTCATCACACAACCTTCACTCACATTAACAAAAAAAGAATTCGCCACAACAAAATGAAAATAACATCATCACAACACCAAAAGAAAGTGGACAATTTACACACAATCCACCCCTCATCCCTTCACCACAATTAAAACAACCAAAATTCTTCACGACCATTCCATTTTCTAATATCACTCAGTCCATGTTTTGCCCATTACCTCTCTCAATTACTATCTTTATCTTGAACTCCTCATAATCCTTGAGCCCCACGCTGGATGCCAAAAAGGACTGTGATGGGTTGAGTTTGGCTGGATACCAGGTGCCCTCCAATCCTTGATATCACCCCCCTCCTCAGCAAGCCAGGGAGGAGAGAAAATAAGATGGAAGCCTCGTGGGTCGAGATAAAGACAGTTTAATAAAGTAGTAGGTAAGGCCACGTACATGAAAGCAGGAGGAAATAAAGATGTGACTATCTACTTCCCATTAGCAGTGATGTCCAGCCACCCCCTGGGCAGCAGGGCTGTGATACGCAGAGCGGCTGCCTCTGAAGACAAACGTAAATGATGAGTGCTGGCTCTGCCTCTTCCACTCCTTGAGTTTATATCACTGAGCTGACATCATATGGTATGGAGTATCTCTTAGGTCAGCCTGAGTCAGCTGTCCTGGCCATGTCTCCTCCCAGGATCCTGTCCACCCCCAGCCTACTGGTCAAGCTAGGGGGAAGAAATGTTGCAGAGGCAGTCTCCATACCGTGTGATGCTAGGGCTGCTATGGAAAATTACCACATTCTCAGTCAGACCCAATACGCTCGTCATACAGTAAAAATGTTCTTTTTATACCTTACACTGTGATCTTTAGTGAATTTTTTTTCTTACTATTTAAACCAAACCAGTTAAGTGATGTGATCATTGACTGCCTGTGATTCCTCAAGCTACAGAACAGAATCATAGAATGGTAAGGGTTAGAAGAGCCTTTTAGAGATGAACTAGTCCAACCTCCCTAATCAAGTAGAGNAAGATGCTCCAGTCCCCTGATCATCTTGGTGGCCCTGCGCTGGGCTCTCTCCAGAAGTTCTCTGTCCCTCTTGAGCTGAGGAGCCCAGAACTGGACACAGGACTCCAGATGAGGCCTGACCAGGGCAGAGTAGAGGCAGAGGAGAACCTCCCTTGACCTGCTGGCCACACTCTTCTTGATGCATCCCAGAATGCCATTGGTCTTCTTGGCCTCAAGGGCACATTGCTGGCTCATGTTCACTTTCTTATCAATCAGGACTCCCAGGTCTCTTTCTGCAGAGCTGCTCTCCAGCAGAATAGAAACTGAATAGAAGAAATGATGTGGTAAAATTGCATAAATAATAATAACATCTTTGTGTTTTCTCATGACTTTTCACCTCAAAGGTACATAAACCATTTTACACATGCCTGGTGCACTAAACAGTAACTTGTATTCAAATAATTACAAAAATTTAGGGCTACAAAGATTAGTAGGGGACTGAAGAGTCTCTCTTATGGGGAAAGGCTGACTGACCTGGGGCTGTTTAGCCTGGAGAAGGTTGATAGAGGACCTTATCAACACTTCTAAAGGCCTAACGGGTGAGTGTCAAGAGGATGGGGCAATTCTTTTTTCTGTAGCACCCAGTGACAGGACAAGGGGTAATGGACACAAGATGGAACACAGGAAGTTCTACTTGATCATGAGGAGAAACTTCTTTCATGTAGGGATGAGGGAGCCCTGGCACAGGATGCCCAGGAAGGTTGAGAAGTCTCCTTCTCTGGAGGTTTCAAAACCCGCCTGGATGTGTTCCTGGGTGACCTGATTGAGATGAACCTGCTTTAGCAGGGGGTGGGGCTGGATGATCTCTAGAGGTCCCTTCCAAGCCCTGCCGTTCTGGATTTCTGTGAAACAAAGCAGCAGGATGACTGACCTGCCGATATTCTTAATCTATCAAATAATGCAATGAAGGGCACTGAATAGCTACTGTACTTATACACCTGGTTTTCTGGATGAGAGCCCGGGTATGCAGGAAAGCCAGCACCAAGTAGCAAACCAAGAAGAGACAGCTGTTCTGCTGCTCTGCAGATGTGTTCACACAGAGGAAAATTCCTCGTCTCTGACTGGCTCTTGCCAGTATTAATACATTACTTTTTTTTGAAGCTGCATTTAATTACATCCTTTAGCTCTATTGGCACTAATTCAGTGTCAACATTTGACATTGGCATTCTTGACGGCTGTTGTTATATTTTTGCCAACTAGGGATTGAGATGAAGACCACTATCAGCTAAATTGTAAATCATTGAAACAAATTTGAGTTATTTCCACAAATTGAATAAATTTTATTGCAAACCATGGGTTTCCTACAGAGGCAGTAGCTAATTTCTGCTTGGCTTCAATCTTTTGGAGAAGAAAGATGGCATGGGGGTTTGGTGGGTGGACTCTGGCTGGAGGTAAGGTCCCCATCATGCTGCTTTATCACTATCTTCCTCAGCTGGACTGGGGGAGAAAAATATGGTGAAAGGATCATGAGTCAAGACACAGACACACAGAGGTCATTCACTAGTTACTTTCACAAATAAAACAGACTCAACTTGGGGAAAACAGTTTATTACCAATCAAACCAGAGCAGGGTAATGAGTAATAAAAATAAACCTTAAAACACCTTCCTCTCACTGCTCCCCTCTTCTTGGGCTCAACCGCGGTCTTGGTTTCTCTAACTGTTCTCTGTGAGCAGCGCAGAGGAACAGAGAATGGGGATCATGGTCAGTTCATCACATGTTATCTTTGCCACTCTTTTCTCCTCCTCCAGTGTGGAGTTCCTTCCCTGAGAGAGAGCCCTTAATGAACTTCTCCAATGAGTCCTTCACATGAACTGGAGTCAGCATGGGACTTTTCCATGTGGTTCAGTCCTTCAGGAACAGACTGCTCCAGGGTGGTGTCCACCCTCTGTATCATCAGTCCTGCCAGGAGCCTGCTGAAGTGTGGGAACAGTCATAGTCTTCTTTGAGCACATACACTCACTCTGTCATGGGGTCTTCCACGGGCTGCAGGTGGACATATGCTCTGTGGACCTCCTGCTTCTAACAGCTTCTCTTGGAAACTACATCTGTAGCCCCCTACTACTAAAACCTGACCACAGAAACTCAATAGTTAAGTGATGGTAAAAGGGAGATGTCAGCAAGAAGCTGGAGTTACATGGAAACTCAGTGGCTTGAGCATGATGTGGCCTGGCCTGTGGCTTTCCCACAGCAAGGAGCTGGGGAAGACACTTTTTACCAAAAAGACCCTTTCTACCAGCCACCAGCATATTACTCCAAAAGATGCCAGTTCTGGGGATGACCTTACTGTCCAGGGTAATGAGGCCTGTTACAATCCTAGAATCATTTTGGTTGGAAAAGAACTTTAAGCTTATCAAGTCCCAGCCACTAACCTCACACTGCCAAGCTCATATCCCTCAGCACCTCACCTACATGCCTTTTAAATATTTCCAGGGATGGTGACCCCAATCCCTCCCTGGGCAGCCTGTTCCAGTACTTAATAACCCTCTGTGAAAAAGTTCTTCCTCATCTCCAGTCTAAACCTCCCCGGTGCAACTTGAGCCCATTTCCTTTTGTCCTATCATTCATTACTGGAGAGAAGAGACCAACCTCTACCTTACTAAAACTCCCTTTCACATAGTTGTAGAGAGTGATGATGTCTCCCCTCAGCCTCCTCTTTTCCAGGCTAAACAGCTCCAGTTCCCTCAGCTGCTCCTCATAAGTCTTGTGCTCCAGACCCTTTGCCTCTCTGGACATGCTCCAGCACCTCCACGTCCCTCTTGAAGTGAAAGGACCCAAACTGAACATAGTATTCATGTTATGGCCTCACCAGCACAGAGCACAAGGGGACAATCACTTTCCCTTAGTCCTGCTGGTCATACTAGTGCTGATACAAGCCAGGATGCTATTGGCCTTCTTGGCCACCTGGGCACACTGCTGGCTCCTGTTCAGCCAGCTGTCGATTAACAGTCCCAGGTCCTTTCTGCAGGAGAGCTTTCCAGCCACTCTGCCCCAAGCCTGTAGCATTGCATGGGGCTGTTGTGGCCCAAGTGCGGGATCCCTGCACTCGGTCTTGCTGAACTTCATGCAGTTGGCCTCAGCCCATCGGTCCAGCCTGTCCAGGTGCCTCTGCAGAGCCTTCCTGCTCTCAAGCAGGTCTCTGCACCCACCCGGTGTGGTGTCATCTGCGAATTTACTGAGGGTGCACTCAGTCCCCTCATCTAGATAAAGACATTGAACAGCACAGGTCCCAGCCCTGAGCCCCGGGAACACCAGTGGCAACTGCTAACTGGATTTAACCCCATTCACCAAATGTCGTGGCAAAGGGGGAGCGAGGGGCAGCGCGTTCACCCACAGCGCGGCAGAACACAGACTGCAGGGCCCCTCTGCATGAACAGACGGTGACCAGCTGAGGGCGAGGAGGGGAAGCTCCCTGAAACCCCGAGCCCTCGCTGCCCCCTCGGTGCGGCTCCGGCCCGTCGGTGCCGCCTGGCGGCCGCGAGCGAAGGAGCAGCCGGAACGGCGCTGCCGCCGCTGGTGTTTCCGTCGGAGCCGTGGAGGAGGCGCCGGGACTTGGCGGAACATGGCGGCGCGCTTGGCTGGGCGCTGTCTGCGGGGAGGGCGCCAGGGACGCCGTGAGTGGCGCCGGGCCGGGCCGGGCTGAGCTGAGCTGGGCCAGAGCGAGTGGGGCTGTGCTGTGCTGGGCTGTGCTGGGCTGTGCTGGGCGGAGCGCGGGCGCAGCGGGGCGCCGGGCGGGCGCAGGACCGGGAGCGGGAGCGGGACGCGCTCCTCCTGTGCCGGCGCTTTAAGGGGCCCGGCCCGCCCAGGCCGTGCGGGGAGCTGAGGTGCTCGGGTCTTCGGGGTTTTGTGTTATGGCTATGTGCGGGCTCTGCAGGAGCAAAGAGCAGACGAGCACTGGGTTCAAGTGCTCGCCTTATGCACAGCGGGGTGGACACACGGGTTAGCAGTGAGGTGGCACGTTTGCCTTTCTTTAAAACCGACACCTTCTAAGAGGTCTCAAAAACTCCTCATTGCTTATTTTTTCCATCATTCCTCTTACCAGGTTTCACCTCCACAGCAACTGTTTCTCGACTGACATCAGAAGAAGTGATTCGGATGCGTAATGAGCTCTTCACCAAAGAGAAAGAGCGACAGTTGTCTCTTTATCCGCGGATTGAGAAAATCGAAGTAAAATACACTGGGAAATCGCACCCTGGCAGTGTGTTTGTCATGAACAAGGTTTTGTCCACGCCATACAACTGTGCCATGCGTAAGTGAATGGACCCTTTAACCTTGCGCCATTGATGAAAATTGTGTTGCCAGTTGCAGTACTTGCTAATCTCAATTTGAAATATTACTGTTAATGACACTTTAATGACCAAGATAGCAGACATGCATTCAGAATATTTGTGTTTGGCAAGTTTAAAATACTTCTGCACTAAAATTCATTGTCAGAAACAGAGAGAATTTTTGGACGCTCTGTTTTGGAGCTCATTGGTCCAAGTCAGTTAAAGTGAAACTTGCAGTTTATGGTTGCAAACCCCCAAACACAGAGGTCTAAACTGTGTAATACCTTTTTTTTGCTTTCTTTAGACTTAAGTGAATGGCACTGCAAGAAATCCGTTCTAGCTCTTGTCGATGGTGAAGTATGGGATATGTACAGACCCTTGACCAAATCATGTGAAATTCAGTTCCTTACTTTCAAAGATGAAGATCCAGAGGAAGTAAACAAGGCAAGTCTATATCATGTCCCATTGCAGATGACCCTGATTATGGTCCTTTCTTTTCATATGCCTTTTTTTGTTCCATCTCTGTCTGTTTTCTTGACCATTATTGTTGTGGAAGTTCAGATATTTTTATTACTTGATTGTTGTGTTGTGGTTATCTTTAGATGGACCAGGATGTGGGCTGAAAGTGATGTGCAGGCATGCCTTTCAACCTGTATTGTTGCATTAGTCTGTGAATTCAGATTTAAATGTCTCCAGGGAAACATCTCGGTGGCATTTTAAGTACACTTTTGATTTCTTTTGATAGCTTTTCTATGGAGAATCATCATCAAACAGAAGTTTATATACTAAAGAAAGTAACACTTGGGTTGACAGCTAAGCTTGTGCATCATTCAGTTAAATATTGATATTCTTTTGGAATAAATAGCTGACTTTCATCTGGTGTGGGCTGTTGGCTTCTGGATTATAAACTTGTCTTTTGAAATTCTTCTCACAGGCCTATTGGCGCTCCTGTGCCATGATCATGGCATGTGTGTTAAAGCGAGCATTCAAAGATGAGTACTCAGTGAGTCTGATCAAAGCTCCAGAAATGCCAGGTGATATAAGTGTTTTATATTTATTGTCTTTTGCTACATCGTGAGTGTCTAATAGTGTTATGAAAAAAACAGAAGCTCCTTTTCCAATGACTGAAGATACTTTGCATTGATTTGTGTATTTCATGCTGTTGTTGTTGATAGCAATCACACTGAAAACGGTATCTTGTTATCAAAGTACAGAAAATTAATCTGTGGCAACTGTCAAGACTACTTAGGATTTCACGGGCTAAGTTTTAAACTTGAATATATAATCTTTCTGTTGTGAACTTACATGAACAAAGTATTTAAAAGATGTGATGTGTTTCTGTGATTTTACCTTAATAACTGCATAACTTTGTGAGCACCTGATTTACTAAAAAATTATGTATACATCACACTGGAAGATTATTTAAATACAAGGCTAGTAACAACTGTTGTTCATCTGTGATCTGATACAGGTGTGATCTGCTTTTTGGCTCTATCTATAATCACAGCTGAAAATTTTTGTTTTATGATGGATTTCTTGAGAACACTTTTTTCTATTAGTTCATTTTGATATATTTATAAGTGTATTATGGCAGTCAAATATGTACTTTGTTACAAACATGAATATTTTTCTCTTTGGAATTGGGATTGCAGTGATCTCTGGAGCTTTCTGTTACGATGTAATTTTGGACAAGAGGCTTAATGACTGGAAACCGACAAACGTAAGCACAACAACTTCTTCCTCAAAAAGTTATAAAGCTTGCATCTGTATTCTGTCTGTTTTTATTCTGATGGGAGATAAGAGGCAGCAAGTTGTTCTTTTCTATTCATAGGGTATATCAATAATAGTATTTTATTTCAGATCAGGAGTGTTCTTTGGCTCTGCCATGAAAGCGAGCATGTGGTAAATGCAGAGATATCTTCGAGCACACAAGCTGACTTCCTTTCAGATGAAATGAAATGTAGAGCTGTCTTCCAAATACTTAGAGGTTTTAAGTGTTTGGGGCTAGAGTACCTCTAGTCTGAAATGCTATACCTAGAATAGCTGGAGCGGCTGTTGAGACCCCAGTGCCATCTTTGTTCCTATACATATCTGCTCCTCCCCAGCCACTCTTGGTTGGTAATATAGATGCAACTGTGGCCCAATAGCCTTTGTGTGAATAGATGCCTCTCAAAAGCAAAGTGTGTCTAATATGTGTATTTTCACCTCGTGTTTTACAGCGTAATCAGTTTATTGTAGTAAAAGAACCATCACCACATTAAACTGAAGCTTTCCTTAATAGCTTACTTATGTTTCACAAAAGCTTTTTGGTAAATCTAATAATTTAAAACCTTTAAGTCTGAGAACTGTTTAGTGTAGTAGCTGGTGTGATCATGAGTGTTTTACTCGTCTGGTGCCTATTCTGATTCTCATGCCCAAATATGAGCAGAGGTGTGTGTGACTAACAAAGCAATGTTGGTACAGTGCAGAATTTCTCTTCAGTATGATCTTGTAGTTGAGGTAACTTTCAAAATGTTTTCTAAGTGACATTATAGATGTGGTTTCTCCTAGTAACAATTTATTCTTTATTGACAAATCTGAGTATGCAGAGCTTTGGATTTTGGACCAAGATGATCAGTATATATTTATTAATGTTTCAGTGCTTTCTTCTGTTGATTCCATCAGAGTAGAGAAATAATCATCAGAGTAAGTGGAATCATAGGAAACAAGATACACGGATGAGTATTTAACAGTAATAAGACTGTGTCTGTATCTATCACGGAGGGGAAACCCGAGAAGTTTAACTGCAATTAATAAGTACAGTTTCTGATGGGACAATACCTGTTGATTGTACTGGGCATTGAATCCTTCCCTTCCAACAGCGACGATCTGTAGCAAGCTGTTGCAGATAAATAGTAAGAGTTCTACAGCAACGTTCTTCTATTTAGAAGGTATAGTAGGTGGTCCTAATTGTTTTGACTAATATTTAGTGTTTCCTGTGCTTCATCTGTTAAGTACAGCTGTGAAACAGTGGTGACAGTTTTATATGTACCAACTGTTTTTTAGGAAAACTTCCGTTCTCTTACAAGGGATGCCAGAAAGCTCATTGATAAAGACCTGCCGTTTGAAACCCTGCACGTTGAGGCAAAAGTAGCATGTGAAATGTTTCAGCATAACAGGTAGGTGTCTGAATTTGCCTTTCTTTTAGAAAGGTAATTAGATATTCAGTTAAATTTCTGCTTGGTTTTGTACTCTAAAACAAGATGTGAGAGGCAAAGAAGATACTTCTCCCGCTACTCTGGATGAGCCCGCCTCCATTCTCTCTGTCACACCACCATATTTAATTTTTCATTTTACCATATTTCATCTCATGTTCTCTCCTGAGGCCGACCCTTTACTGGATGTAGTTTTGTGACAAATTGACAGACTGTAGACTCCTTAGTTTAATAGCGAGCTTCTCGGTTTTCACTCTTTCTGAACTGAAGCTCTGGTAGTTGGACTTGGCATGCTAGTTACTCTCAGCCTTTGCTGAAAGGCTTTCAAGTTCAGAGAAACGTAGGCTTTTCGTATCTTGGTATCTTCAAAAGAAAATTAGGTGAAATGCAGTTTTTATGCTTTGCAGAGGGGAAAATGGGTAAAATACTCTGGGCTGCACTGCAGAAGAAGGCTTGTTTAAAACACTTCAGTCTTCTCTACTGAAAAACCACTTAAGCAATGCTTTGGAAAAAAATTTCTATGGTTCACATCTTTTTGGCAGTTACAGAGAGGTGGGGGTAAATGATAAGTAACTTATAATTTTATGAACCAAAAAAATTATGCTAAAGTTGCAAAAATATCAATTGTTTTTAGTTTGATAGTGAAGTTGATATCAAGGTGACATATGAGTAACATCTCTTTGCCATGTTGGCTGGTAGGCATTGACAGCAGGTGGGTGCTGACTTTTCATAACATCTCTAGACATTATATATGTATTTGTGTGTGTGTGGAAAGAACAGAGAACACTTTGCTGTCTGGTAGATGACCATCTGTCAAGGACCACACACTGGAGAAAAAATGAGTTTAGGTGATCTGCGAGTTTCTCCTGGCCTCACCTGTGACTTCAGAATCTATTTTTATTTGAAGTAGTAGGTTCATTTTATCTTTCTGAATTAAACTGCTTGAGAGAACATGGCCCTCCTATAGCATCTACATAAACTTTCAGTGGGAAGGGCTCTACAATGATAATTTAGCCCAACTCCCTGACTAATTCAGGGCTGACCAAAATTTCAAGCATGTTATTAAGATTGTTATCCAAATACCTCTTAAACACTCACAGGCTTAGGGCACTGACCACCTCTCCAGCAAGCCAGTTCCAGTTTTTGACCACTGGCTCCGTAAAGAAATGCTTCCTAATGTCCAGTCTAAACCTCCCATGGTGCAGATTTGAACCATTCCCACACATCTTATCACGGGATAGCCGGGAGGTGAGATCAGCACCTCCCTTTCTATGTCCCCTCCTCAAGAAGCTGTAGAGAGCCATGAGGTTGCCCTCAGGCTCATTTTCTCCAAACTAGACAAGCCCAAAGCCTTTCACCTCTCCTCATGGGACATACCTTTCAGCCCTTTCACCAGCTTTGCTGTCCTCTTCTGGATGCATTCAAGGACATTTACATCCTTCTTAATTTGGAGTCCCCAGAACTGCACACAACACTCCAGCGGAGTCCACACCAATGCAGAGTACAGTGGGATGATCACATCTCTTGACCAGCTGGTTCTGCTGTGTTTGGTGCACCCCACGAGGGGATTTACCCTCTTGGCTGCCAGGGCACAATGCTGGTTCACACTGAGCCTGCTGCCCACCAGTGCCCCCACATCCCTTTCTGCAGGGCTGCTCGCCAGCCACTCTTCTCACAGTTTATACTTGTGCACGGTGTTATGCCTTCCCAGGGGCAGAATCCAGCATTTGGACAGAAAAGCTGCATCCACTGCCTTCCCTTCATCCACTAGGCAGGTGATCTTATCATAGAAGGATATGAAATTAGTTAAATAGGACTTTGCTTTTGTGAACCCGTATTGACTGTGCATGGTGATTGCATTTGTCTTTAAATGCCTTTCAATGGTAGTCAGTACGATCTTAATTTTTGCATAAACTGAAGTTACACTGACAGATCTGTGTGACATGCTTTATGAAACATGTCGATATGTGTTGTAATATAAAATTAAGAATTTAAACTCAACCGGCTTGAGAGCTGAGTGTAGAGAAACCTCATGAGGTTCAACAAGGGCAAGTGCAGAGTCCTGCACCTCAGGAAGGACAACTCCATGTACACACGCTGGGGGTTGACCTGCTGCAGAGCAGATCTGCAGAGAAGGACCTGTAAGCCCTGGTTGAGACTTCATTGTGCCCTCGTGGCCAAGAA